>CAXHSM010000011.1:328630-786130 GCA_964019185.1 Maratus speculifer | reverse complement strand
AATAGCTCCAAAATTAATTTTAAATTTTAAAGTTTTAAGTTAGTTATACAAAAAATTCTTTTGTTCAGTTTACAAAAGAAATGTTTGTTTATTATCTATTGCGGCTTTGCCGAAAATCTTCCGCTTCGGAAGTCTAAATGTAATTCTTAATTAATTAAAATTAATTTTGGAGCTATTACTAAATTTTGCTTGGTGGCTCATACTAAAAAGTTTTAATTTAGTTAAGAATTACATTTAGACTTCCGAAGTGGAAGATTTCGGCAAAGCCGCAATAGATGGCAGCACCAAACATTGCTACCTGTTCCATTTTGACATGTTTCTAAAGGGGAGGGAATGTCCAGAGATCATTACTCATGGTAACTGCTACGACAGGATTTTCATAACCCCTTTATTTACATTCGGTGCATATTTGGCGGCGGCCAGCATCGAACCCAGGCACTTTCAGCCTGGAGTTCGGTGCTATGACCACTAGGCTATCACGGCCACACTAAGTGAGTTTTAGTAATAGCTATTAAAAATGTAAAACTATTAACTCTATTCGTTGCTAGCTTTTTTATAGTAATTCTGACAGATTCCTTGTAACCGAGTAAGATTACGAAAAAAATTTTAGTAATTACAAGGATCACTAAAATGTTTTTAGTAGATCGACCCCTTTTTTTTTTTTACAGTGTACGACATGGATTAAACGTTAATATTCCTGGACTCACCCTAAACAAATTTTAAATCAAATTTCAGTTTTACAATTTTCGGAACTGCAAATTTCTAAATTTCTAAGCATCGCACATTTTTAATTTTTACACCGTTGCGTAGAGAAAAAAAATGCATTTTTAAATGAAATTTGCTTGAAATCATCATTACAATTTGTTTCCAAATAATTATTTTTTAAAGTGTTTTTAATACTCTTTCTGTCATCATGGCAACAGAAGTGCTCCATTTTTTTACATTAAACTTGGACCAATCAGGAAACGAATCAAATAAAAACAGAAATATTCCATTTTTGGATATTAAACATGGACCAATCAAAAAACGAATAAAATAATTTAAGTTGCGGAATTCAACCAATAAAAAGATTCAGTAATACTTCAGATTTATCAGTTCTCTACCGAGGACAACAAATGTTTTTCAAATAGTTAAAAAGTATAATAAATTAAAAAAAGATGAAGTATGTATGCGGAGCTATACGGCCAACAAATTTCATTAAATGAATCGGCTGCCTAACGTGAGTAAACGAATGACATGAATCGTATCTTGTTTATGTTCATAGAATTCGAAGAAAAATTATTAAGTGTTATTATTATTCATCAGAATTACTATTTGTATCATCATCATCATCATTATTATATTATTAATAAGCATTATTACTATTCATCGAAGGCAAGTTTCTCCGGGAATCGTTATAATCTTTAATTATGATGAAATTTTCAAATTTATTTCCAGTGATTTGTCCATCGTAATATCTCCTAATTTTCGACAGTATCATCTAAAGTGTTTCTTTTTTCATCAAATGAGCGAGCAGGGGGGGGGGGGGGAGAAATCCCGCATTGTCCGTTTAAACTATTTCTTGAACTACATTCTTTCTGATAAACATAGAGAATCATTTTTATTCTTCAATATATAGAATAATTTCAGACAAATTAAAGAAAAAAAAACACAACAAAAATGATGTTTAATTTTTTTAAATTATTTTATAAAAGAGAATTAACAAAAATAATTTTTAAAAACTTCGCTCATATAAACACTGATATAAAATAGAATATTACATGATTACTATTGGTAATTATTTTTCATTCATTTCATATTTGAAATTTATGTTGGAAATTAAGACTGTTTTTAAACTTGAGCTGCCTATTTTTTTATACATACGGAATCATTTTTATTTTTATATGTATGATTTTTTTTTATTTGTACAATTTAAAAAAGGCTCTTTGAAAACCTGAACTACAGGCTTTCTGATGAACATAGTGATTCATTTTTTTCTCAAACAAATGAAACAATTTTATACAAATTTACCAAAAAAAAAAAAAAAAAAAGAAAAAAGAAAAAAAAAAAGAAAAAAAAAGAAAGAAAGGTTAAAAAATGAAAGTAATAAAAACAGTAGTTGTAGAATAAAATACAATAGTTGTAGCCGAAACAGTAGTTGTAAAATGTTGTAGAATAAAATAATCATTTATTACTACTCGTAATTATTTTTTATTTTTTGTTACATTTGAAATTCATGTTGGCAATTGAGGCTGTTTTTAAACCTAAATTTCTCACTTTCTAATGTACAGGGTGAGTCATAAATATCGAAACAATAGGCTATCTCCTTAAATATTGCCCCTAGACTTATACATCCAATTGCAAAAATTCATAAAAAAGGTGAAATTTCTGAAAAGATAAGTTGCAACTCCATGGGGGGGGGGGGTCTATTTGAAAAAATACGAAAGTAAAATTTTTATACGGCACCCGTAGAGCAATATTCCCAGTTAGGAAATTATTCCTTATCCATTACTAAATTGAACTTAAAAAAAAATAAAAAAAAAAAAATAAAAAATAAATTATCTAAATATTTAAAAACCTGACAGAGATATTAAAATCCGAAATTCTCCTAAATTCGTGACTTACACCACTTTACCATGCCTGTAAACGAAGAGTTTTTCGCTGGTTTTCAAAGCAAATGAGGGATCATCCATAAATTATCCATTATTAAATATCGATTTAATACAGTGCCTCTCATTTGGACATAACAAAGCAGCGTGTTTAATTAAGTCTAAACTTGTTTTTAAAATATGTTGGTAGTCTGCATGGATCGAAATATCTAGGTCGGGTCCCAAACCGACCCATAGGGGAAAAAGTTCGGCGCTTATGTTAACATCATAAAATGTTAACATCATAATCCGGATCGGTCTGGAAAATAGTTTAAATGATAGCCCGGTTCAACCTCAAATTTCTACATCGTTTTTTACTTCGGCGTGGGAAAAATTGTTTCATAAGGAGGAGTTTTGACCAAATATTCCTTTTGCAGCTTTTCGTTCTTTATATTTATACTTTTTATTATTAAAGAAGCGCCAAAGGCTGTAATATATTTATTTTATCAATGAATCTCTATTTATATGTAAATGTTTCACTTATATTTTAATATCGTTAATCCATATCCTATGCGTTGGAGACTTTGAAAAATGTTATATACTAGTAATCTTTTAAGACGGAATCACTTAGGAAAGAAAAAATACATTATAGACAGATGCCGTCCCTAGGAGATATAATTGGAGTTTATTTTTTTCTCAGGTACTATTGCATTTATTTTGCATGGATCAACTTATTTTCTGTTTAAGACGGAACTCCGTCATAGGCAGATTTTTTTTCACTGGTTTTATTTTATTTAATTTTTTAGCCTTTGAATAAACTATTTTAAAAAATGAATTTTAAAGTTTTTTTTTTTTTTTTTTTTTTTTTTTTTTTTTTTTGTAAAATAAAGATTATAAAATCTATGTGATTTTTGTAAAAATTTCGATTCAGTCGAATTTTATTTATTTTATGCGCACGTATTAAGACAGTTAGAGACAATGATTTTAATACGGGTTTTGTCGAGACCGGGATTGAAAATTTCATCCAGCGTGCACCTAGGAAGAAGGAAGCAGTCCGCTTCTTTATCAAAAATACGCTAGGCCCGGCCAGGCGAGTCTTCAGAAAAAAGTAACATCTCGGTCCTGACCCGGCCTGGGCCCAGAATACAGATTTTTTAACATCCTCTCCAGGACGATAAAAAGCCTGAAGTTGTCAGAGCTAAATTAAAAAAAAGAAAAAAAAAAGACTTAATCTGCATCTTAGAAAAAGCATTTTTTAAAATAACTAACGGACATTTAAACAATACACTTCGTTTTTCTGCATAATCAATTTTTTCCCCACTATTTCTTGTCTTTAAATTAAAAAGAAATTTTTAAAGGAAAAAAGAACTTGAAAACGTCATTTTTGATTTTTTTACATTAGTTTTGTTTCGGCAAATTAAAAAAAATATTTACTTTTAAAAATATGATTTTTTTAAAGTTATATTATTTTTTCAATAAATATTTTTAATTGTTTTAAAATTAATATTAAAAAACAAAAACTCTGGAACAAAACCAAAATCATATTTTCATCTATAATTAAATAGAAAGAAATTGAAATCCGATAAATAATGTCACGAGTTATAACGATTTTTGATTGTCCCATTTAAACCAGTACTAACTGCAAGAAACTTTTATAAATTGTTTGAGAAATTTTAGGATGTGATTTTCTTAGCAAATTATAAGGCTAACCATCACAAAAAAGAAAAAAAAAATCAAAATTCTAACTCAAAAAATAGATTTTTTACGCGTTTCCTAGAACTGTTAAAGTAACATTCTTTTTTGAATTTCGCGCATTTCAATTTGTGTCTAATCCCTTAAAACCTGGTGAATTTTTTAAACGACTACAACTTTGCGAGTTTTGGAGATATGAAGACGCAACTTTTTGTGTCTTATTTAGCACTGAATAAGGAAAGTTTTCCTAATTGGAATTTTTATCATACGGGGACCGTATAAAAATTTAATTTTCGTAATTTTTCAACTAGGCCCATGGAGTCGCAATTCATCTTATCAAAAATTTCAAGTTTTTTTTTAATGAATTTTTGCAATTGGAAGTATGGGTCTAATGACATTATTTAAGGAGATAGCCTATTGTTTCGATATTTATGACTCCCCTGTATACATAGAATCATTTTTATTTTTAAAGGAATGAAACAATTTCATATTTTTGCTTTTAAAAATAACTCCAGTAATGTGTTACAAAAATTTCTACTATTGAATGGGGTATATATATATATATAGAAGTTTTTAGTTCTTCATGCAAAAATATTTCATAAATTTTAGATATTCATTAATAAGTCACAAATTAATGTTTTGTCTCGATATATTGAAGACCCCCCACCAGTGGCCGAGAGGTACTGACCTCTCAACTGGGAGACGGCAGGTGCTGGGTTCGAACCCAATCGCGGCTGTCGGCCTAACCGTTCGGAGTTTTCGTGGTTTTCTTCGAATCTTGCGTAAATACGGGTTAGGTTCCCTTAGAAAGACCATTACGAAGGGCACTCCTCCCCATGGACCCATTATCCCTACCGTAGATAATCGGTCGACAAAAATAAACCGAGCCAAACCAGTCTCGATATATAAAGTCAAATCATCATCAAAAAGTGATTATAATAATAATGTCATTTTCATAAATAATGTAAGGAAAGAAAATCCATTTATCAATGCTCGAACAGAAATACATAGCATTCATTATATTAAGTTTTTCAAAGCAAACATTAAATTTCAAACTAAAGTGAATCATATAAACTCACAAGTTTTTATACATACAAAATGCAGGTATAGTCACTCATTAAAAAAAAAATCAAGACATTATATGAAAGAGCCCAAGCAATATGATTAAATTTTAGAAATAACTAATTTGTAACCACCTAAATATTTTTAATACTTTTTTTTTTGTATTAAAAAGGATGTTGTTCATGTAATAATGAATTTCTGAATTTCCTAACTGAACATTTCTTAAAAATATTTCTCCTAATGTCAAACGGCACATAACAATTTATTTAAATTATTTGCAGTAACTTTATTTGTAGTTATAAAATAAAACTATCAATGATCTTTTCTAATACATTGAATGTTTATCTCCATGCGTTTTAGCCTTAAAAATCACAAACGAAATAACATTAAACAAAATTCTTAAAAGGCGTCTGTATATAAAGGTATAAATAATTTGAATAGTTATTGGGAGGAAGAAATAAAATCATAAGCTGAAATCAAGCTTTACGTTAGAGGAGAATGTCTGAAATCGGGAAAAATCACTACAGACAATAAACCTTGAAAATAAATCAGAAAATCAAGGCTACCAAGTCTCCGGCTTTTTGGATACCAGAATTTTAATACAGTAAATGTAGTTTTATTTAATTGGAACATTTCGGCGATTTAAAATAAGAAAATTTTCTGTAAAATAATATTGGTGTACAAAAAGCCGGAGACTTGGTAACTCTGGAAAATTTTACTTAAAACATTGAGTGCTACTTTGACTGACACTGAACTTTCCGATCAGGAAGCGTCATTCACCGGTGACAGACAGTCAAAAATATGATATAAAACTTTCAAAAAAATTACATTGTTTTAACTAATTACGGAAAAATTATTTTAAAATTTGCTTAACATTTATTTAGCACAGTATTATACTTTCTTAATAATTACTTAAAACAATATACATATGTTTCCAGTTTTTTCAATGTCAGACACCGTGGCACTCAACGTGTTATATACAGACTGACTAAAAAGGTTATAATAAAGTGAGAAACTTACCCTTAATAAATTAATCACTTGATTTTTTTTTTTTTTTAATTAAGCTAAATTAAATTTCGAGAAGAATAATCCACAGGAAGTGAATCACGAATTTCGCTATACGACACTTTACTGAAAACTTGTACCAGGGTGGGGAGATAGATATTTGCAAGATGATCAAGCTACAGTGCTCAGCAAAAGTTTAGACAATGATCGATTACATTTCTATATTCAGAAGTATGTACCAAATTTTTGTAATTTATCTTCGATACACTACTTGTGACTTATCCTTTATTCACAAACAATAAATTTTGAATTTTACATTTTACATAAAATGTAATGGCAAAAAAATGAAATTAACATTGTGGCAAAAGTATAGACAATTTGTATATTTACAGAAAAATAATTACAAATTACAATCGAGTTGCACCCACGTTCTTTGCAGTTAGTGCAAGAATGTGACTTTTCACTGAAGAAACTTAATGCTGCGTCACTTGGGGGTCTATTTTGTACTAAGCATGTTCAACAACAGCTCGAAGCTCATTAAAAGAAAAGTCCAGCAAAAATTTGCATAAACATTACGACTTATGATATTACAAAGATTTTCGATTGAGTCCAGACACGCCGCGCCGGCCAGTTGAGATCAGTAGTATTTTCAGAGTTAACCCTTTCCGGCGCAGACAAATTCTGTTCGTAAAATGAGAAATTGTTGACTGACACCGGAATTTACAAATGACTTTTTTAGAAATTAAGAATAGCCTGGTTTAAGCTGTCATTGTAAAAGTAAAGATTTACTAAAATATTATTGGTGCCGTTTGTAAGTTTGGAATTAAAATTAGGTGTTGCCGGAGTGGTAACACTGCGCCGGAAAGGGTTAAACGAAGCTGTTCTTTTGTATGCAACATGAATAGACGCATTATCTTGCTAAAATCCATACTTAGGATCAGCTAAAAGTTCCTCAAATGGCTAAACATTTATCTTCAATGTATGTACGTAGTTTTGTGTTGCTTGCCAACCAATGAATAACTCCACAGATACTCGAGCATTGAAGCAAAGTGAGGACCAAATCTTTAAAAAGTCATCTCCTTGTTGTCGACTTGATAAAGTTGCAGGTTCTTTACGCAAGTCGTGCCAATAGTATGCCCACCTGTTTGGGCCATTCAAATTCCACTTTTTTTTCGTTACCGAATATCATGGCGTACCGTTCGGGTCAATATGACGTATGTTTGCAAGTTCATTGCATTCTCGCCAGTTTGTAGCGAGATTTTAAAGCGGATTATTTTATAATTTTCATGTAAATTGATTTACCTATTTCTTTAATTCATCTACGAATCATGTCCGTCGACACAGAAAGTCCTGACTTACTTTTAATGTGATTAGCAATCATTATTTGTGTAAATATCAGTTTCTGGACCCTTTTGACATCTCATTTTCTCGTCACACAGTTTCTTTCAGATTTATATTTTGTTTTAAAGGAGTCATCCTTAGACTATACTTCATAGACAGGCCACTTTGGACGATTCACTGCTGTTGAAAGTGCTGCAACAGTCTTCCCTTTCCATTTCAGCTTTCCTACTTCAATTACCTCATCTAACTCAATATTTTTAGCTCGTGGCCTCTTTATTAACTGACGCTATATCGAGGTATAATTAAATATTTCAGCCATGTGACAGCATAACTTGGAAATTTTCATCTTTCCATGAACAGTTGGCAAAAAATCAAAAAAGTGTCTAAACATTTGTAATATGCAAATTTCACTTTTTTCTGTTAAATTAAATATTATCTTATATTATAACTATTATTTTTATCCTACATTGTTTAAAATATATTTAAAAATAAGTATAGCCATTTGTAAAACTCACGTGTTCGTATTTTTTATTTAAAAGATAAAAAACACCAGTGTCTAAACTTTTGCTGAGCACTGTAGTAATCTTTTTAATGACGTCAAAGGGGTTCGGATTCCCACTATGCCTTCTAGAATATTGAAGCGGTAATGCTCTAACACCACTCATTCATCTCCGTACGGTGCACTTCGGTTTCATCCATCATAGCTCCACCCATATCCAAATCGATATTTTAATGCACACGCCCATTCGCTGATACTAAGCGCCCTTGAATGTGACAAATATTTTGGAAGCAACTTGTATTTAAATTTTTTACTGTCTGGATGTATCAGACAAATGAAATGTCTCTTCTATACATAATTATTAGTGAAATTAGTCATAATTATTAAAATTAGCCAATATTATTAAAATAACAAAGGGAATTAAAGAAGACTTCCTTAAATGTAAGGAAATTTCGGAATAGTTTCAGTGTCATCTCGAATAGAATCTGTATTTCACTTTTAAAAGTTTCGCGTAAAATAATGTTGAAGGAATTCAGAAATTTCATCGAGCAATAACACAAAAAGACACCCCCCATTATACTTTTGAAATTCCATTAGATCTTCCAGTGGATATAATTTCGTAACTTTTTTTTTTTGCATTAGGATGAAGAATATTGTTTGTCTAGGGTTACTGAAAAATATGGTGGAAGATATCAGCACTCTAAAAAAAATAATAATAATTAAAAAAAATAAATAAATAAATCAGAATTAATGGTATGGGATTGGATCGGAGAATTTTACACTACATAAATCAACATTAAGAAAACAAATCAAATTATACACTCATACCAGTAAAATGAAATGATTATTTTATAATAAAATAATATGTGTTTTACCTACTGTTAATTCGTATTGTCCTTCACTTAAATAACAGGTGAACGCCTATACGGCACTAAGTTCGCCTTGTTCATTCTTATAAAGATAGTCATTTATGTTTCTGAGCGCTCTAAGTTTTCGTGGGAAATGGGAAACTTTATGAAACTTATCTTATACTTATCTAGGTTTTGAATGAGAGGGTCCAAAAAATTTTGCTTCGTGTTTTCATTCAGTTGAAATAGTTTACAGACAATAACAGCATTTGAATGAAGAAGCTCCTTCCTCTCTCTCGCTGCATGCTGCTTAAATCAGAGGTTAGGGGAATGCACACTATTTTAATGTTAATATGAACTTTAATGCATTGTAGGAAACTAAAAAGTATCATACAATTTTTAAAATGTAGAAAATTAATTAGGAGACTGTGACTACACGTAGCAACAGGGTGTTTTTATGATAATTAGATATTTTTTGCAGAATTAATTATTAAAGAATTGTAAGGAATAGAAACGATAAAAAAAAACTATTTCAAAATAAGTAAAATTGACTGCATATTTTGAAATCCCGCATTGTTTATTCAAACTGTTTCTTAAATTACGTTCTTTCTAATAAATGTTGAGAATCCTTTTTATCTTAAATATATAAATTAATTTCAGATAAATTTAGAAAAAACTTATAAAAGAAAACGTTTAATGTTTTTTAATTTTTTTTTTTTTTATATAAAAGTGAAGTAACAAAAATCATTTTTAAAAACTGTGCTCATATAAACACTGATATAAAGTAGAATACTTCATGATTACTATTCGTAATTATTTTTGATTCGTTTCATATTTGAAATTTTTGTTGGAAATTAAGACTGTTTGAGCCTAAACAACCTATTTTCTGACAAATAGGGGATATTTTTACAATTTAAAAAATGCTTTTTAAAAGCCTAAACTATAGGCTTTCTGGTGAACATAAGGATTCATTTTTACTCTTATATACATGAAACAATATACAAATTTTACACACACATACACAAAAAAAAGAAAAAAAAACTAAGAAGAAGTTTAATCGTTTAAAAAAAGGATTAAAAAAGTAAAGTAATAAAAAAAGTAATTGTAGAATAGTATACAATAGTTGTAGTTGAAATAATAGTTGTAAAATGTTGTAGTGTAAAATAACTCATTATTTGTGCTCGTAATTATTTTTTATTTATGTTATATTTAAAGTTTATGTTGGCAATTGTGTTATGTTCAGACAAACAAATAAACAAAAAATTGTAACAATATAAAATTTGAAATGAAATCTGCCGTAGAATACTTATCGCTTAAAGTAATTAATCTATGCCACATATTCTAGGACGATATTTTAGCTACAGAGCTCGAAATGTATCCGAGCAAACCGGAACGATGTTCCGTTACACGATGTTCCGTTGTATTAAATATCGTTCTGGTTTGTGCAATTTTTGGAACTACAGCTATATATACGTAGCTTATTGTGCTCTATGTTTATGTGCAACAGAAAAATGAAAAATTATTGATTTTAATAAATAACATGATCGATATTACTTCGTTTTTACTCCGATTAATTGACTGAAGTAAAAATTTAAAACGAAAACCGAAGTCCATATAGTATTGAACGAATAATATTGAAGCATACTTGCCAACCTACCGTTTTTATTTATTTTATTTTTTAATAAAAAAAAACTTTTTTCAAACCAGAAACTTTATTAAATTAAATATTTCTTGGTTCTAGATGGTATTTAGTTGGAGTAATTAAATTTTCTGGTTAAATATATGTTTTATTGATTTTTAAAAAAGCGGGAATTTGACATGTATGACTGAAGTATCACTATTTGTAACTACTTTTTAAAACATTAAGGTATGATATAAGAAAATTTTTGGATTGGCACATCCAATTAATTTAAATTGTTTTTTATGGTTAGAAATAATGTTTCTATAATTCAAAAAAGTAATGCGAAATGACTTTAAGGATCTTTACAGGATATAATTTGGGTTGAAAATTTTAGATTGTTACAGTTTAAAAATAAATAAACTATGCGCTTAAACGAATGAAGAAAGAATTAATTACAAAATTAATTTATTGATTTTTAAATTTTTAAATATATCCGTTATAACTGTTTGGATTAAAAACTTGTAGATTATGTTTCTGTATAGTTTTTTTTTTTCATATTATTCTGCAAATAGTACCCTAACAGATATATATATTTATAAATATATCCTATTTTTACTAAAATCGGATTTTTTTATTCAGATTTTTTTTTCAATTCGTCTATATACTGAATAGCTATCGAAAATTGCAAGTTTCTAAAACAATTATCACTCTAATTACTAACATAAACTAGTAATCAGAAATATTATAAAAACTACAGTTAATAAATCCACTAAATAGTGACATACCATAGAGTTAGTATATTACGATTTTCTAAGGTATATTTTTGAAATGTTTTGTGTTATGTAATATGGAACATTGATTAATATAAATCCAGTTTTCAATGAAAAATATTCTCCATGAATTAAAGTTAAAACAAACAATTAAAAACTAGCATACTACTTTTATCATAAATAAATAAATAAGCATGTTTTTAACGCAAAATCAATTGTAATTAATAATTATAAGGAAAAGTTAAAATGTGTCATGATGTTTTCTGACATAATTCTTTTTAATCATTAAATAAAAAAATAAAGAAAGTTTGTTATTATTATTATTATTTAAATTCAGTTGTATGGCTCTTCAGAAAAAGTTCTACTTGCTTCTTTATTTTTCTCGAGACACTTTGCAGCCATTTTTTTTCCAGGATTCCTCTGGTCAACAAACTTCCAAAGAATTTTAAGAAGAGAGAGGAATCATTTCTTCCTTCTCCACAAATGCAGAAAACGAATTTCTCCTCAAAAAGGGGTTTGCTGGCTGATTACTGACATGACATCGCGGTGCTTATGGAGTGCCAACACAATGTGGGTCCATTGCGCGTAACCTCCAACTAAATATGGAAAAAGAAACATAAAAAGATGAATTTCGAAACAAAGCACGGTCAAAAAGTATAATTTAGAGTCTCTGGTGGAAATCCTACGATTATTCCAGAGCTGGAAGCACGAGATTAAATATAACCTCCTAAAAAAGGGGCGCATGCGGCATCCAAACGAGTTTGGTGGCTTCGATGTCATTTCACCGACTGGTGTCGGCAAAGAACGGAGAGTGTAAAGGCAGTATGGTACCAAGAAGAACAGAAAAGGCATAGCATAAGGTATCCCAGCCCATGACTAATTCTAAGAACCAAAAAAAGGGGGGCCACATAGCTCACTAATTTTGGTGACAATCACCTGAAACCCATTCACCTTCGAAGCTTCCCATCGGCTATTATAGCGGCACAGGTCCCGCGTTTTACTGGCATATGTTATCGGCCACCTGGACCGCACTACCAAACGAAGTTCCTGTACACACTACGCTCGCGCAGGTCCACAACTCCAGCAAACAAGTTATTCGGTTCATGCCTGGTCTAAACGGGGGTCAAGTTAAATTTAGCAAATTTAAAATCTAATTGCTGAATTAAGCCGAAAACTGTGAGGTGAAATTTTGCGACCATTGCCGGCGGCGAGTTCCTTACACACCAGCGGTCGAGGGTAGAATGAGCCAAAAGGGGAAGAAAAGGTCTTAAATAGCCGAGGTACAGTAAGCAAGCACCTCTTGGCCAATAGGAGAATGAGGAAGGCTTGGCCTATCCTCAAAGATGGAAGTGATTTCTGCAAAAACTAAGAAATCTAAAATTTAGAAAAAGATAGCGTACCCAATTACAATTTACAAATAAAATTAATAGGAAAGTAAATGGAAGTCGAAACAATAAACAAGTAATAAAAAAAAAAATTACAATTAATTAGAAAAGCTGAAAAACGCGACTGTATCAAAGTACAGAATGCTGCATGACGTCAGGGTTAAAGCCAATTTTAGATGAAAATTTCTTTCAATCTAGGGAAAATAGAATTTTTCCCGGGAATTCTGCTTTAAGTGACAGCGGATGGATTCCTTCTGGATGTTTTGGAACATGGGATGAAGTTATCATCCCGTGAAAGATTGCTAGGGGCCGTTTCCGGTTTTTCCCAACTGTTCCGTCATAACACCTAATGGTATTTAAAGCAGGATTCCGCACGGCAGGGACTGACTTATGAAACTTCAATGCAAGTTTCTTGATTTCAGTAAAAACCGGTTTAATTTTGAGGTCACGATGAATGACGTCATTTCGTGCATATCGGGTTGCTTTGGTAAACCTACAAAGCAGTTTATTTTGAAAAGTTTGAATTTTTTCAAGTCTGGTTTTGACAGTACTTCCATAAACAACCGAACCATAAGTTATGATCGGTCTGACCATGGATTTATATAGTAACAATTTATTTTTCATTGACAGGGGGCTGTTCCAAGCCAAGAGGGGACTAAGGGAGCCCACGGCGCGGTTTGCACGATCCAGAGTTTCTGTGATGTGCGTGCGCCATGTTAATTTAGAATCTAGGTGAATACCTAGGTACTTATAATTTGACCTCCAGGGAATTGGTTCGTCATTCAGTTTGAAATTTAAATTAGCGATGGGGTTTGAACGTTGGTTGGTGAAAAGAATGACGGCACTTTTGGCACTGTTTACTTTAATTTTTCATTTTTTAAACCAAGCCGAAAGAATATTGAGATAATTTTGAAGTTTAGAGAACACTTTTTGTGCTTGTTTGTGTTTGAAAAGCATGGCTGTGACATCGGCGAAAATCGCTAAGTCGATGTCAGGCTCTTTAGGAATGTCGTTAATAAAGACATTGAAAAGAGTGGGACCGCTAAGAGGACCTTGTGGAACAGAACTAGTAATAGGTTTAGGGTTAGAGTAAGACCTTCCTACTCTAACAGAGAAAGATCTATTTTTAAAGTAATCAGCATAGATTTTAATTAGTTGAGCCGGAACTCTTAATTTAATTAGTTTAAAAAGAAGAGCGATATGCCAGACTTTATCAAAAGCCTTTTGAATATCGAGAAAAATTGCTCCCGTCACACCGCCGGACGCGAAATCGTCATGAATGAATTCAGAAACTCTCCATATCTGATGGGTTGCTGAGTGACGCACTCGAAATCCGAATTGCTCCGGAATCAGTATATCATGAGAGTTCAAGACTCCTTCAGGCGGTTGACGAGAACATATTCATAAACTTTAGATAAACAAGAGAGCAAAGAGATAGGTCGAAAGCTGGTTGGGGCGTGGCTGTCCTCCGCCCCACTTTTCAGTAGGGGAACGACAATAGCCTTTTTCCAGCAATCAGGAAAAATATTTAAAGTCATCATGCAGTTAATTAAAAGAACAATATAAAGAATAAATTTATTAGGTACGTTAATAAGCATATTGTTAGAAATACGGTCCTCACCCGGAGACTTATTCTTTTTTAAGCTTGAAATGTACTCCGGACCTCGGTAGGCGTGGCCGGGGTAGCGTATTTTGCGTGTTAGTGTTTAAAAAATTTTGGACTGCGGTCTCCAACACAGCTGCAACCCTGGTGTTGTCCATACCAGAATTAGGTGTAAACTGACTTCTAAGACTTTCCGCAATAGCTTCAGCGTTTTCAGTGTTAGTATAAGCCATGCCATTTGGGTATCTGATGGCCGGAATGTATGTTTGAGCCCTACGAATGCGGGAAGCAGTCTTCCAAATGGTGTTGTCTTGAGTCGAAAGAGATTCGACAAAAGTGTTCCAGCGTTCGTTCCTAAACTTTGAAATAGCAACCTTAATTTGTCTATGAAGATGATTTAAATGGGTCCTGTAAGATTGCGTGCGATAGATCTGCCACATCCTGCGAGCACGATCTCCTCCGGAAGTCTGAGAATAGCAGCAGTGGTTTTTCTCGGCTGAGAACACTGCTCAAAAGTATCTCTCAAGACGTCATCAAGTTGACTGATGGCAAGCTCCGCCTGCTCTTTCGTTTCCGGTAGAGTGGGCGGAGTTTCACGCTGTTCCAGTAGGAATTTGAAATCTTCCCATCTAGTATGAATTTGCTTGCCAAGATCAAGGTTCTAAGAGTCAACTTGGTACCGGAGCAGAACCGGCAAGTGATCCGAACTCAACTCGTTGTGCGTTTGAATGCAGTAATGATAAGGAAAATTGCGGGTGATCGCTAAGTCCAAGAAATTATTAGAGAAAGGAAAAGTGGGTGAGGGCGGCGCTATAATTTGCGCAAAATTTTGATTCACCCATTTCCTGAGTTTGCTTCCAAACCCATTAGTTGATCTACAGTGCCAAGAGGGATGAGTAGCATTAAAATCACCCGCGAGAATAAAATTTGGAAAAGTACTAGTGAGCCGGCATAAGTCTTGCTCCAGCAGATTTCTAGCATTTAACGGTGGTATATAAATGACTGCTATGAGAAGTTTTGGAATATTGGGAAAGTCCAGGACAATCGGAGTAACTTCAATACAATTTGTAGTGGGAATATTAATAAAAGTAGGATTAAACCCTCTTTTAACATAAATTGCAGTGCCGCCAAAGCTGCGTGTATTATCATCCCTGCGAGCCTTGTCTACATTGAATAACTCGTAGTTGGCGATTCTGGAGATATTTCCTTGGAAAAAAATAGTCTCACTGACCAAAACGATGTCTAAATTGTTACTATAAACCCAAGCGCTGAATTCAGTAGCCTGTCTTTTAAGTCCATTGGCATTAAAAATACCAAAGGAGAGAGTATCCAAATTACCAGTAGCTGGGAACATGGCGATAGGAAAGATAAGTCTAAAAATGGGGATGGCAACCATCCATGGATGGCGCTATCTAGACAAATTTTGAAAGAGAAATAATATTTTTAAGAAGAATATGAACCCGGTCTATCTCCGTGGATGCTTTGCGGAGATCCGGGAGGGCTTGGGTGAATGCCGTCATAACGGTCACTTCACCATACTGCTTAATAAAAATGATTAAATTACTAATGAATTCGGTGAGGGAAAATGCATCCTTAACTGGGACCGAATTTGAATTTTGAGGAACAGAAGGGGTGGTGGGCGGAGCAACCTTTTGTCCAATAGCAGCTTCCCTATAAGATTAGGAATTTTCAGCTTTCCTATTGGTGAAAGTAAGATTAAAATTAACTGGAATAACAATTTTAGTGTTGGCCTTAGAATTTTGAATGGAATTTGAATTTTTGCCTTTCTTAAGGGGGGGGGGGTGGCTTTAGAGAACTTTAGGCAGTTCCTAAAATTCGCCGGGTGATCGTTGCCACAGTGACAGCATCGACAGGGAGTGTCAAAGGATTTTACACATTCTTTTGTCTTATGTGCACCGGCACATTTAAGACATTTTGATGGTAAATTACACGAAATTGATGAGTGAAAAAATCCTTGACAATTATGACACTGTGAGGGACTTTTTTGCTCGCTATATTTTTGCGAAACTGACCTCAGTATCGATAATCTCCGTGATTTGGAAGATGCGGTCAACATCAGCTTGGTTTTGGATCGAAGCATAAAAAAGGGGGCATGTATCTTTTGTTACTCACGGGACCTCTGCACATTTGGGTCCCCGTGAAGGCCGAGAACTCTTCAAATTCTAGGGCTTGATGAATTTCTTGGACTGCTGTGTTGACGGGAAGTCCCCGAAGAACCACTCTTAGTGGTTTTGCATCTTCCAAGAAATACGATTGAAACTGTACTTTCACATCAATTAGAAATTTTTGAACTTGCCGATAATCGTCAGGATTATCGACTTTTATGTTGAGGAATTTTCCTTTAAGTTTTGATGTGGCCGTGCGTACGATCTTTTTGATCCGAAAAATAGGTTCTTTCCAATTATCTGGAGGTACAATTTTTAAAGGAGAAACCCTAATTTTTTTTTTTTTTTTTTTTTTTTTTGTGAACCTGAAGTTTCGTTATCAGTCACTTCCATATCATCAGAATTGTCCAAAATATCATTATTAGCATTAGATTTAGTAAGTTTTTTACTTTTTTTACTTTTAACAACTGCATAATTTTCCTGCTCGGATTGGGTTGAATTTGGAATCTCAGAATCATCTCAAACCTTCTCTTGCTGGCCGAGAGAGTTGGTTTTCATCCGCTAAAACAGATGGCGCCACCTCACTCGACTGGCTCGAGTTAGAAATCGGATTGTCTGACTTTACATTAGCCGAAACAGTGGGAACTACATTATTAACTTTTGGCATCAGGTAGTATTGCGTGATAAGATCAATAGTACGGACCTTACATATGGTGTCATCATCTTGACAAAGAATAGAATGTTTTTCTAGCAGCTCCGATGTTTTTTTGTGAACAGCCTCTGAAGGCTCTTTGATTCTCTGAAGTTTCAAAAGTTCAGATCTCGTCTGAAGCTTATTTATTAACAAATAAGATTAATTAAATAAAAATTGCAAACAACTTCTGCATGTTACTTATTATACAAACATAGATAAAAAAATAATTTGAAAATGTTTAATTAAAACATTTTTAAAAATTCAAAAATTGTATGTAAATATTTAATCGATCATAAAATATTTATCAAATAAAAAATGTAGAATAATAATAAGTAAAAAGCGAATAAAACTATGCATTTCTAACGTTAATAATTTTAATAATTTAATATGTTTGTATTGTAATGTATGGTAAAACGAAATATTAAACAAGGATTTTTTGATAATGATGAGTAAACTTGAATGATAATATAGAATACATTCATCAAAGAATTTGTTGGTGTTAAAATATATTTGTTTATATCTTATGTAAAATTTATCATTTAAAATTACTAGTAACATTACGAAATTAAAAGTATTTAATAATAATAAATAATAAGGAATGAAACTCAATAGTAATTTTAGATATACTGATCAAAAATGTCATTATGTTAAAAGTATTTTTGAAATTGGGAATATATATATATAATTAAATTTATCGAATAAATATTTTCAATTTTAACGGGTAAAATTAACTATTAATTCGAAATATGCATGCTAATGTATGCGCTTTTTTATCAAAATAGTCAGAATTCAATGACTGTGTTAGAATCACTAACGTTCAAATATTTTAATTTCTGAAGACCGTGTTTATTGATATTTCCATGAGTTTGAAAAACGCAATACTATACAGATATTTCAATTCAAAATTAATTAATTTGAAATGATACATAACATTATTGAAGATAAAAAATAAAAAAATGAAACTAATGTAATCCACAATTTCACAATCAAAAATATTTTCTTTTCTTGCTTTTCTTTTCTTTCTTTTTTTTCTTAATCTTTTTTTATTATTACTTAACAAAATTTGCGGCAATAAAATAAAGTATAAAATGGAGTCACTGTTTCATTCTTACGAAATTCCAAAGCCTTAGTAATCACAACGATAGACATAATACGAATCATCAATTCCAAAACCAGAATAAAAGAAAAAAAACTAATAGAGAATACTTAGCTGTCGATCTACAAATAAAATTTCCCCAATTCAGATAAAAGTAAAATAAATAAATAAAGAGAGAGAGAGAGAGTAGTTGAAAGCACGCATTAATTGGACTCTTACACATCCGCGCTCGCAATAATTGTCATATTTATTGTATGTTTCAGTTCACCCACATTTTCATCCTGCTAAGTAAGGCATAAAATTTTGTGATAAAGAAAAAATAAAGTTTTATTAGACAGGCAAACGATTTTTGATCGATAAGATATCACATTTAAGTACGAAAGTCTTAGTCAGAAGCACATGTATAGCAGATAATATATATTTGCATGCATCAGCTTATACCTTCCCCCCCCCCACCGAGCACGATAAATGATAAACAGACTTCTATTACACATGTAAAAGGTTTATGCTCACGAAAAGATCACAACTCAGAAACATAAATAGATGATGAAATAATTACTTTCTTTTCATTGCAGTATTTTTTTAATTAACTAACATTGATTGAAAAAAATATTTTTTATAGATTAAATTTGTTTTCCTAGTTAAATGAAAGTGTGTTCTTTCTTAATATATATTCAAAGACAATTAAAATAATTTTTTCGAACTGTATACATTAACACATAACGTTCAACATATGCGGCACGAATACTAGTCGCTACTGATCTGAATGCCAAAAGCGCTATGGCGTATACCGGTTTCGCGGATGTGAGTGCCAACGACGCCGGCACATATACCGGTCGCTCGTGTGAGGTGACCGTAGCAGGTTCCTGAAAAAGCAACTTAAATTATTACGACGAGGAGAGCCTTAGCGCTCACTCGTTTATTATATGCACTGATAATTTAAGAAGACATATAATTAACGATATCACTTTTTAAGATTAATAACATATAATCAAATAATTTTAGTGGTGTGAGCTGAAAAAATTTTTAATGTCTATTATTACTTTTTAAAAAAATTTTTCACGGTTAACATTAACCACTTCGCTAATTTGTTTGTTCGTCGTACGGACAAGAAGAGTTGCTTGATTCATCACTTAAAGCCTTTCGATACCAATAAATATTTTAAATACGATATCATGCAATTCATTTTCAAGCAAAAGAAAAATACAATAGAAAAAAAAATCATACATAAGATTACGAATATTTTAGCTTAAAAAAGTGATGTTTATTCCATATTTTAAATTATTTTACTTAAAAAAAAGAGAGTCAGTTAAGTGGTTGAACCGGTCGTTTAATCCTTACAGGACCATAAGATGTCCAAGATTAAATATGCCAATACGACACAATATTTTAACTATTGTGGGTGTAAAGTAAGAGAATATCACAAGAAAAACATAGCAGGGTGTTTAGGTTTCCTATAATTTCATGGGAAATATTTTTCCCTATGGACCATAAAAGTAAATAAACGAAGAATTAGGTTTTTGATATCGGTATTTTATTTATTGCTTTGTAATACAAAAAACATAATAAAAGTTATGAGAAAAGTAATACACAGAGACAAAATACAGTTATTTTATTTTCTCAAGTCCAAAACACTTTCAAGATATTATTAGTTCAGCCCGCGAATGTTTTGGCTTTGGCGCAGTAAAGTTCGACAGTTCTTTTTTTTTAATTATTCGTCTAGAAACACATTTGCCGCCTTGGACATACGTTTTATTTTGACGTTCGGTAAAAAAAAATATCGATTCAATAATAATTGAACAATCGATAACGATTTTTGTACAAGATATTTCTCTTTAGAGGGAAAGGGCTAACCACTTAACTAATCAATATTAAAAAAAAAAAAAAAAAAAAAAAAAAAAAAAAACTTTTAAGTTATGCTTTTTTTCATATATTTTATAGAATTTTTCATTTTTTATCACCGGTTTTCAAATCAGAATTTTTTTGCGTAAATGAATCAGAAACATACATGGATTGAATAATGCAAAATTTGCAATAAATGATTGGAATAAATGCCCGTAAGTGGCACGGGCAAATCAGAGAAAAATTAGTAAAAAATACAGATATTATAGAATAGAAATGTATTTTATACACTGACATCAATGTTATACGATAATTTTAAAATTATTTTTATCAATCAGTGCTCGTTGAGTTTCATGTCATTCAAATAACAGCACAATAATATAAATTTAAAATCTCAATATACAAATGATACGAATTACAGATTTTTTTTTTCTTTTAAGTACTTGCAGTCAGCCATTCAATATTAGTTTAAAATTTCATCTTCTATTAATTTTTCCCTAAAAGTTGATATTTCTTAACTAGTATCATAAATAGATTTAAAATTAGCTGATTAGCGTTAGATTTATTTTAATGAAAACACAGCCTTCTGTATAAACAAAGTAATAAAAAATCAATGTTAGTTTATTTTATTTTAAATGTCAGGGCAGGCTGAATCTATTTTTCACATATCATTTCTGTCAATATAATATGTATCTCTTAATTTCATATTTTACAAACTGAAAGCTTTCTTCAGAACTGACAGAAATTCGTTTCTGCTTGATATGTGTCCACATTCAAGGATAGTAATTTTGAATCTCTGTAGTATCAGGTGTTGGTGAAATTTATGAGGACATTGATTATCTGTACGAGGGATATAGACCCTACTTAGAGTGCCCTCCGTGGGCGTCTTTCTAAGGGAATCTAACCATATTTACGCATGGCTACCCAAGGTTCGAAGAAAACCAGAGAAAAATCCGAGCGGTAAGGCCGACGGGCGCGATTGGGTTCGAACTCAGCCCCTCTCGTCTAGCAGCTTCAAGAGCAGAACTCTCAGACACTGGTGGGGCCCTAGTGGTATCAGATATCTTTTAAATCGTATAAATAACATGCTACTACATAATACACAGTATGTGAAATAATATAAAAGATTTTTATTTAATTTTGAAATTACAAAAATTTTACTAAATTGAAAAAAAAATAATCTGTTAACTATTTGTCGATATTTGATATTAATTTCACTTTTAGGGTTTCGTACATCTGATGAAATTCTATTCGCCTCTTTTCTTTGTCTGTCCGTCACAGATTCAGTACACAAAAAACTGCATAATTCAGAGATTTCAAATTTTGGTACTTACAGCTGAATACCTCGTATCATATGACAAATCATAAAAAATTGAAAAAGTCTATTATTTTGATTAAATTAATTTTTTCAGCGTCATGCGTTCTTTTTTGCGATTTAAATTACAACTTGGTGGAACAGCTTTCGCTAGTAATCAAGGTTCATAGTACGAGTCGAGGTGCTGGTATTGCAGTTTTCACATTAACCCTTTTAGTGACAAGGAGCGCCGTCGCGCTGCTCTCGCTAGTTGTGAAAAATGCCAGCGTCGCGATAGCGCTCCTTTCGACAGTTCACTTTTGGAGCGCGCAGTGTTTGATAAAGTGCTATTTAAATTTATTTGATTTATTGTCGCCTAGCAAAAGAAATACCAAAATGTAAGAAGTTTTCTAACTGCAAACGATAAACTGTGACTGAAAGATATTATCATTTTATTTCTGCAGTTTTTTTTAAGCTGTGAAAAAATATCTTTGTTTTTCTTGTTGTGATACAATTTCGAACATTGGATAAACATAGTGACGGCCGTGTTACCATGTTCGTATTTTTTTTTTCATTATATTGCATTATAACTATCTTCGATCGTATATTTATTATATAAACATCGTGATTATTATTTTTTTAATATTTCTAATTTTGATTTCAAAATGTCGGACACAAGTGAATTTTTAGATACAGCACGACGCAGTATTGCCAGATTGTTGAAAGCCAATATCCCTAAAATTTCTGAAATTTTCCCTAAATCAGGGCTTTTTTCAGAAAAAGTCCCCAACGCAATTTCTAATCAAAAACGCAATTTCTTAATTTTCAATTTTTTGCTAAAATTTTTTTTACCACATTTAAGCTTAATTTTTTCCCCC
This sequence comes from Maratus speculifer, assembly GCA_964019185.1. Taxonomy (NCBI): domain Eukaryota; kingdom Metazoa; phylum Arthropoda; class Arachnida; order Araneae; family Salticidae; genus Maratus; species Maratus speculifer. Next base: position 763,807 of record CAXHSM010000011.1, on the reverse strand, counting down.
AAACCAAGCATTTTTTTTTAAATTCCCCATTTACAAAACAATAAAATAAAATAAAATAAAATAAAATAAAATAAAATAAAATAAAATAAATTTAAATTATTAAAATTTTGCATTGTATATTCAGAGCTAATGGACGAGAATAAAAGATACGTTTTACAATGACAAGTTCGTTTACACTTGTTATTTAAATTGTGGCCAGTTGATGATACTGGCCTATCATTATATTAGCTCCATTTACTCTTTTTATACCAATAACTCTTTCAAGGCTTAGACCGTCTCTAATAAGTTAGATTTTAATGAATCTGAGATGATACTTGATGATACTCTTATTTTAAATTTTTACTTACCCCTGCTGAAGCACCTATCTAATGCAAAGCATTTATGTTGAATCAATCATTGCGTTTTCGTCAATAATAAAATAAAATATAGTTGCTTTTAACTTCTTTAATTAAATCTTTTTATAAACACAGCAAATGAGCTTTTCAGACACGTCCTCAAGATTTAGTAATGTATAGATCTAAGTCGTTTAAGACCGCAGAGTTTTCATTCAAGTTTCTCATAATAAGAACTAGGCATCCATTGAGAATTTGCCAATCATAAACGTAACAAGTTAACCATCATTAAACAATAACAAAAAATTATAATATTGATTTATTTTTATTTATAAATCTATACGATTAAATGAAATATATTTCTTTGCTTATGTGTCTGTCGGTGATGACAAGAAAATCTGTCTCACTCACTTATCTGAAAATTCAGATTGGCGGATAGTCCAAGGCAGATCGTGATGAATCTGTAGTACATGTAAACGGTTGACCACGAGAATAAAGATTTATATCTAATATTTCTGTATTTTATTTTCGTTTTCCAAATCAAGATCGAATTCGAGACTGATCCAGTATTGGCAAATGTCTGAAAATAAAAATTGAATTTGTGAAAACAATTCCCCAAGTTTTTCCCCAAAAACGTTCATAGTCCCCAAACATGTCCCAGAGAATTTCTTGTCCCCGAAAAATTCCCCAGGAGATTCAAAATTCCCCAAAATGGGGACAGAATCCCCAATCTGGCAACACTGACGATGACAGAGCAGGGCAACGCCGCCCCTTGGCAGTGGAAAGGTTAATAAATAACATGAGGTGAGCTTAAGTGCACACTCATTTATTGAACACTTAGGCAAGCCACACACCTGTGAGACATTGAGCGAAAAAACATGAGACATGCGACAATTTCACCCTGATAACAAAAGAAACACCGGTTTGACTGCGTCATGTTGCACGATTTTTGACGCATGTCTCCCTAGTGTGTGGCGTGCCTTAAAGAGATGTGAAGTGCAATTACCGAAAGTACATTTAAAAATAATAACATTTATTTAAATAATTTTAGTGGTGTGAGTACAATAAATGTGTAATATTAACTATTTATTTAAATAAAATTCGTTCATCGGTAGCATGCGTCCAATTAACACTTGAATGACGGAGAGAGACCATGCTGGAGTGTGCTTTTGCCTCCCGGTCTACAAAATATTCTCATCAAACTATACAAATTGACGTATCTTTTATTTTAAATAATGAAAGAATAAATAAATTTAATAAAAATACACGTGTGTTGTGTTTAGTATCAAATGAATCAGACATTTACAATCGGCCATTATTGGTATTTAATCTTATAATTTGGCGATAGTTTTTTTAATCAATGGGATAACCAAGTAGCAGTAATATTTCTAGTTTAAATAAATAAGAATAAAAAAATTACAATTTTAGATGCCTTTCTGCTTAGTAAAGTCATTCTAATGATCAAAATTGAATTCATTTTGACAGCAAATTTATAATTTTTTTTCTTGGATACAGATAACATAGGTGCAAGTCAAAAAAAAAAAAAAAAAAAAAAAAAAAAAAAAAAAACAGATGATGGTATTATTTGAAACCTGATGTACGCGTAGTTTACAACTTGTCCTAGATAAGTTAAAAGAAAAAACAACTGGACCAAAACACCATGCTGGTTGTTCTTATATCGTATTTCTAAAAATAGAGACGTAGTGTTGACAGACATTTTTCTCCAGAGAAATTTTTGTCCCTTCAGGTAGGGAGATGGAAGAATGGGAGAATTTCACTTTTTGACCTTTGAATAACAAAATCTCAAATCTTCCAGGGGGACATCTCATTGCATCAGTGGGAAATTCCCAAACCCCTGGATCACCAGCTGAATTCAACACTGACAGAAAAGTAGACATGAAATAGACAAAACTAAAAGATTTGTTATAAACTAATGCAGGACAATCTTTCAATACAGTGTTGAATTCAGGCAGTGACATGACAAGGACATCCCCCCACCTCCTGCAGCAATGAAATGTCCTTTAGAAAAATTTCGGATTTAATACTTTTAATTGTTAAAATGTGGACCCCCCCCCCCCGAGCCATAGAATTCTCTCCCGGAGAAAAATGTCTGAATTCAACTCTTTTTCAGTATATCATCCTAAAAATTGCAACAGAAGTTTAAAAGTGGAGGAATATTAATCTTATTTTTTACATTATTATCAGGATACTTAAAATAATATATGCAAATGTCATACACCATAAAAGGAAAAAATTTGCTCGTGCCACGGCTAGATGAGCCTTGCAAAATGCCGACATTACCTGAAAGTTGCCTGCCAGTGAAACTGTATTAACTGAACGGTGACATTGCAGCGGCAATTGTGAGAGTTCCGCAAGTTCAAGAAACAGTGAAGTGAACTGATGTCGGAGCGTGGCTCTTAGAGACAAGATGGTGAAATTCGAGAGAACAGGACAGCCAGGCATTCCGGGAAGAGAAAGAAAAAGGCTCTGTAGTGTCGTCGTAGAGAATATTGCAACAGTGGTCGTGGAAGCAAATACTGAATCGCCTCGCGGTTCTGTTAATATACAGATTATTTCACATACCCTTTATATGCCCTACTCCACAGTCCGACATATCATGCTCAGAATTTTGAACTTCTATCCATATAAGATTCAAGCAGTTCAGGAATCGGAAAGGAACGACCCGGACACTCGCAAAACATTTGCGCTACATTGTCTTGCGAGAAGGGCGATTGATGATTGCAGGCCATGGAAAATTCTGCGGACGTAAGAAGCCCTCAAATAAATACCCATGATGAGGGACCGATTTACAAATTTGGGGGCCCTGGGCACAGATGCTTACAGGGAGCCCCCTTGCAAAGTTTCTTACAGGAAAATTGAGCAAAAAAATCATATTTCAGCATTACCAAACTATAATTATTTAAAATATTATGGGGCTCTGCCACCAATGAGCTACACTCACCAACCCCAAATAATTTGGCAAGAACAAGAACATGACTAAATAAGATTAAAAATACAATATATTTTTTAAGTGATAAAGATAAAAGGAAATATTCACTACAAGTCATTAAATATGGATATTTCAGCCAAAATATACAATGTTACAAAAATACAATGCGAACACCGTAGAATGTAGAATAAAAGGAAACTTTCCATTAGAACTTGTAAGTATTTATATTGATTTTGGACAATAGTTGAAAAACCTTCAGCAGCATTTGGGGGCCCCTAAAAATCGGGGCCCTGGGCCGGTGCCCCGAATGCCCTGCCGTAAATCAGGCACTGCCCATGATTATTGGACTTGGGCAAGTGAAAACCCCACAAGGTGCAAACCAAACCCTTGCATGATACGAAAGTGACCGTATGGTGCGAGTTCTCTGCTTCATTCATTATAGGATCTTTTTTTTTAATGACAGCTCAGGGCATTACCTCCTGTTCTAATAATGCCCAACGGAATTATGACATGTTACAGACCTACGTCATTACCATAAGTGCCAACCTGACATTAATCTTCCGTAACACGTGCGTTAATTTGAGCAAGGTTTAATGTATTTCGAACCAAAATTTCATCAAAGAAACTAAATTAAAAATTTTCTCCACTCAGAAACCTGAAACTAAATAAATAAAAATGAAATAAATTTTCTGGATCGAAATGAGGCTAACCTGGATCAAATTATTCCAGGTATTACGGAATATTAGTGGAAAGTTGGTAGCGATGGTCATTCCTTTTCATCAGAAGCGGAGCTTCCTACACGGAATCATATTGATGCAAAATAGAATCCCACCGCACGTCGCAATTCGAGTCAAGAAATTGTTAGAAGATACATATGATGAACCGATGTTTCCCAACACCTTAGCCACCGCGATCGCCCCATCTCACGTCTTGCGATTTCTGGTTATGGAGATTTTTGAAAGTGGGCGTCTACTGGGAGCATTAGACAACACTGTCAGATTTGAAGAACAGTATTTGCCGCCATATTCCTTTTTCTAGAACTTAGGCACGGAATTTCATACCTTTAGAATATTCGCGATGTCCATAAATTGTCATTTAATTCTGGCTCTGTAAAGTAATAGTGAATTTTGAAGCATTAACACGTATGAGACAGAAGAAAGTTTTGGGATTGCCACATTAGACTAGTGAGGATATTGTATTTGTGGATAAAATCTATTTTTAATGCAATGATTTAATTTATTAAGGGATACACTAAATATCAATGATAACAGAAAATTTTAAGGAACCTATGATTTTTATTTTGCCAAAAAAAAGGTATGGTTAAAGGCTCTTGAAGACGAACGAACACAAGTAAATTTTCAATGTCAAGTGAATACGACATTACGATCATCCATTGTTGTCATTATATCTGACAGTTTAGCGATAGTTTTTGGTCCAAGGGATAATCAAGTAGCATCCAAAAACTGTTAACTAATTCTAAAATGAACAAATTATGCCAAACAGCGATAAACCCTCATTTACTGCGTATTACCCATATATAATAAAAAGCACAAATCCGATATTGTACGATTGCTTTACATCGCAACTTTTTTTTTATTTTTTCGATTTTGGCAACAGATATTTTTTAGAATAACACTTTCTATTTCGGAACCGGTTTTGGAAGTAAAAGTAACTTTATAAAAAAATCTGCGACCAAAATCGAAAAACTAAAATAGGTGCTATGTAGAGACGGACACCGGCTATCCAATTCAAAAAACAATATTTAAAAATGTTGAAATGCTAACGAGATGTTAGAAAAATCTCTCCCCATAGGATTAGCATTAGTCCGTGAGCGTCTTTGCCGGCAGGGATAGAAGCCTTAATATACATAAATTGGACAATGCATGACATTGAATTTTAAAACACATATAAACAAAACTATGGTCAATAATGAGTTTTTGATCAATTATTTTTCACCTTCTGGCGAAATGCTTATATAGTAAACATTGAGCATTTTCCGTGGAAATTCAAAGAAATGACTTAATTTTTCCTTAATGTTTACATTCGTTTACGTTTAAAGCACGTTAAAAGTTACGGGATTTTTTTTTTTTTCTGCTAATGAATAATTTTTGTAAAAATAAATATTATTTTACTTGGTCTACTAAAAATTATAAACTAAGCCATACACGCTATAAAAATCAAAGTTATGACACATTTTTATTATTACACAGCTTTTATAAATACGTATCGTATTTGTTAAAGAAATGCTTTGTGGTGATTTAAACAATCTGAATTAGTTTCAACATGACTAAAAAATGAACAGGATAGTCCTGTTCATTTGTGATTTTGTCCCCTTAAGAGCAAGTCTTGAGTATCTGATGAGGGGTGGTATATTTTCCAGTTAAAAACACATCGTGTGAATTTATTTGTTTTTATGATGATTTATATAATGTTTTACTATTTTAATTAGGATTTATCAGCAATTTTTTTGGATCTGTTTTAACTTAACTATACAATTATTTTAAACGAGAATGTATTTATTAATTGAATACATTATTATAAACTAACTACATGCCAATAAACCTTATGCTAAAACCGCTTTACTGTGTGATCGAGAGAAGTAAAAATTTAATGAGAAGTAAATCTCTCTCGTTTTCGCAGATTTCCAAAAAAGACAACACATAATAACACAAAAATAATTTTTTCCCTATTGTATTTTTATTCACTATTTTGATGGATGTAGACACCAATATTGTAATACAAAAAATGGAAGTATGAAAAATAAGGTTATTTTTGGTTGTTTTTTAAAAAGTTGGAGCGTTGAAGATTGTGACTGCATTTACCAATAGTAAATCTATGGAGGTTTCACACAGCAGAACACCTTGGCCAGAAATTCTCTGAGTCTCTTCAGTTTTTTCTTTTTAGGCTTCTGTAAAACAATAAAAATATAAGAAGGTTAATTGAAGAATTTATTCTAAACTATACGGAATAAATACAGAATATCTAAAAAATTGAAAAACTATTTTTTTAAATCTTAATCTTTTTTTGTGAAAGCGGTAAGATAAGATGGGGTATATATAATCCCGTACTAAAATAAGAATTTTCCGTAAATTTTCCATTATTTACTTGTATAAAAAGAGCTGAAAATTTATTGTAAATACACATAAATAGGTAAGTATACAGCCTATCTAGTAATATAAAACGGCAATATTTCAGAATTTAAATTTCTATGAGATTAAAAAGCAACCCACCTCACGAGGTTAAGACTGTTTGCTCTGAAATACAAACTGGCTATTTTCTGAGACATTTTTTAAATTCATTTTTTGTTTTCAGATGTATCCATTTTGCAAGTGCTCTTTTACAGAATCTGTTTGACCGAAATACTTTTCTATTTTTCGGTAAATACAGAAAATTTTGTAGAAAATAATGTTAAAATGGGCATTTAAGGAAGCGATTGCGGAAGCAGGATCTGAATATACAAACAGATACATGAAACACATGTTTTCTTTCTAAAATTTAAAGAAGCTCCATAATAATTAAAACGGACCATCTAATTTCCATTTTCAGTTTTACTTACCCATCATACCGTAGCATAAAGTAAATCTTGCAATCGTTTTGAAAATCGAAAAAAAATATCGATGAATTTACATGTTTTAGACACTGGAGATTAAAATAAAATATAGTTTTAGAAAAAAAATGCCGTCCGTGCCTTTGTGTATCTGTCTGTCTGTCCGTCTGTCTATAAACTCTCTATCTCCCGAACAAATTGAGATTGAGACTTAAAATTTGGTGCGCAGTTAGTATGTAATAATGGAAAAAAGCCTATTGAATATCAGTAACCTATCATTAATCAGTTGAATAGCAGTTTTTGGTATTATTTTTTTCGGACTCTTGAAATATTCGTTGTGATAAAAAGTACAAAAGAATTTTTTTTCTTTTTTAAGTAGTGGCTGTAAAAGTCAATAATAAAGTATAAATTTTGCATAATAATGAAATCGATCTAATAATGACCGACTGACCGACAACTATATTTACTACGTATTTAAATAATTATGAAAGCACCTAAAAATGTACAACGTCTAAGGATAATATTTGCATTTAGGAACGCACGGAACATCTCTACAAGAAAAATAAACCAGATTTTGTGAAAAACAAATATTTAACATCGTGCATTTTACGTAAAAGTAGACATAGAAATTATTTTACTTATTTAATTAGTTATTACAATAAATATACACATTATAACCCAAAATATGTAAATCAAAAGAAATTAATTTCATGCCTAAATTAGCTTTCAAGAACTAATTAAATTTTGCATGTTTTTTGATAAATGTGTCTGTTCAGCACTTTTTCTTAAAAAACTGTTTGTTGTGGCTCACAAAACATGCTATTTGATAATAATAAGAGGGAATTTTCATTTTAGCTTAAAAGAAATAAAATTAAAAATATTTTGTTAGAAAACTTTGCAAATCCTAGAAACTAAAGAAAAAAAAAATAGTTTTCATTATTTTAAAGAATTTACTCATCAGATCCAAAATGTTAGATGTTAAAGAAACAAGTTAGTTTTACAATTTTGGAAAGTTTCAAATATTTATTTAAAATAAAATTTTAGAAAAGTGTACCAAATTATTAAAAATAAAACACATTTTAAAAAAAGGTAAAAAAATTGTACATACGCACCGACATTTCGAAATATATATTATTTTAACAACTTCCATCATTATATTTTTTTAAGTACATAATCACTTAGCGCCATAATATTTTAGGTCTAATTTTTAAGCCGATAGTTAAAAACTGGAAAATTTTAACCATTTTATGTTCCATGTTCCCTAATCAGAATTGTTTCTTTTTTGTTATACAGTAGAAGCAAGAGCACCTTCATTTATTAGAATAGTGACATATGCACCAGTTAAATGTCAAACTGGATACATTTGACCAAATTATTTAATTCCAGAGCTCCACCATACACAACGAGACATGCAAAATTCTGAGAAAAAGGGGTGCTATAAGTATAAATATCAATACGATTTGTGAAAATGGGAGATATAAGAAAATTATATTTACCTGTTCTGGTTCTGCACCTTCCTCTGATGGATCAAATAAATTGCAGAGTGAACAATTCATATGTCCTTGCTGTTCGGTCAAACATGATGTATGCGAATCCGCTCGTTGTTCATCGGTTTCGCGAAAAGATTCGTCTACTTCGTAAATCGTTGGAAGAACAGCCACCGAAGGAATGTATCTTTTCTGGTACAACTTGCTGAAAAAAAGAAAAAATGTTGGAAGTTATATAATCACGTTCACATTTTTAAAATAATTTTTCAACTATAATGAAAAGATAAAAAAGAAACCCAAGTTTCACGAATTACATTCCATTTAAATAAATTATTTATGTTTCAAAATTTCATCCATCTTTATTATGTAAGCGAATTTCCAACGAATTTTAAAATTCATTTGCAGCTCGTGTCAAGGCCGATTGGCAAGTATTTTTTCAATACAAATTCTTTTCGAATTAGTTTTAATTCTTTCTGTCTAGGACTTAACTCGTTTGAGTCGGTTTCGGATAAATCCAAAATTTTCAGGAATTTCAGGGGGAAAAAAAAGTATACATTTGATTATTTTATGTTGGAGATTAGAAGGGCTCGGATCGAACCCTTGAGCTCGAATCTATGCCTGAAACAGGCTCAGGCTTGATTTGTATGCAAGGCATAGAATCCAAAAGAGTTTGAACTTAAATTGAAAGATTTAGTTATTCACAATTTGTAAAAAAGAAAAAGTGTGTGACGTCTGTTTAAAATATAGTTTTAAAGGGAAATTAATTATTATTGATGAATGGAACATAAGAAGAAAAAACGTTTGATATCGTTTTCCTATCGTCGTTTTCTGTTTGAAATACATTGCCAAAATTACTATAAAACAGAATTTTTTTTTTTTTTTTTTTTTTTTTTTTTTTTTTTTGTAACAGTTAGAATAATGTTATCAAAGATTACGATTAGTGATTTTAAAATATTTCTGAAATTGTTTCGGTATAAATTAAAAAAATGCTATTTTAAACAGATTTTTATGGACATGAAAATTCCAATACTTTGTCATAACAAAGTATTTTGGATTAAAATTTATTTCTATACAAAAAAAAAAAAAAAAAAAAAAAAAAAAAAGATTTTGAAATGAGAAAATTCATCTTGAAACAATTTTCAAATGTTATTAATATTTCATGCTAGATACTTTCGTTATTCGGGTTCAAGATCAGTTACTATCAATTTTTTGGGGCTCGGACTCATCTGTAGTACATACATATGTTTAACTTTAAACATAAAAATGAAATTTATAACCAAGCTAAAATTGTAGGCTATTTTTCCATAATTGTAGAAAAATATTGATTAACATGCTACAATTTCAAGTTTTATTAAATGTCGGATTCAAACACTAGAGGTTCGAGTTGAAAAGTGTCCGATTCGGGTCAGATTTTGGGTTAAATAAATTTTCGTGTGTTGTTTAGGTCGCGTTTCTGGTTAACAGAATATCATAGGATTTCACTCTCTATTCCATATAAAGCTGAACCTGACAACATTCACTTATGGCAAATTTAAGAAGTTTAGCTTCAGGATTATAATATTTCGAGATGTACCCGGTTCTTAATATTAATCTACATTTTTTATTTATCTTATTCATTATGTAACTTTATTTTTAATTGGATTTATTTTTGGATGTTATAATGAAAAAATAACATTAAAATAAAAAGTTTATTCAATTACTACCTTAGAAAATTATTTGCGCACAAAAAATATATTAAGGGGCTGTGCGAATATAACACTATCATTTTAGGGGGTGGGGGTGGGAGGGGGGTCTGGCATATGATAGTAATATATCTCTTGGGTGAGTGGGGTCTGTTGTTTGACATCGATATCTTTTTTGATTCCGTCAAAACTTTCTCTTTTTATTGGCACCATGATCAGATTACAAGATAGCATGTTATCTTTTTTTATTCTGTTTTATCTATTTTTATAAAAATAAAAAGTTATTTTTAAAATCACTAAATTGTTATGAAATTATTTAATTATTTAATATGGAATACCCCAATGTTTGACATTTCTATTCTTCTTCGTATGTGTATGCATATGTAATCATGGTTCGAGGAACCGTATGTGAAGTATGTTTGAAGTGAAGCTTGTGTGTACTAATAAATGAAACAGAAAAAAGAAAATTTGCACAGCCCCTATTGGAAATAACTTATTAGTTCATCAGGTGACAGACTGTAATTATCATTTGAAACATTAATGACAAAAAATATTCTATTTACGTATTCTAATTTTAAAAAATGGATTATATAACTCAATTTTTCATACCCACTAAGAGCTCTGCGATAAATATTGTCCTTGAAATATTTGACTTCCTCTTTAGAAAAATCAAAATCGTCAGGATCAAACGGTAAGTTCTGGAAAAACAAAATTAATTAAAATTATTTCATAAAGTACAACAAAAATAAGTAAATATATGACGCGTGTAATTAAAAAAATGCATATTTTAACTGTAGATGATCTTAATTACTTCAAATTGGCAAAAATTATTTTACCAAGTGTTTGAGCATATTTTTACTTACGCAAAGAAAAACTCTGATGACATTAAATCCTTTTATGAAAAAGTATGTGCAGCGAACTATGCCAGTGAGTGAGAGATTCTGCTCTCAAAGCTGATAGCAGAAAGTCTTGGGTTCGAATCCATGTTATGATCGTCGTTGGCGTAACCTTTCGGGATCTTAGGTTGTATTTTTCAAATTTTACATAATTTTTGTTTAGTTTGTTAAAAAAAAAAAATACCCGCAGATTGCATTACATTTACCCTCTTCCCAAAATAGGCAACATTTTATAGAATGATAAAGCGATTTCCGTTTTTAATCAACCCATCTTATAAGAGTCTGTAGCCCAGAGCGGAGTCTATCGTAAGTTTAATTTTTAATCATTATCCACTCAACGACGTGAACTCTATTGGTTTACTTTGTCTTTTGTATTTATGAAGCAGCATTTTAGATGTTTTAATCTTAATTCTTTCCTTACTTCTTTTGTCATCTCTCTCAATTATTTAACCCTTTCCGGTTCGGACAAGTTCTGTTAGTAAAATGAGAAATTATCGACTGACACCAGAATTTACAAATGACTTTTTAAGAAATCAAGAATTCCATAATTTAAGCTTTTATTGTAAAAGCAACATTTTATCAAAATTTTATTGGTACCAATTGCAAGTTTGGAATTAAATTAGGTCTGTCCAGACCGGACACACTGCGCCGGAAAGGGTTAAAGTAGGAATAACCAAATTTATCGATTTCTTTACAAGGGTAATCTAAATTTTATTCTTGCTTGTTTTAAAAAAATGAGTTTTTTCTTGTATCATCTTCTAGTTTATATTTCAACTCATTTTTTCTGAACTATGCACTTTTCTTCAGTTTACATAGTTCGCTTATTAAGAAGGAGGCTCTGCCGGTCAACAATCGAGTATTGAACTTCAATTTGGATACAGCTCCTAAAATATGCTCGTTTTAAAATATATAAATTCTCGGGAAATTATAGTACGAATTGTATTAAAGTTTGTTTTTAGGCTAACTGAAAGGTGTAGAGTTTATTTATGCTGTCAGAATTGGGTATTTCTGTTAAACAAAACAAAGTTAGGGCTCGTTTTAATATGTAGATGGCCTCCTATGCAGATTTTATGTACGTCATTAAAAAAAAAAAAAATCATTTCCTATCGCTTGATCGCAGTAACTTCGGTCTACGATAATTTTTTGGGGAGTGTTTACATTTTTTTTCCATGATTGTACCTATCTGCAAACGCGATAACACTCTTTGGTTGCTCTTTCCGTTAAAACCCATCATTTCGAATATAAAAAGCTTTAAACAAGCAAATCAAGAATAATAAAAAAAAATTATTGCCTGTTCAAAAAAAGTCTTCTAATTTTGAGATAGTACTAGTATAATACTAATAAAAAATACAGAATTTATTTTAAATTTGATTCCAAACTTTTGTACTATAGAAGTGCAAAGCTTAAGAGTATCATGAAAATGGTGTTATATACACTTATCATGCAGGAGAGTTAATCGTACTACAATTCATAGCAATTTTTTTTTAGAATTTGACAATTTTGTTTATTAGTATTTTTTCCGTTTTGAAAACACTCAAATGAAATTTATGTATGACGTCTTTATATAGATTTTTTATATCTTAAAGTAATTCTCTATGTAAAAAAACATGTAAAAGTAACTTTATTAATTGATTTTTAAAATGTTGCATTTTAAATCTTACCTTTAAATCGCATTCGTAATCATCTGTCTCTATTTCTGAGTTTTCATGTCGTAAATCCTTTTCATAAATTTCATCCTCGTCAAATCGTGATAAATTCTCAAAACTATCCATGTCTTTCAAATACTGTTTTGGTTGTACGTCCGACAAATTCTCATAAGTATTACATTTCTTTAAACCTTCGTTATGGCGATCTTTGTTGTTTACATCACCGTATTCGAATAGATTCATCGAATACTTCTGAGTGAAATCACATCTTTCACTATTGCCTCGGTTGGAAAATGGGCGATGTTGATCGATGTTGTCATTTTTAACATTATCAGCAGAAGAGTCTTTAACTGAGTTATCAAATGTTGAAATTTTAGGCAAAGCCATATCTCCAATACCGTTCTCATCACAGCTTCTTACTGAATTAACTGATGAAAAATATTCAGTCTCCCCATGTGATTCGGTATTATTATTCCCATGGTATTTCAATTTTTTCGTTTCAAAAGAATTATCAGTTTGAGACAAGATATTTTTATAAGTCTCGTCACAAATGCTTGATGCATTTTCACACCCACAATGAACATTGTCTATATTTGATTCATAATTCGATAGACAATCAGACTTTCTTGCTTTCACATTAATCTCATTTTTCAGTAAGGTGACATTATGATCCTCTTCTTCATAATTACTTTTTGAACAATCAGGTGGGATAAGGCACTCCTTGTCTTTACTTGATTCCAATCCGTCATTCGTCGAATATTCGACACTTGTCTTTTCCAAACCATTTTCACTCAGATACCCACATTCTTCAGCTTTACAATTACACTCCTCAGGATCAAAAAACAACTCTTCGGACTCTTCGGCCGTATAGTACGTTTCCGAGCTCGAAGACGAAAATTCTGTCTCACTGTAAAATATATATTAAAGAAAATTAAAATATTTTATTCGTTGATATGAAATAATTGTACTGTGAAATTTCTTCTCATTGATAACAATCATTACTGAAGAGGAAAATAAAAACAATATTAATTATCATTGTATTATAGATGCCATTTTCGTATTACAATAATTGACAACTTTTAAAATTTTGAGCAAAAAATGGCACCACAATTTTAAATAACTTATTTGTACTCATAAAGCTGTTGCATTTTAGTGTCTTTTATTTATTTATATATTATATATATTTTTTTCCTTTCTATGATATTGAGATAGAGACACTCATCACAGAGAGATTCAGTGGGTGAAAACGATGTCACAATAAAACTGAAGTTTGTATTGCATTCGAAATTGCTAACTGGCAAATGTGACATGAGACGTGGAAAAATATTTATTAATAATCTAAAACACATTAAAATATTTTAAAAATGGTTTATATGAAAACTATGAATGTAAATTTTGCAATGGTGGAAAGATCCTTTTTTCAGATTTCGTTGAAAACAAAAATTATAATTTTGTCATAGTAACGCAGTTTCTGTTGATTTTCCACTGCGCAATACCAGAGATCAAAGTATCAATTGATAACTTCATAATTTATTATCTTAATTACATTCATTGATTACTTATAAAAATTATATCTGTTAAATAATGTTTGTTTTTTATTATGTAAATTATATATATTTGAATGCATGCAGCAATTTTTTTTCTATACACACTTACCTATCAGAAGAACAGTATTCTGTACTTTCAGTTTCATATTCTTCTTGGACATGACCAGGTGTTATGGGAGTATACCAGTTACTATAAAAAACAGAAAAATAAAATAAGAGATGAAATAAATGAAAAAAAAAAAAACATGAATGATTTTTGTGTTAATTGTTCCGAATGAGTATACATATAATCTAATGCATTTGATATCCACTTTCTAAGTGCCCAGTCTGTCCATGAATGACGCTTCAAACTTTTCTTCCATTGTGCTTGTTTTTAATATTTTAATTAGTTTATGTATTTATGCATTCTAATTTAATATTAAATCATATTCCGATGATAACAGACAAAATAAATTAAAAAACACTATAACATTAATTCCTTTGTAATAGTACCATATTAAGCATGTTCGCATTTCATACTTTCCCTCATTCGAACTTCGGATAATTCGAACATTTCTTGTGGTCTCGACGTGTTCGAATTAACGAGAGCCGACTGTATCTTTAATTTGTATATGATAAAATAAGGAAAGCCAAAGATTTTATAAAACATTAGATTTAAAATTTAAAAAAATATATTTTTATCATTATTAGCAACCAGATAAATGTTTAAAATCAATTTCAGTGGTAGAAAATTGGCGTAGAATGAAGCTTATTGACACCACAAAATTTTTATAGCATTGATCATCTTAAAAAAAACTCAAGAAATCTGTTATTAAAGAAGGCGAAAAATCCTACTAAAATTTTGTGTTTTCAATAGGTTCGATATCTGTGTTTATTTTCCACCAATGCAGTTTTTATATTTTGAAAAATAATGGTATCCTTGCATGATTTGTTTCGACTCTTCACAGTTCAAAATTACTTTTAAAAGCTTACTCAGACTTTTAGACCGTATTCTTGATTGGGTCTAATGTAAGCATATAGTAAAATTCATTATTTAATTACACACACAGATTATTTATATGTAATTTACAAACGAGAAATTTGTGTCAAATACCGTATTTACTCGTGTATAAGGCGCACTTTTTTCCAAAAAATTAGGGCAAAACTCCTAGGTGTGCCCCTAGGCGACACGGAATAATTTCTTCTGTTGGATGCAGTCCAACAATATACATATGAAACAAGAAATTATTCAAAAAAGATATTAAAACTTCGAAAATGTTACTTAATTGAAGTATTACTGCATATTTATTTCATTCCTTGTAGTTTTTTAAACAGCAGAACTAATGACATTATCTAAACGCTAATTAGCAATTATATTTACCGTCACTCATTCCTATTTCCCGTCATTCTCTTACAATCCGAAGTCTAAAAATGCATTTTCGTCTTGTTTTTTGGATTGGTGTAATGTTTGTTTCGACTTTTTTTTTTTTTTTTTTTTACTGAAATTCATTTGGTTATTCTTCATTAGCGTATCAAATTTATGGTGCGCCTTATATACGAGATTTTAAGAAATCGCCATTTTTACTTTTAAGGTAGGAGTGCGCCTTATACACGAGTAAATACGGTATTATGACAAAGGTCGAGAATTCACACAGTCTGCTTCTGAGCTCAATTTACATACATGTATTAATTGACAAAGTATTAATTGACTATAGGCCGAGAAGCGGCAAAACAGGCAATCAACTCATCGAGTTCACGGATGAAAATCTAGGATTAGTTAAATCTCGATTCGTATATTAAAACGCAATCGTTCTGAAAATTCACAGCTTGGTTGATATAGTTAAAAACCTTATTTTATCGGGTTTCTAGGTTTACCATTGTGCTTTCCTGCACCCAAAAGTATGCATGGAGGATTGCGAGCAGGAAAATGTAATAGTAAACCTACGAGTCAACCGATAAAATCGGGTTTTTAGGTGTCCCCCCCCCCAAAAAAAATATCATTTGTCAGACCGATTGCGTTGCAATATGCGAATCGTGATTTAACTAATCCTATATTTCCATCCGTGAATTGGATGTGGTGATTGTCTATGCTGTCGCCTCCCTATCTACTATAATAACTAGTAAAAATTTTTAGAACAATGCATTAAACATTTTGATGACCCTCGATAGAAATTATAGCAATTTACGCATCAAATACTATATGGAGTTTCTTAGAAACACGCAATATTATTGAAAACCAAATTCATTTTATCACTATAATGGTGACCCACCAGAGGTTCCGGACTGAAAGTTAGTAGACGGGAGGTGATGGATGGGACAATATGACAAAAATATTGTGCAGTTTGCACAATAAAATTCGTAATTAATGTTATATGTAATGATTTTTTTATATATATTCTAATAAGATGTATTATTTGAAGTATTTTCAAGAGATATTACATTTCTAATGACACAAATAAAGTAAGATTTTAAATTTTAGATTATCATTTTCATTGCATGTCACACTGTGAAGTGTGAAAAAAAGGAACTTCTGCTATAGTGTAGAAATACATTTTTCTAGTCTTTTTTAAAAATTTGTAATTAATATTTATGTGTCATGAAATACATAAATGAGACAGAAATAAATATGGTTTTATAATAACAACTTATTTCTCGCTCTCGTAATACTTAAAAGGTGTTTTTTTTCAGATTATTCGATTCCTATCAGTTTTATAAAACAGTATAAATAAATTTATTCTGGTACTGTTTTGCTTGCCATTAAATGTTGATCCTCTTCCTGAATTTTGAATCTTCCTGTATTATTTAAAGTGTTTTCAAGGGATATTACGCTTCTAATGACACAAATAAAGTAAGATTTTAAATTTTAGATTATCATTTTCATTGCATGTCACACTGTGAAGTGTGAAAAAAAGGAACTTCTGCTATAGTGTACAAATACCTTTTTCTAGTCTTTTTTTAAAAATTGTAATTAATATTTATGTGTCATGAAATACATAAATGAGACAGAAATAAATATGGTTTTATAATAACAACTTATTTCTCGCTCTCGTAATACTTAAAAGGTGTTTTTTTTCAGATTATTCGATTCCTATCAGTTTTATAAAACAGTATAAATAAATTTATTCGGTACTGTTTTGCTTGCCATTAAATGTTGATCCTCTTCCTGAATTTTGAATCTTCCTGTATTATTTAAAGTGTTTTCAAGGGATATTACGCTTCTAATGACACAAATAAAGTAAGATTTTAAATTTTAGATTATCATTTTCATTGCATGTCACACTGTGAAGTGTGAAGAAAAGGAACTTCTGCTATAGTGTACAAATACCTTTTTCTAGTCTTTTTTTAAAAATTGTAATTAATATTTATGTGTCATGAAATACATAAATGAGACAGAAATAAATATGGTTTTATAATAACAACTTATTTCTCGCTCTCGTAATACTTAAAAGGTGTTTTTTTTCAGATTATTCGATTCCTATCAGTTTTATAAAACAGTATAAATAAATTTATTCTGGTACTGTTTTGCTTGCCATTAAATGTTGATCCTCTTCCTGAATCTCAACCTATTACTAATACCTTCGAAAAACATAAAAATTGGAAAGCCACGGTACGATAAATTTAATAATATCACATTTAAAAACCTTTCTCAAAATTGTATTATCTACCTAATTGATCTTCCTAATGTTATATTTAAATTTAATTACTTTCCTAAAGCATTCACACCACTATTTTTAAAAAATACATCTTGTATTATATTTTTCTTGCAAATGTTGTCAACGGTGTTTGTAAAAGTTTTTTTTTTCTTTTTTTTTTTTTCAAAAAGTGGTGAGAATGTTGAAGTGTTCTTCCTTTTCTATTTCAAAACACGCGGATGTTAAAATCTCGAATGCTAAGGGATTACTGTATTTTTCTGAAGCATCTGAATATTTGACAGTCCTGGAAAAAGTAAATTTATTATGTATGTTACACGCCATTCATTTTGTAACACTTTCCAACGAAGTTGAAGATTGTTTATGACTTCGTTTTATCTGTCCGTCTGGTCACGCTCTAACTCCCATAAATATACTCAGACTGCCCTGGAATTTTTGGATATTATTGACTTTTGCGTTAGCACGAACTTTATTTCAAATGAACTTTGTAGCATGTTTTGTTTACTTACAGAGGTGGTCAAAAGTATCGACGATAGATTACGGCCAATGGGCAAAAATCGTTTCAAATGAATTTTTAAGATGTCACACATTTTCAAACATAGTAAAATTGATATGCATTTAAGGAATGCACTGAAATGTATATTCTGTAGAATGTGCGGTGCAAAGAATGGTTGCTACTCATTTATACTTTCTCAAAAAATAATTCCGTTGCATGATGATATAGGAAAAATGGGTTGTATGCGGCGTACTTTAAACATGTTAAATTACTTCATATAATGAAATTAATGTACGTCAACGAGGCTTATTATAAGTTATTTAATGCATAATACAAAGTACATAGCATTTGCAAGGACACACAAAAGATTTAAAATGTTATATTCAATCGGAAATACTAGTGACGATGGCAGGAAATACATTTAACAGTTTCATTATATTTATGCATGTGGTATGGTGTGTATAAATGTTTTAGCACAGGATTACACAAAATAATTCTTCAAGGTTATTGAGATGAATGTTAATTACTTAAATGTGATTATTAAATGAGTGATGGATTTTTACGTTGAAGTACATTCGGTTTACTAAGAAATGTTTGTATAATATAGATAAAATGATGTACATGACCACGCATAGAATTGATACATGACCGTCTACAAATGATATTTCAGTAGCTTTAGATTGAATAAAATTTTGTCTAAGTATTGGCGTGTAATAAAGGTTTTAGGCAAAATATAAGGCTAAACAAAAGTATTCAAGTATGTTTCCATCTAGTAGTATAAATTGCTGAAAGAGACATTTCAAACAGTCATGCGTTTCATTGCAAAACTAAATTTTATCGTTATGTAGAACATATATCATCCTACAGATCAAATACAGAGCTTTTCAAAAGTATTGGAATGCATGTTTGGCTACGGACGGTAATTGCTACAATCAGTTTTTCAAATATTTTATCCGTTTTTCTAAAATATTTTCTAAGTTATTTTATTTACCTTATTTCTCTAAATAACGAAGTTTTGTTAAATTTTTCAGGAAGTGTTGGAAAGCGTTTCATAATCAAAGCTTAACGGGTGATTTTTCTTTTTTGTTTATTTTTGTAATTTTAATTTCAAAATGCTCAGTTTGTGTACAGCATTTTACAGAGTATAAACCTATTCTGAACTGTTAAAAAATATATATAACTTTTTACATTTGAAACAGTTTTTCCGATTTGGTCCAGTTTTTTATTCAGAAATTAAAATATATATATTTTGTTTTATTTAATGATTGGGATTGCGTGACTTTCATATAATTTGCAAAAATTCTTTCTTTTCGAATTTCTGCTTCGAATTTGAAATTTTTGAATAACAAAAGGCGCTAAACGGCTAACCCTATTCCGAAGCAACATTACACAATAAAGTTAAAAAAAACCCTCAATCTTGCACTTACTTATACACAGGAACGTAATAAAACAACGGTTGGTAGTATGTTGCTCCTCTAAATTCCGTTGGGAAGATTCCAAGTACTTCCAACCAATAAGCAGGAGCAGGATAAAATGTTGGTTCAATTTGCTCAATAACTGGTTCATAGGTCCTATGAAAGAAAAGTTATTTTAATGAACTCTGGTCACATTCATTCTAATCAATCAGAGTAAATTTGGGCCAAAGAAAAACAAAAGTTTAAATGCGCTACATCACTTGAGTTAACGGCAAAGTTTTGGCCTCAAAATGTAGTTTTAATCCCAAAACTCAAAGTGAGTGTGGTAGCTCATTGGAAATAATTCGTCAAAGTTCCACCATAACGGAATGGATCAAAGTTTCGTAAAAGTGGAACAAAGTTGATCTGATGTAGCGCAAAGTTATCCTGATTGACTGTAAATCTAATTATTTTTATTTAATAAATTTACCTGATTTCAATACGTTACAGTTTGTACACGATAATTTCGCCTATGAAGAAAAGCAAATTTAGCTGAATTTAATTTTTTAATAACTCCTACCAGCACCCTGAGCATCGTGCAGACATGATGTGCACGGCTACTTACTTTATCCATTTCAAACATAACAATTTTCAGCTCATATCATGAAGCTTCTGCTTTTAAATTATGAAAAGTTTTCTATGTTGAATTACTGGTGCTGAACAAGCAAAAATTACACGAGATTTATGGCAAGAGATTTTGAGGTCGTAATAAGAACTAACGACTGAATTTTCATAATTTTCATTAAATAATGATTTTTTTTGTACAATTTGTGTTTTTGAGCTCTTTTTGTCCCTGTAGTATCGTGGATACTTTCAATGCCATCTGCAAACTTATCACGGCCAGATTACAGTCATTCTGTTCAAACAACCGAAGTGATTTGAACTAATTCCCTTCCTAGATATACGGCAAAAAATCCGATTCTCTGAATTTACAGAAACTGAATTTTTCTAGGATCATTATATATTTTTTTTTTTGTATATAAAAATATGCACTTATGAATCTGTGCGTATTGCAGCCCTTATCATTTTTTCATGAAAACAGTTATTTAAAAGTTCGAATGCTACATATCCGTACTACTATAAAAGATAACATGGTGCAGACAGGCTATTGGAGACGTAAGACTACTATAATAGAAATTTTTTTGAAACAGATGCCAATTTTTACACTTTTTTCTTACCACTAACATTTAAAGGAACATTTACGCTTATTTCTCACCGATATTTTTTGAATGTAAATTTTGAAATATATTTCTCTTGCAATTATTGTCAAAGTGTGTGATAATGATCTCTGTTTTCAGAAAGTGTTGCCAAAAGTAGAAAAAATCGATGTAATTTTGGTTAAATTTTATAGAAAAGTTGTATAGTTTGCGATTCAAATTAGCCACTTATTGATAAATGTTGTTGAAAATAACTTTCAAATAATGCCGATTTTTTCATGTCTTTTACAAAATTTTTAACTATTACCGGTTTTGCAAAGTAGAGTTTTTTTCCCTAATTGAATCAGGAAAAATACTTGGATTAAGTAATTCAAAATTTACAATTAAAATTTACTGGTGAGAATAATCAATCATGATTAGCAAAAACGCGTTACCCGTATGACGTACGGGCAAATCAGAGAAGCGAATAAGGCAGTGTCAAACGTTAGATTATAATTATTACTTTACGGAAAACTGCTCATCTTCTATTACTTTTACTAGTCAAACTTATCGAATGTATGACTGCTTGTAATGTTAAGTTTGGATAAATTTATTTCAGCAGACATAAAAACGTTTGAATTTAATTCGTCATCATATTTGTACCCGCTCATCCTAAAAATGGAAATTATTGCAGAAATCATAAAATGAGTTCAAGAAATATCAAATTTTGAAATGAAATAAATGTTATAATATTACATGGTATGCGAAATGAAGTAATCATTATTTAGTAGTCGCTCAGGGAAAACAATCAGATCTAAAAGAGCAAAATTGGCGTTAAAAAAAGGAATTTTTAATTATATTTTAGTTATATTGTTTAATTAGAATAATCGTTGTAATAATAATATAAAAACTTTATATATTGGCTTATTACCCTATTACAAAAAATTTCTCTGGTCGACAAGCCACACAATCTATGCTAATTATGCGTGGGGTTTTAGATATATATATATATATATTATTTTACTTGGTTTCCACTTTTATTGTGTAACTTATTATATTTTTGTTTTTAGCATTTATTTTAAAAATAACTAGTTGGATATGCATAGCCCAAAATTT
The DNA here is from genome assembly GCA_964019185.1 of Maratus speculifer. Lineage (NCBI taxonomy): Eukaryota > Metazoa > Arthropoda > Arachnida > Araneae > Salticidae > Maratus > Maratus speculifer. Next base: position 741,889 of record CAXHSM010000011.1, on the reverse strand, counting down.
ACTTTTGTCCCATCCATATTAAAATTCAAGAAAGTAGTTACAGATATTGATATCATTAATATTATTAGTTAAACTCTATATGAACTTTGATTTTCCTCTTAAATTTCTATTTCAGCCAGTTAATCTAAGAAAAAATGGATTTATCTCTATCATGATATTTAATAAAATCAACAGTTTTCGTTATTCTCTTGTGCGACAGGTGTTTTCGCATAACAGGATTAGCAATAGAAGGAACACCTATTTCATGCTTAAAATTACAGTTTATACTAGTAATTTTTAATATACAGAGAATTTTTGTTATAAGGATTACTAACCCCTGTGTTTAATTCAAGCGTGCATTCATAATGTTCGGTTACGCATATTTTATTTCACATTAGAGGGACATATCATTATGATTATGCACAAATGAATCAGAATTCTATTTCTAAACATGAGAAATGAAGGTGAAGAATTTAAAATTCAAGATATAAAATCGCAATAATTAATTTAATTACTAATTTTTAATATGAAAACTTTCTGTGAGAAGAGAAAAGAAATTAAAGTTTAAATTTCTAATAATTGCATTTTTCAACACAAAGAACTAATATATAAACTTAAGATGATGAATGACAAAAATATAGTAACATACTACAATAATTCGAAGTAAGGTACTTACTCTTCAGATGTTATATATTCGTAATTGTTAACATTACTTATATTCTCCATTTTGAATGATGAATATCAAATAGAAATTAAAGTTTTTGATCGAAATCAGGCAATCAGTAACTTTAATTAAATATTCAAAAGATTTTTTTTAAGCGCCCAAAACACAACTACAAATATAGTAACAAAGTTTTGAAAGAATTTTTCAACATAGAAATAATGCGAGTATTGTAAAATGCAACAATGTGTGAGAGCAAAAATATCTTCTTATTGTTAGACAATCAGTTTCAGTTTAAAATCGGACTTAATTACTATATAAATCCATTGTTAACTTACAAACTATTTGCAACAATAAAACCAACTGTCGCCATTGTTAAATGATTGACTCAAACATTTGAAATTAATTAAATAAGAATAGCATATTTAAATAGAAATAGCACAGCAAATACACAAATACTTGTTTCACGAATTTTCAAAATATAACACATTAAATATTTTACACACTTCCTTCGAACTAAAGTGGTTTTCTTTTCTCCAATTTTCAATACTGTTTTTTGAAAATCTATTCATTAAATATAATTTAGTTTGTAAATTAGGCCATAAAATTACATATTACTTGTATTTTTTTTTTAATGTCATTTTATTTTATTTTACTTTTTCTTTCCAAACTAAATGTATTTTTGTTTTTAGTTTCTGTTTTATAAATAAATAATTGGTTGGACCAATCCCAAAATTTCCTTCTATCTTACACATCTTAATATTTTAAAAAGTAGTTAGAAATGCTAAACTTCAATATTACTAGTTCAATACGATATCGACTTTGATGTTATCTTAAATTTCTTCTTCAGGCAATTGATCGGATTAAAAACGAGTTAATCTTTGCCATAATCTATCTATACTTATATAAAATAGTTTGTCCTGACTGACTGATAATCAACACATAGCCCAAACTACTGAGCCTAGAAGAATGAAAATTGGGGAAAATTTATTTTTTAAGATGTAAGCGTGCACTAAGACGGGATTTTCGAAAATTCCCCTTAAAAAATTTAAATGGGGGGGGGAGGTCATAAACATTTCAATATATTGCTCAGCAGTCGTTACAGGTAGGAAAGTGAAATTCCGAATTATAAATGTACTAAAATAATAATTAAACGCGTATTTCAGCAATTTTACAAATTCCCCCTCGTAAGAGAGTTAAAAGGGGTCGTAAAAATTAGAATTTGGCACATCTCAGCGGCCGTTTTAAGTAGAAACGTGAAATTGCAGAAAATAAATCGATTATAAAAATGCCTAAACATGTGTTTTAGTGATTTAAAAAAATCCACTCCTGAGAGGGGTAAAGTGGGAGTCGAAATTTTTCAATTTTTTTGGACCCGATATGTGATGTATCGCATAAAATACTCGGACTACTTTTTCAGATTATGGATCTTTAATCAGACACCCCATTCGTACCTCCGGGTGGGGGCAATTTTAGAACCCTTTTTGAAATAGTAGGGTTTTTATCATTTTAAATCGGATTTTTTAGCGGATCCCTCTGATAAATATTATTTATAATATATGACAAATTTAGAGAGAGAGGGATAGGAGGTTGTTTTTCGGGGATTGGGGCACGATAGTTGGATCCCTGGTTTGAATTTTTTCAACTTTTGCCGACACTAATCATGTGACATATCATTGTAAAGCTTTGTGACTAATATTTTATGTTACACACCTCCCGAGTCTCCCCCCCCCCACTTAACCCCCAAGGCAGCATTTTTCTAAATTCAGCCGAAACCCTTCATGTGATATATCGTTGTTTAGTCCCGTGATCCCTTATTCATATTACGCACTTCCCTTGTCCCTCCTGGGGAGTACGTTATTAACGTATTTAAGTAAAATGTCTTCCAATAATAGTAAATATTTGGAACTGAACGTATAAAAAATCAATAAAAAATATTGATAAAATTCATCATCCTTTTAGTTCATTTTTTTGCCACAGGGAGAGCTTTTAATTCTTATTTTATTGGCTATTTTGATACTAATTATAAAAAAGATTCTAATTTTTTATACTTAAACTTCTTTACCATTTTTTTTACACTTACTCGCACTTTTTCTACTTTTTGCAACCAGAGAACGCCGTCATATGACTTTTCCACTAATATGGCTTCTTTATAACCTCCCTTTTGTTTGTTATATTTTAATTCCCTCTGTTTTTTAGTTTCTATGTATTTACTAAAATCAACATGTATTTTATCTATTTTAGAAATTCTCACCTAAGAGGGTTTAATGGGATGGTCATACTTTTAGGACATTTCGATGCATCTTTGCAGCAGTTATAGGTAGAAGCGCGAAATTCAAGGCAGTAAATTTCCTAAAAATAGTTAAACGTATTGATTTTAGAGTTCATTTGTCTATTATGTCGTCAATATGTATTTCGAACCGGATAATGAGAGATTATAAGAATAAAACAACGATTATGGCTTTTTCATTAGATATTAAATTTTTAACCGTTATTAGATGCATTTTGTTTGATACAAGATTCTGTTAAAGAAACCGACTAACGAAGCAGGCGAAAGCTGCTAGTACTTAATAGAATCAATACTTTTCATTATTCTCTTGCACGTCAGGCGTTTGCGCATAACCGACTTACAAGAATCGAAACTCGTGTTGATGTACCACAGAACTACTAAAAAACCAGAAAATTACACAAAAATCGCTATTATAGGATAACTTTCTCGCGGGAGATTTCCAAATTATAATAAACCTGCCTGCTATAGTCAAAATCGCATAAATGATTCTATACATAACTTCTTGCACTTTCCAACGGTATAATAATGAAAATGGCGCAAAAATTGCTTTTACAGAGCCTTTTTACGGCGGAGTATTTTCAGATTCACAGAAAACATGCTTACCATAATTAAAATTATATACCTGAAATTTGGTTCAATCCTATTCATAACTTTATGCATTTCTCGATAGTACAATGAGACAACCATAAAGTCCAACGGATACGCGGACAGACAAACATTTTGTATAAATATATATTTCGGCGTCTCTGATCCCTAATACGTGTAAATCCGTCAAAAACCGGAAGTCGAAAAAATTTTGATTACAATACATTCATCTGTTAGAGATGGGAGAAAGTAAAAAGGAACATTTTGTTTAACACAGCTCCATCAGCTTTTATTAACGTTTAACTATAAATTGCAAAAAAAAATTATATCATTATGTATCGAAAAAGAAAATTAAAAAAGTTATAAATTTTTTCACCTAAATATTTTTTTTCGTCAAGAAAAAACGTTTAAATGAATTAAAGTAAGTTTTCTAAAGACCATAAAATTACATGTATATATAGATGCCAACAACTTTTAATTATTCCGGAGTCTGATCCGAGAAGAATATGTTTGGAACCAGAAATTTTATTTAAACAAAATTTAAATCTCGCATTTAAATCTAAAAAAAAAAAAAAAAAATCCTAATGCAGTTTTGCAGGTTTAAAATGTGCTTGCCTTGGATCAGATTCCGGAATAATTAAGAGATATTGGCATCTATATGAATAAACTCATGTTATCAGTTAGTTATACGTTAGTTGCCATGTTTTAGTATAAAGTTCTCTGACCACATAAAACAACACTAAGATCGTCCTGTCAATTGGAATCAATTTTATAAAGTTTTCATGCATAAATTATAGTTTGTATGTATGATTTCTAACGGCTTCCCTGATTTGCCCGTATGTCATACGGGCAACACGCTTTTGCCAATCATGATTTGCCCGTACGTGGTACAAGCATTCATATTCCAATCCTGATTTATTATTTTCACCAGTAAATTTTTTAGTGTAAATTTTATACAATTTAATCCTGACATTTTTCTGATTCATTTATGCAAAAAATTTCGTATTGAAAAACCTGTGATAAAAGATTAAGAATTCTGTTAAAAACATGAAAAAATTGGCATTATTTGAAAGTTTCTTCAATAATATTGATCAATTAAGCAGCTAATATAAATATATATATATATATATATATATATATATATATATATTTGTAATAGGGATTATAAAAGTTTGAGTTTGTGGTTAACATCTTAAGAGGCAGTGAAAATTTTCATATCCCTCCCAAGTTTAATTCAGATTCGTACCAGAAAGTTTTTAAGTTTTACTTTTGTAAGTTTGGGGAAAATAATGGAAAATTGTTTTACCTTATTCTGAAATAATTTTCTTTCTATATTTCAGTTAGAAATTCAGTATTACATGAACGCTTGGCCCTCAAAGGGTTAAAGCTTGCGTTAATACTGTTCAGTTATGAGGATTTTATTCCGCATTTCATTGACATATTATTACGATTATGCACGAATAATTCATAATTCGATTTTTAAACTTGGAAAATAAAGGTAGTGAACTGCATTTGCACAATATAAAAGCACAAGAATTAATTCAATTACAGTAAAACCCCGATAATTCGGATTAATTGGGACCAAACCCAATCCGGATTATCCGGAGAATAAGAAAAATTTGAAACAAAATATACTTATAGAATATCTCCTTTATATTAAACATACTGAATATTTACAGACAATAAAAATGTATATTTTGTAATTATAAAATCTTCTGCTGTGTCAGTTTTGTATAACTTTTGCGAGTCGCATGGTCATGCATCCGCTTGAGCATAGTTAGTTTGTTGGATGTAGTGTGTTGATGTTCTGCGTGATGTTCAAAATAAACCGTTAATTGTTGTAAATGATTTGTTGCTTCGTTATGGCTAATATATTTTAATTGATCATCATTGAGATGATATCAACATCTCAACAACCATAATTTTTTTAACATGCTCACAAAATCTTCAGGTGTAATTTCCCTTTCATTCTCGCTTATATAATTCCTTCTGTTTCAATCTTGCTTGTTATTCAAGAAATCACAATTTGTGGATCATAAAATCTTCCACGACTTTCGGGAGTACTCTCAGCAACCTGCTTGTAGACTTTAAGTGAAGGATTGTTGTTTCTTTAAAAGGTAACATCAAAGAATTTAAATGAAAAATATTAAGGTATTCTTCCGAAAATATTTCAGAAAAGACTTTTTTATTCAGAATACGAAAATGAAATGAATTAATTTTATCGAAATTTTGCCGAACGCTTCTCAATTTTTGAAAAAAAAAAAAAAAAAAAAAAAAAAAAAAAAAAAAAAAAAGGTCTAGATTGATCCAGATTAACGGGGTCCGAATTTGCGGGGTTCTACTGTACTAGTTTTTAATATGAAAGCTTTAATTTAAAAAAAAATCCTATCATGCTGAAAAATTATCGTTTGCAGTCAGAAGAAATTAAGGTTTCACTTTCTGAAAATTGCAGTTTTCAATTCAAAGAATTCATAAGGCAACTTAAGAAAATGAATGACAAAAGTATAGTTACATGCTACAACGAGTTGAATTGCGGTACTTACTCTTGAGATGATATATCTTCGTAATTGTTGACATTACCGATATCCTCCATTTTAAATGATGAATATCAATCAGAAATGAAAGTTTTTGATTGAAATTAGACAATCAGTTACTTTAATTAAGAATTAAAAGTTTTTTTAAGCGCCCAAAACACAACCACAAGTGTAGTAGCAGAGTTTTGAAATAATTTTTCAACAGAAAAATAATGCTAGTATTGTTAAATGCAACAATGTGCGAAAGAAAATATATTTTCCTATTATTCAACAATTAGTTTTTGTTTAAAGTCGGACTTAAAGTGACTTAGAGTGTTTAAAGTACGTCTCTTTTATAGTGAGTTTCATTGTTACATTACAGATTATTTACAACGATAAAAATAAAAATCGATATTGTAAAACGATCGACTCAAACGTTTCATTAAATTAAAAAGAATAAAATGCTTAAATAAGAACAATACAATAAATTCACAAATACTTATAGCTCTAATTTTCAAAATATTACTCATTGGATTTTTTTACAAACTTCTTTCACACTATTTTTTTTTTTATGTCAAAATTTCAATATTTTGAAAATTTACTCGTCAAATAAAATCGAATTTTTAAAAAATATACCAAAGTGGTTCAGATGAATATTAAAAATCCAACAAAAATAATTAAAACTTTATTTGACCTTGTACATTTCTAAATACGTTTAAATTTTTAGAAAATTAATAATTTTTATGTTTAATTTTTATCTTACAAAATATAAATATATTAGTGTAACGAATTTCCCATATAGATTGAAAACCAAACTGTATCCATATCTGTAAATATTCAAGATTTTTTTAGCGACAAAAGTGTTTAATTTGAACCGGGAATTGTATTTTATAACATGTGCTTTCTTTCTACGTTTCAGTTTATATCAATTTGAATTTAATTATAAACCGAAATTTTTTGTTCGAATGTTATGTTTATTTCACTACACCCCCTCCACCTTGTCTTCGTAAAATCGGCACGTATGTATATATTAATTCTACTTCAAAAGATGCAACTGGGTCATGATCTTTCAACTTTATATTAATTTGAAATTCTTATTAACTAAAATCAGAATTTTTTTTTTTTTAATTTCACTGTTGCTTATTTTAAAGTTAATATAGCAGAAAACATCATTGTTTTTTCAGTTCCATGAGACGAAATTCAAAATTTCAGCAGCTAACTGTTTACAATTAATAATCTGAACTAACCTTATTAAGCTATTAAGAAAATATCGTATGTTCAATTCATGAATGTTTTGTATCATGTTTGCATTTCATTTTCTTTTTAACATTTATGAAAGGAATAATATTAAATGTCTTTGTTTTAATTAAAGTCCCGATTATTTTTGCTAAACTCTTTTAACTTTAAAGTTCAAACTCAGTTACGCCTGAAATATTTTTTCTCAAACCGATAATTAGGATGAGCGAAGCGAATCCTCTACTAGGCCACTCAAATTACATTTTATCGTACACTTTACAAAAAAACTATTCAATATTTTAACTTCAAATTAAACACAAAAATAAATTATGATATGTAGATTTGCACAATATAATTTTTTTACAGTTTACTGTAAAAAAATTATATTGTGCAAATTTACATATCATAATTTAAAAAAATTAAAAAAATTATTAAAGTCGTTAAAAAAATTATTATTTTAATTAATTTATTTTACATGCATTTCCAATGCGGACGCATTTTAGCAAATAAATAAAAAATGAAACGCGTATATTTTCAGAAAAAAATATATAAATCATGGAGTAAGTAATTATAGATAGAATCATGATTAATTTAATAAATAAAATATGTTTTCATCATTCCGCAAAATCGTTTGCACAGATAACACTTAAACATTTTAAAAGACTTGTATTATGGATTTTTTTTTTAAATGGCAACAAAAGAATTGCAAACAAATAAAATTAATTGCTAAATTTGTTATATAAATGAAAAATTAAAAGAACTGCTTGAAGTTGTTGCCTCGATTCAAACTCTTTATAAATGTACTAAAGCAAAGTTGGCCGATTCAAAAACGACAAAGGGACTTTAACCATTTCTTACTTTATCATTTGGATTTAAAGTAATGTTACGTTCTTATTTGTGGACCGAAAAAGGTTTAATGAACGGGACTTTAGACTTTGTTGTACGTATTAAAGAAAATCACAAGCCACCAGACCAGATATCGCGAATAATCATGGATAAATTTGAATACTGCAGTAATTTAACTTATAAGAATTGGTGCGTACCAATTCCCCCAATAATTAAATTCTGGAAAAATGGAAGCATAAATTGCTCAAGGAAAGAATTTCCTCTGCAATTAGCTTTTGCTGTTACAATTCATAAATCCCAAGGTTTAACATTAGATGAAGCAGTTGTAGATATTGAGGCCATATAGACACCAGTTGGCTTAAAAACGTACGTAACGTTGTCTTAAGCATTCAATAGAAATTTTCCTTACGAAAAATTCTACAATATCAAAAATTCTCATACGCTAACATGTATAAAAACGAAGAAATTAGAATAAAAAGTTTTACAGTTAAAAATTCATAGTATCAATTAGAGCAGATTTCAAATGTTTTTTCAGAAAATAGGATTTTGACGAAGTAACTTTCTTCAAGCTCTCTTCAAATATATTTATTCTAAAATAGCTATCAAAGATTATTTGATGTTAATTACAAAGATTGGAAACATGCATATTTCAAACAACTTTAAAAAACACCAGTGGCAACTGGAAATTGTAAAAACATTTTAAAAGAGCTTTTAGTTGAAAATTTAAAAATATTTTGTAAAAGTTTGCTTCGAAAATATTTTATTATGCCAGTCTTACATCATAAATAAAAATAAAAATGCGCCAAAACATAAAATAACGTTTTTTTAAATAAAGATGCAAGTTCTTTTGCTAGTTCTTATTTTTAGACTTTCAAATTCTGCCCAATATCTAAGTGCATAACTATCAGTCCAGAGCTATTCTACTTTTTCTACGGTCCGATAGGCGGAGATATGTCTGTAAGATTCTTGCACGGACTAATTTAGATATCAGTCAAAAGATTAAAATCCACCAATTATAAAAGCTATGCCGCTACTCCACTCTAGTGCTTTACAGTAAAAAATTAGAAGTTCACTAATACAAACAGATAACAGAAGTTGAAGATCGAGCTTTTTCTGCTATAATTATTTGTTAAGAACTTCGCCATTCGGAGAATAACGTAGAACAACCTCCAAGAACTATGCAATTTAAGGAAGGATAAACAGTGTGGTTCCCAATACTGTACCATAGGTGTCAACCTGACATCGATTATCCGTAATACGTGCGTTAATTTGACCCTGGTTTAATGAGTTTCGAACCAGAATACTCTTTGCGTCTTAGATGTCTTACAACACAGCCATTAACCACTTAACTGATTCTCTAATATTATATACAATAAGTTGAAAATGTGGGATAAACATCCCTTTTTTAAAACTAAAATAGCGATAATATTTAGCCAAAAACTTTCTGTCATGAAAAAGTATGAAATTGTAGGTAATTAAAAAAATTAGTGGTATCAAAAAGCTTAAAGCGATGGATTAAGCAAATTCTTCGTGCCCATACGGTATATGAGAAAATGGTTAACGATTCGACTTCACCATGGAAACGGAATCTGCTGAAAAATTGGATAATTATGTATAGACGAGAAAATGACTGAAAATAGATTTGTAAAAAAAATTAAATGGCATTGAAAAATATGTCACTTAATAGCATTAAATTAATGAAATATTTCTAGAAATAAATTAATATTTTACAAAATTCTCTTTTTTTTTTCAACGACCCTTATTAATGGTGCAGTCATTAACTTAGAAAGTCTGATAAAATTTCTTTAGAAATGCTTTTCAACTCTAATTAGCTAAATGATGTCAAATTGACTATATTTGCCCATTGTGTGCCATAGTTACATACTTCTGTGGCTAAAATGCCTCACAGATTCGCTATGGGGTTTAAATCGTAGTTTTTTGGCGGTCTATCCAAAAGTTGAAGAGAATGGTCCGCGAACCATGGACATGATGCGCGAAATACATTTAACTGTTTAAATGATCAATATTTTTGAAAAAAAAAACTTTCAAACAAGGCTTATTTTTTCATGTCTTTGATTGATTTTTTAATCTCTTATCACTGGTTTTTCAAAGCAGATTTTTTTTTTTTTGCAAACTCATTCAGAAAAATGCTTGGATTAAAAAAAGGCAAAATTAGCTATAGAAACTTACTGGTGAAAATATTAAATCACGATTGGAATACAGATGCCCTTACGTGGTACAGACAAATCATAATTGGCAAAAATATGTTGCGCGTATTACGCACGGTCAAATCAGGGACGCGGTGAAAATTTCATCGTCTTTTTAAAACAGATAGTTACCACCTGTGATAAGGGGCACTAATTTTTCAGATAAAATATCCACATATGATTTTGAATTTATGCGACCTCCAATGAACAAGATTGGTGTTGTTCTATTTGCATGACTGCCACAGGCGACTATTTTTTAATTCTAACTGACACCACTTTCTTTTAACAGAAATCCTTAGTCGATATTCTGACCATATTGGCAAGGCAGAGGTACTTCAAATTGTATATTGTAAAAATAGTCGTCTGTGGCAACCTTGCATTTGCAGCGAAACTTGCCAATGCAATCACAGAGCTTTCTCCGAATTAATGTTTCGAAAAAAGGAGTTTATCTTTTTGCAAGTCCTACAATAATGGAGAATATGCGTCTAAAGTAAACTTTTTTCCTTTGAAAAACTACATCTTTGCAGCGAAATCCAAAAGAAATGCATTTCTAAGTAAATTCTAATCTAAGCTTCTTCAGCAATTTTGTAAGTGGTTGGAGTTACAATAATTTCACATATCTAAAATTGGCATTCTTTTGTAGACTATTATATACTATTCAGATAATGTATGGTTGATTCATTTCTACCTTAATTTGAATAGAACTCGCTTTTTAGGTGCGCTCGTAATTATGTAAATACGTAGCACCTATAGTTGTCATTCAGTCCGGCCGTCTGTCTGTCTGTCCGTCTGTCTGTCCGCATATAACAACGCAAAAACTACCCAACGGAATCGTTTGAAATTTAAAATACATAATTATTACATAATTTTGTCGATTCATTTCAAATTTTATGAAAATTGGATGGATAGATCAATTACAAGGACAATCAAAAGTATTCCGTTACATTACGGTCAATGGGGAAAAAGTTTCAAATGCATTTTAATGGTGTTACACTCATTCAAACATAATAGAATTGATATGCATCTATGAAATATATACAATAATATACAATTTGCACAATCTGTGTTGCAAAGAACATTTATTACCGATTTACAAGGCCGCACAAAAGTATTCCATTACATAAAGGTATAGGGAGATAATTGTTTGGTGAGCGTTTTAATTGTAATTAACTATTTAACATTTTATGAGATTGATATACGTTGCTGAGGAATACTACAAGATATTTCCTTTATAAAATAAAGCAGATAGTATTTACAGGGACACACAAAAGATTTGGGGTACTATAGTGTATCCGAAGTACTATCTACTATAATAGCAAGATCTGAATATTTTTAAAACTTCGTTATCGTACGAACGCACCTCATTTGCTATGTTTCATGTGCAATGTCCAACTTGTTTTTAAGGAAGTTGGACGCGTATTTCCACGTTTTTAACGTAAGTCAAAGAAAATGACCGACTTGTACTGTTCTTTTTGCTATAATCTTTTGGATTCTTCAACAAATTATAAATTACTGTTTCAGATCCGTTCATAATCCTTGCAATTTCACGTCCACTCATTTTACATTTTACATAATCAAAAACTTTTCCCTTTTTAAAATTCAGAATGTTGGGTGCTTTTTGGCATGATGAAGAGAGAAACTTAACAATTTTGCTGCACAACAGTTTTAGGGCACTTTAAACAAAGCCCTATTACCAAATAAGCTAAATTTTTTTGGCAATAAAAAAGGGAGTTTTTATAATATTTTTTCAAGTAGCAATCTATTAAAACTTTTTTATATTCATGCCTTTTAATGATTTTTCAAATTTTTAACTTAAATTTTAGTAGGAAATATCCATATCAAGCATTTTTATCACACAAATATTTGCGTAAATTTTCTCCAGCCAAGCGGCTCCGACATTTGATGATTTTTCGCTTGTCTTTATAATTTTTTTCCATAATTGAAGTGTTTAATCTAAGCCGATTTAATAGAGCACAATGCCCGGTTGCCCTTTTTTAGGTGAGTTCGTAATTATGTAAATACGTAGCACCTATAGTTGTCGTTCAGTCCGTACGTCCGTCTGTCTGACTGTCCGCATATAACAACGCAAAAAATACCCAACTGAATCGTTTGAAATTTAAAATACATAATTATTACATAATTTTATCGAGTCATTTCAAATTTTATGAAAATCGGATGCATAGATCAATTACAGGGACAATCAAAAAGGATTCCGTTAGATTACGGTCAATGGGGAAAAAAATTTCAAATGCATTTTAATCGTTTGAAATTTTAAATACATAATTATTACATAATTTTGCCGAGTTATTTAAAATTTTATCAAAATCGGATGCATAGTTCAACTACAGGGAAAATCAAAATGTTTCAAATGCTTTTTAATGGTGTTACACTCATTCGAACGTAATAAAACTGATATGCATCTATAAAGTACATATTATAATATACATTTTGCATAATCCGCGGTGCAAAGAATATTTGTTATTGATTTACAAGGCCACACAAAAGTATTCCATTGCATAATGGTATAGGGAGAACATTGTTTGGTGCGCATTTTAATTGTAGTTATTTACAATTTTATGAGATTGATATATGAGAGTGATATTTTTAAAACTTCGTTATCGTAAGAACGCACCTCATTTGCTACGCTCCTACTGCCATTTCCAACTTGTTATTTCTTTTATCACCCAGCGACTCTATCAAATTCTTCCGATGAGTCCGAGGGCACTTTTATCACTTCTTATTAAATATTTTTCGTGAACAGAAGTTTGTCCTTCTTGAACAAAAAAAGTGCTCATTATTAGATTAGTATTCCCGTTTTAAAAAAATGTACCCATTTTTCAAAATAATGATCATTTTATATTTTTGGGGGAGTACACTCTGTATATTTAAAAAGCGTGTTCCTACTAATTTTCGCTGTTTTTCTGACTTTCTAATGATAAATATGTGATTTTAAAACGGCATTTTAATTCCAGCTTTATGCCCGTGGGAAGAATTTCAATTACAATAGAAAAAGTTTAATTCAAGTTAATGAAACAAGTTAAAAGGTAACCATGATTGAAGACTGATAACTATTTTTGGTGGTATACACGGATAATACATAAGTATCAAAATTCGCATTCTGTCAATAAAGTTGTTCCTTTTTATGATGTTTCTCTTTGCTTTTTAGCTCACAGGCTATCATAGCATGAGAGCTTATGTGCCCGCCCTTTCTGTATGTATGTATGTTCGTTCGTGCGTACGTACGTGCGTGCGTAACACGATAACTCATGATAAAAATATCCGATCCACTTGAAATTTTGTATATAGGTATATCCTGACAAGGCGCTTCCCTGAATAGTTTTTGGAGTTCATTCGATATGAGGGGGAACTGGGGGGGGGGGCTCATGCCCCTCACTTTAATTGATATAAATGGGTTTTTCATGCAGTATTAAGTTTTCGTTCAAAATTTAGATATAGGATCATTCTGGTAAGGCGATTCCGTGACTGTTATTAGGAGTTCATTGAATAAGTATAAACAGGGGAACAGGGGTTTTAATGCCCCTCCCCTTAATTTATATAAATGGGTTTTTCAAGCAGAATTGTCAGATTTCGTTCAAATTTCTGAATTGTTTTGGAAGTTTAAGGGTTAAGTATCAAAGAGGGCGATAACTTCCCTTAAATTATATAAATGCTAAATGGGTTTTTATTAAGAATTATCCGATTTGCTCTGAATTTTGAATAGATTTTTTATACGATAAAGCATGTCCTTGATAGTTTAAGAGGTTCAATGATTAAGTATAAAAAAGGGGGAAAAGGGAGAGCTGCTTCCCCTTCTTTAATTTTTTTTTTCGAACGGAATTAACCCTTGAAAATGTAAGGCTGTAATGAACAATTAGTATGCGTAGCCGGTGAGCTCAATGCCATCAGTTTAACTGGGCAATATTCTTTTTATTAATAATACAAACCGAGCAATTATAACTTAAAATGACCAAACCTTCTTGAAAATCGACGACATAGTCCAGTTTTAAAGTGTCAGCCTCAATTGTTTCAGTTAATAAACTTATTGAATTGTAAAAACTTTGTCATATTAAGAAGTTAGAGATAACATTCAAAAGCTTTCAATTTGAAACATTCTTTAATTTGGCTACTAAATTATTCGAAAACAAATCTCAAGAAATGAAGAAATAAAGTCGTCTGCAAAAACAAAACTTTTTTCACATATCTGAAAATTTATACTTGATGTTTTAATAATATGTATAATGTATAATAACTATCCATAAAATACACTGGTTATACAATATTGCTAATGTAAGTTTTCAAGTCATACAGCATACACAATTTGCTTTTACATCGTATGTATTTTTAAAGATATATGTCATCAAAGTTTTAAAATTGTGTAATTTATAGTGTTTTTTTTTTTTTTTTTTTTTTTTTTTTTTTTTTTTTTTTTTTTTTTTTTAATTTTTCAAGTTTTGTAAATGTCGCATACGCCGGAATTTTAATTTATTTATTTGTATTTTATTATTTATTCATTTTATTATATTTTTATTGTACTTTATTGTACCTTATTTTACTTTTTTTTCACCACTATTTAAACATTGAATACATTCCTAGTTAAAAAAAATTAGACATATAAATAAATTATCGAAATTGCAACATACAAAAATGTAAAAGTAAATTTCTGCACTTTATTTTGAATACTTTACTTTTCATTTCTTTTAAAGTAATTAGCTGTCGCTGGAATTGTTTACCATTGACAATTGGAGTGATTTAATGCTTCAATGCATAAAAGCGTATACACAGTTCATTTTTTATGCATCAAAACATTATAAAGCACTTAAAACTGTTGAATGTCAACATAATAATAACATATTCCAGATTTAGATACTTACTGTTCAGATGTTATGTCATTATCACGGTCGTCTATGTTATAAAAGTCCTCCATTTTCATAAATGAATATCAAGAAGAAAATAAATTTTCCCTCAAAATAATATTATCAATCACTTTAATACGAAAGTTATCAATAAAAAAGGTTTTTTTTTAATCGCCCAAAACTAACTACAATTATAGCAGTAGAGTTTTGAAATAACTGTTGTTCCACGAAAAAAAAAAAATCATACTAGTATCGTTATCAGCAACAATGCGTAATCACAACAATACATTTAACTTTATTAAACAATATAGATTTATTATAGTTGTAGATTTTTAGTATTATAACCCTTTAATTCCCATGCCAGAACACGTTGTAGAAATTATGTAGTTCATTTCACACCAGAAAAATTCAATGGCTAATTTCGTCTTATTTAAATATGGAATGTTCTGTTATTGATTAAAGCAAATATTGTTGTTTTAATTTTCTGGTGGGAACTGAAATATACGAATTAAAGATCGGTGGTTTAAGACCTAAACCACTGGGGAGCAAAGGGATAAACAATGCATTTTTTAACACACAATCATTGTTGAAGACTGTCCAGTCAAACATTTCAAGTAAATTCCACAAATAATAATAGTATAGCAAAGCTACAAATGCTTACTACATGGATTAAGTAATTGTCTCATTTTACTAATGATACAAGAAGTGTTTTTCAAAATTGGATAATAACATGTGTAAAATCAAAATTTTCAAATTTTAAATATTTCTCTAATCGTCGTAAATTTACTTCATACCGAATTTCAAAAATATCATATCTAAAACTACAAACTTTCGTTGATCAATGAACTTTCAAACTTTAAAACATTGATCAAATTTTCAATGATTAATGAAATAGTGCAAGAATTCAGAAATTTTTAATAGATTTAACATCGAATCACCAATTTCAAGATGTCGGTTTTTTAAAATATTCAATAAAACCCCGATTCGCTAATCCCACCTATTCTCAAATTTAAAAAACGTGAAATGAGAATTTCTGATTTTGATTTTCTCGTTGCATTCTTAACCTATTCTGGAAGGGGAAAGGAAGGAAAATAAAAAGACATAGAGTAGAACCTCTGTTAACCGAGTTTTGATTAATCGAGGTTTCGATAAACCAAGCCAATAATAAAATCTTTTTTTTTTTTTTTTTTTTTTTTTTTTTTTTTTTTTTGTGAATGAGTTTTGAAAAGACCATATACTTTAGTTCATTATCCGCGCTACAGGCTTATGTTGATTCAACAACTATAAGTCATACTGAAGTTGTTCAAGCAATAACAAAGGTACAAAAATACATGCAGCAAAAAAGGAATATTACGCCGATAGATATTTCACTACTCAAAAAATGGCATGATCGGACAGCTACTCTTAGAAAATCTCGACCTTTTTTAATGAAAAGTAATAGATATTTTTACAAAGTAAAGTAAATTTAACAAATTAATGTAATTAAAAAATTCTTAAGATTTGTTTCCTTTTGAAAAATTCTTCTTTGAATATTTAACTAAGTACATTAAAAAATATTCAATTTGCTTTTTAAGATTTACTACTAATAGTTGATTTCTTTTGAAATTTGTTAAACTGTGAAACATAACATAATCAGGATTCGCACTATTCCTAAAATTTTCGTACTTCCCTGCCACAATTTTTAAACGGTAATATTTATTGTATAAGTCTACTGTAGACGTAAAACGTACCTTCCATCAAGATTTTTTATTTCAAATACTGGTACAACGTGTGAAAATTTTAAGAACGGTGCGAGCCCTGCATAATATATCTTTATTTTTATCACTTAAAAAAACGTTTTATTGTCTTTTATTTTAAGAGATATGAAATTTGCGAGTACAACGAGTTTTTACGTACAACTTATTACTATTAACTGCTATTTCCAATATCCGATGTACTGGCGGTCCCAATTAGCTCGGATAATCGAGGTTGAACTCCATTTTATATGCAAAGTATTGATGCAAGTATTTTTGTTTTTAATTACATGTTATGACTTAAAATTTGCTTTCCTATTAGCCCATTCCTAACGTTTTTCAGTCTTTGAACAAATTAGTATTTATGAATGTCAAATTTCAACGTGATAAGTTTATGATACATTTACTTTTATGAAAGTAAGTTTTGCATAAAGAATCTTTTTGTAAATAGGAATTTTGAGAAGGGCCCATTTTTTATTAAATTGAATTTGTGAAAAAGGCCTTTTTCAAAATTATATCTATGAAAGGGCACATTTTTTGCCTGGATCGACTTCAATTTGAAATTTGTTAATCAGGGTACGTAGTCCTAAAAATAGCTCTAAGCAGAGGGTATAGGCATAAAGCAGAGAGTATACCTTAGAGTGCATATACTTTAGAAACAGAGAGTATACTGTGTTCGTTTAACAAATCCAGAGGGTATACGGCATATACCCCCGTAGGTGCTCCACTTTAATCATTACGGGGAATTATATGTATTTGCTTGCTTCTCTTAGTAATAGTTCTAATTATCAGTAAAATACCTATAACATTATTTAACATCTATATAACATCTATCTATGATGCATTTAACATCTTTCCATTATATTCTGACGACGTTCGCAGAATGAATGTCGCAGATAGGAAACGTAGATCATTTATAAGTATATTTTAAATATATTTTTTTAAATGTACCATTTAACAATCTGTATTTATTTTAGTACATATTTTTAGATTGTATTATTGTTATATAAATACTACTATTGTATCAAAAATTCAAACACACAGAATTTTTTTTAATGTTATAGTTTTTTTCAAAACACGTGAAAAAAAATCACAGAGATTAAGAGCTGAAAGCTATTTCAAGGCTTCATGACCGCCCACTTTTTAGAACAAAATGAAAAGTGTCATTAAAATACCATGTTCTACTTCTATTTTTAATTCATCTTTCTCTCTCTTTACTTATAAATTGTCCGTTTTTATGAAGCCTTGGAACAAATGGCTTTTTTGGGAGGGAAGGGGGCTTTAGTAATTTATCCCCTATGATTTATACATCATAATTTAAGAGATTTCGTACTTACCTCATATGTTTTTCACCTGGACTTATCATAATAAATAATAATATCATATCACCTTCAATTCATATAAATATTTATATTTATATGAATATGGATCATATAAACTTTTTAGGAGGGAGTGGGTTTGGGTTCCTGGATTCATATAATGAAAAAATTCTTCAAGCGACAACAATAGGTAGTATTTCTTACGAAATCTATCTAAAATTTTTATTCCTGTTAAGTTAGAATCTTTTAATATACGCGTGAAAAAAGTTTGTCATTTATGGATTACTTGCTTTATAATTTGCACTCACGTCTAAAGTCAGTCAGAATGATAATCATAAACGATTATGTTCGTAGCAATAAATAGTCTCATTTGAGCTAATACAATTCAGATCGATGAGTAATGTTGAAAATTTCTGAAAGAAGAAATAAGATTCTTGGAATACGCATAGTTTCGGTCCTGGCGAATTTTCAGCCGCATTTTCGCGAAAAACGAATTCTTTTGAAATCAGATTTACAAATGATAAAGGAAAAAAAAACTGATTTTCGGTTCCTATCTAGTCATAATCTTCAAATTCCATCTAGAAACGGGGAAAAAATTGTTTTCATTTCCGGTACAATAGACAGAAATGTAGCTTTACTGATAAGAATCGGAAATAGTGCAGACAATTATCTGATTTTATTTATAATTAGAAATAACTACCAAAATTTAAAAACAGACATCTGCGGTTTTTAAATCACAAAATGTTTCTCATAAGAAAAACCGAAGATTATTACTATTTAGAAATTCTGATTGATATTTGGAATAAATAAATTTGTTAAATTAACTCTACTTGAAAATTCTCCGTATTACAGTAGATCCCCGCAAATTCGGACCCCGTTAATCCGGATCGGTTTTGTCTTTTTTTTTTCTTTTCTTTTCTTTCTTTCTTTTTCTTTTTTTTTAAATTTGAGAAGCGATTGGCTAATTTCCATAACATTAACTTGTTGCATCGTCGTATTCTGTATAATAAAACAAAAGAAATTTCTGAAATCTTTTCGGAAGAATTAAGCAAAGTAAACATTTTTACTGTCTGTAAATATTCAATAAGTTTAACATAAAGGTGATTTTCTGTAAGTATGTTTTATTTTATTTAATTTTTTTCTAATTCTCCGGATGATACGGATTGGTCTGGTCCCAGTTAATCCGAATTATTGGGGTTTCACCAAGGAGCTTAAACCATGGAGAAGCCGTTGTTCCGCGTTTTTGAAGCTAATGACCACGCCTCCTCATACACCAAAAACATTGGATCTCCTAATAGGAAAATGTGCAAATTTCACTGTACTTATCCAACTATGGTTTGTTTGGTGCTGCCATCTACTGGAATCTTAATTAGTATTAAAATCTTATCCTTACATATATAAAAATTACTAATTTATTTTTCTTTTTTGGCATTAAGCTTCATCCAGATTAATAATGCTTAAATAATATAAAAAATAAACAATAATAGCTAATTAACTTTAGCATTTTAAAGTATTCTATCAATTAGCCTTATAAAATGCTGCAGAAAAGGCAGTTTATTAATGAAAGGCAGCTATCAGAAAAAAAATAACTGTTTATGACAAAAAATTAAGAATTAATTTACAAATTGACTTATTTTAACAATATTTAAACTAATAAAAAAGGAAGAGAGAAAAAATCAGCAATATTTTTTTTTTTTTTTTTTTTTTTTTTAATTTGATAAGCGTATTATTTTCTCAAGGTAGTAGTAGTTTTTTGGTGCTGCCATCTGCTATCAATATCCTTGAATAGCACTATTTTCTCTAAGGTACAAATCTTCAATTTTTTTTTTTTTTTTTTTTTTTTTTTTTTTTTTTTTTCATATGAAATCGTTTTTTACTACAATTTTCGAAAAGAAAATCGCTTATTTAATCACAAACTTTCTACAGTTAAATAAATTTTTTTTCACAAAAATAATCATAGTTTGGTGGTCAGCAGGCAATAACTTAAAAAAAAACCAACTGTAAAGGCTGTTTTTTTTTAATCTCGGTATTTTTACAACTACTTTTAATTACAACTATTATTAACTATTACTTATCGACTATTACTTACAACTATTTTTAATACAGAAAACAACGGTGCAGAATAAAATAAATTGAAATATAGAATTTTACTAACCAAAATTCGAATGCTTCGTAATAAAAAATTCATTTTCAATTGAAACACAAAAGAAATTACAATTATTAGTAATACTAATGTTGACTGCAGTAGGGCATAAATCATGAAATCGTGTTAATTATTTACTATAGGTAGAATTATCTAAGTATCTATTTTTCCAAAATTAAAGAAAATAATTCTTCTCGTCTGAGTTTATATAAATAGACTACTCGAGGTATTCCATTTCTTTCGAGGCATAGTTTTTATAGACAGCCATGAAACTGTAACTGAAACTGTAAAGTCGGTGAACAGTCATTTTAGCCGCCATTTAATGAATGTATTTCAATTTCAACCAGAAACTTCTTTAACAAATGATTTTAAAAGAAACAAAGCAATAATAATAATAATAATATAATAAATAAGAATAAATGAATAAATCATACAGTTTTAAATAACTTTATTGGTACGTGACCCACCATTAAGCAAGACATTTTTTCGCAACCCACCTAATATAATGGTGTATATCAGTATGGAAATTGTGGTATGCACTGTTAAAAATCTGCTGCATTTTGCTGCAGCGCACTCCCCTGCTTGTATAGAAAACGGTTACTTGGCCGTGAAATGGCGCTTTTTCATTGGTTGGAATAGAGATATTATATACAAGTGGTGGAGGGCGTTGCAGCAAAATGCAGCAGATTTTTAACAGTGTGAGCTGTATGAGCTATCAGCTCTCCTATCTTTCAAAAAAAAGAGCAAATTTTAGTACGAAGGATATACTATCAACTAAAACACCAATTCGTAATTTCAATATGTGTAACTGGAATAATAATTAACACAACATACAAACTAGAAACATAATTATAGATACATTTAATTACTATCAAAACACAACTTTATAATCAGTGCTTTTTTTTTTGTGTGTTTACCTATGAAAGCATTTATATCAGGATAAAAACTTGTTAATTTCAACCTTAATTAACTTTCAATACACAGTTTTTTCTGCACTTGTTTTTCAAAAACAGCCAAGTACAAAAAAGCATGTTCACGCGAGTTTGCTGTCTTGAATTCCATCAAGGAAATCGAAGCTCATTTAGATGTTTTTGGATATTCTGCCCTTATATTTCATCATAGGGGAAAAATTAAGGAATTTCTTTCAAATATTATTTGCTGTTGAAATTATTATTTTTTTAACAGGGGAAATACAAAATATATTTTTGTGACAAACTTCGATTGTTTCCGCGACCCACTAAAATAACCATCGCCACCGATAGTTTGGACACCGTTGCTCTAAAAGAATCTAAGTAGTGCCTTCTGGAAGTTTCATCAACTCTGGAAGCGTAGATTATCGCAGTTTTGATCTTTCCAGTATTGAATTGAAACAGATGTAAAAGGCATGATCTACAAGCTCATTTACCACCGAGGGTAAAATTAAGAATTTTAAATTATCTACTGACAATTAAATAAAATAACAGCGTAAATACAATAGTTACACAGTAAAAAGACAATGTAAAAAGATACAGAAGGTGGCATCAACAATACAAATTTTTTCCCCAGAAATTCTTATTTAATATATTTACAAAAATACGTAGACAGAAATAAAGGAGGGTTTAGGCAGAAAGTCGAAACAAAATGTAGCTCAATTTACAACTTTAACCTCTTTCCACAAGAACAAAGATGACAGCGGCACTAAATTTAGTTTTAAAATTATTACGAATGGAATTTATTTTTGAAATCAGAATAAAAATTTACACGAAATGGTTTTCAGGCAGTTTTAGCTGCATACATTTCTATATCTAAAAAGTATATGAAAATTTTAGTCGATTTTAAGAAAAAAAAAGTTTCAAAATTCACATATTACACGTTTTTTGCTAAAATTATTTTAATACAATCTACGCCTGTATTCAAACCGTGAGAGAATATTATATAGGTAGCATTATCATAGGTGATTTCCTAGAGTGGGGCTTACATTATGGACGAATTTATGTCATAAAGACGATGAGTGAAGTTTAAATAATAGAAGGAAATAAGGGCGGAGTAAAGCTGAAAGAAAATCATATTAAATTATCTTTTCGGCAAGTAACCCGTGTTGGTGATTTGAAAAATTCATTATTTACTTTTAAAAAAAAAATTAGCAAAATATCCTAAAAGGCATATATGGCTTTAAACAAATTTTAGATGTGCATAACCAATAACTTCCTTTTTTACTGTGAGCAGTCCGATGCTGTTCTAAGTTTCCTCTAAAAATATTTGCGATAAAAATGATAAAGGAATTCCTTCAAAATAGCGCTTTTTCCGTCTATTACCATAAATGCCAACATTTCTTAATTATTTCGGAGTCTGACCCAAGAAAACATACTTTTATAGAGAGAATACATACTTGTATATAGAGAAATGTATCTTGATTTTATACGGTATTTGTGAAATCATTTGTTGATTAAATAAAATTCCCACTTCAAAATATATTTGTCTTGGATCACACTCCAGAATAATTACGAGATATTGGCATCTATGCTATTATCTTTTATTGGTTTGTGACCATGTCTTTAAGAAAGGGGAAAAAGTAATAATAATTTAAAAAAAAAGATTAAATATTTTTATTATCGTTTAATTATAAAATTACTTTCCTTTTTCTAAAAGTTTTTTATATGCAAACTGCAAAGAAATCTGAAATAAGTCCCTAGATCTAGGAATTACCTTATTAGTGCCTTTGGTTCACTATTCAGATATAAGGAAGGAAAGGACAATAACAATATTAAGTTGCATCATAGGGTTTTGTTTAAAATTCTGCTTTCAAAACATTAACGACTATTTGATATGTACTATCAAATAAACTGATTTATTTTTCAAAATATGAACAAGGAGAACTTAATGCCATACAGGCGTTCCCCTGTTGTGTAAAGGTGAATCTCAATTCCAACTATTAATTCGTAAAACTAATATAATGTTCAAAAAAATAATTCTTTAATTTTACTGGCGTGAGTGTATAATTTTATTTTATTTATTTTAATGTCAGTTCATGTAGTACAAAATTCACAAATTCAATCCCATACCACTTATTCTTATTTTTTAAAGAGTACTGATATCTTAAGCACTATTTTTCAGACAAAAAACTAAACAGACAATATCTTTCTACCAAATGCAAAAATAATAATAATAATAATAATAATAATAATAATAATAAAAAATCAGTTACGAAATTATCTTTAGTGGAAGATCTAAAGTAATTTCAAATGTTTAATACTTTGTAAATTATTAAAGATAAATATGTATTAAGATAGACATGATCACAATTAATACAATAGCCAAACACCGAGTGAAAGATTAGCCGGGGCCAGGATTCGAACCTGGGTCCTCTACTGAATTGACTGCGTTTATGTCCGTCATAATATACATGCAACTTTAACAATTAATAAAGTAAATTCAGACATTAATTTATGTGTTCTTTGTAAATGCTTGAAGGAACGTGTTGATAAAAGGTGGCCTGAAAATAGACACCGGAAAGTAGTCTCCCATTTCAAAATTGACTTGCAGTCCAAAAACAAAAATTACAAAAATAAATATAATAAATATCAGACAATAAAAGAGTGCATACCGTTTTAGCATTTTACTTGCAGTACTTTCGGTACTCATTATCACTGGTAATTATATTGATTATCTTTATTCATTCAAAAATTGCATCGCACAATTTGAAATCTTTTTGATGCTACTTTTATTTATCCTAATAGTAAAAGGCATAACGTTAAACTATTTTTTAGGCAATGAACCGAATTATTTATTTTCGATAATCTAGTACATAATAATTATAACAGAAAATAGAATTGTCGACATTTATACAAATAATTATTAAAAATTTATGAACAATCAAATGTTAAAATTTAAATTTCTTTAAGTAGATATACAAACGGAACAACAAACGGCTGAATATTATAAGCAGAAACACAAGGCCAAATGAGACGACTGATAAATACGCTATGTATCATACAAAAAACCACTTTAAAAAAAAAAAAAAAAAAATCTAACAGCAGTACAAAATTAAGTTTCTTTTTTCCCCTTTCGTCTCATTGTTCGATGAAATTCTGAATTCCTTCAACTTAATTCCCACAACAATTTTAAAAAGTGGAATAAAGATTGTATTCGAGAAGGTACTGAAACTATTCCGACATTTCCGCATATTTATAAAAGGCTTCTTTAGCTCCCTTTGTTATTTTAATAATATTGGGTAACTGATACAAGATACATTTCATTTGTTTCATACATCAAAGCAGTTAAAAATTCGAATACGAATTGCTTCCAAACTATTTGTCACACTCGAGGGTCGTTCAGTATTAGTGAATGGGCGTGTACATTAAAATATCGATTCGGATATGGGTGGAGCTATGATGTATGAAACCGAAGTATACCGTACGGAGATGAATGAGTGGTGTTAGAGCATTACCATTTCAATATTCTAGAAGGAAGAATTAAGGAATCCGAACTCCTTTGATGTCACTAAAGAAGATTACTCGCTTGACCACCTTGCAAATATCTGGTAGCAGTTTTCAGTACCATGGTACCAGTTTTCAGTAAAGTGTCTTATAGCGAAATTCGTGATTCAATTTCTGTGGATTATGTTCTCGAAATCTGATTTAGTTTGATTTGAAAAAAAATATATCAATTGACTAATTTATCAAGGATAAGTTTCTCACTTTATCTGACATTTTCGGTCAGTCTGTATTTAACACATTGAGTGCCACAATGTCTGACACTGAAACTGAAAAAATGTATTATATATATTGTTTTAAGTAATTATCAAGAAAGTATAATCCTGTACTAAATAAATGTTAAGAAAAATTAAAATAATTTTTCTGTAAATACTTAAAATAATGTTTTTTTTTTTTTTTTTTTTTTTTTATCATATTTTTTGACTGTCTGTCACCGGTGAATGACGCGTTATGATCGGAAAGTTCAGTGTCAGTCAAAAAAGCACTCAATGTTTTAAGTAAAATTTTCTGATTTATTTTCAAGGTTTATTGTCTGTAGTGATTGTAGTGATATTTATCTGTAGTGATATTGTCTGTAGTGTCAGACATTCTCGTCTAAAATATTGCTTGATTTCAGCTAGTGATTTTTTTCACCCAATGAATATTCATATTATTTAAAAATAGACGACATAAAAAGACATCGTTTAGGAATTTGTTTTACTATTATTTTATTTCTGATTTTTAGAGTTAGTAGGTATGGAGATAAACATTCAATGCATTGAAAAGGACCATTGATAATTTTATTTTAAAACTTCGAATAAAATTACCTCAAATAATAATAAATTATTAGATTTCTTTTGACATTAGAAGAGATATTTAAAAAAAAAAATGTGTTATGAAGTTCTGAAATTCGTTTTTATATGAATTATTTTCTTTTCAATTCTTAAAATAAAAGTATTTAAAGTATTTTGTTGGATACAAATTATTTATTTCTAATATTTTGATAATACCACTTAAGCTCTTTTATATAATTTCTAGAATTTTTTTATGAATTACTTAGATATACTTGTATTTTGTGAGTATAAAAACTTGTTTGTTTATATGATTCACTATAGTTTGAAATTTAATATTTGCTTTGAAAATTTTTAAATATAATGAATGCTATGTATTTCTGTTTAAGCATTGATAAATGGAATTTCTTACCTTGCATTTTTTTTTTAAATTGACGTTATCATTATTACAATCATTTTTTTAATTGCAATATACAGAGACAAAACATTAATTTGTGACTTCTTATTAATGAATATTTGAAATTTATGAAATACTTTTGTATGAAGAACTCAAAATTGTTCTACATATATGTCCATATTCAATAGTATAAAATTGTATAATATGTTCCTGGAGTTATTTTTAAATGCAAAAATATGAAATTGTTTCAAGCGTTAAAAAAAAAAAAACTGATTCAATGTATTTCAGAATGTGAGTAATTTAGTTTTAAAAACAGCCTTAATTGCCTACATAAATTTCAAATATAACATAAATAAAAAATAATTAAGAATAGTAATAATTAATACTTTTATTTTATAACATTGTTACTTTTTTTTCTTTCTTTTTTGACCGTTGTTTGTAGGTATATATATTTAAATGTATGATTCCTACCAAAAATTATGGTTTTAATTCGCAGTAATTTTAACTATAATTTTTATAGAGTCTTAAAATTCCCCCACTAAGATTTTTTTCTTTTTAATTTTGCTTTTGGCTTTGCATATACTGAAATAAATTCAAGATATGAAATCAGTTTTAATTTCTTTGAAATAGGTTTTTTTTTTTTAATGGTTTTTAGTATTTACAAGTATTATTCATTTATAATTAATTCCGTAAAAGACTACCTAATAATCAATCAAACACGATGTTGCTGCATGCAGTCATGATCCCCTAATTGCCTTTCTACATTTTAAAAATTATATGACACTTTAGTTGGTTGTCTGTGACTTGTACGATCAATGATGCATAAAGATTGAAATCAACTTAACATATTTATTCTTAACAATCAACAAAACAAACACAACACCTGCACGCCAACATACGAACTGGTTGTTGCCTGAGCACCCCCCATGCCATTCGGACGAACCCTAGCGGCCGAGAATGTTAACAGGTAAGACTGCATGGTACTGCCATCTAGTGACAAGACTTTTGAATAGATCACTACATCAGTCTCTCCCCAGTGATGGAGAGAAATGACAGAACGACATGTGGTATGCTCATGCAACACAATTTTCTACAGAATTTATGGCATGCTGAAGAAAAACATGAACTACATACACATATAAAAACATTGATTTGAAATAGATGCGAAATAAAATGCAGGATTGAAATTTCAATATATATACAGAAATAATGTTTAAAGGAATGTATGTGAAATAAAAGTTCGCATTAAAAGTTTATATTAGTCATAGTTCGGAGGTTTAGAGTTTATATTATTTCAGTAATGAGTTTCTTTGGGAATCTTACACGCCTACCTGATTTAGTCTGTTGGTTGTTTGTCACAGTAGGAGGATCAGCTGGTGGTGAATCTGTACCATTGACAAAATCACTATTAGGAACACATGAATCATTGAAAATAAATGCTGGCTTAACTCTATCAAGAGAAACGCACTTCTTTTTTCCCTTCACATCAATAGTGATGAGTTTATCAGATCTTGCTAGGACTTCATGTGGCCCTGTATAAGGCTGAGAAAGGGATGGAGTAACTTTATCAACTCGAAGGAACACATGACTGCAATCCTTCAAGCGAGGGTGCACAAAAATTTTTGAAGTCCCATGGGCAGAAGTAGACAATGGTTTTAAACTATTCATTTTGTCCCTTAATTGCTGTACAAAGGCGAAGTTGCATGGTACTGTTGATGGTGTTTCTGTACACATGTCAGCTGGCAGCCTAAGGGGCATGCCATATACCAATTCTGCACTGGAAGAGTTAATGTCTGGTTTCACTGCTGTTCGAATACCGAGTAGAACAGCAGGTAGAGATTCAGTCCACTTGGTGTGTTCATGGGCTTTTAATGCACTTTTTAAAACTCTATGGAAACGTTCGACTAAGCCATTTGAGATTGGGTGAAATGATGTGGCGCGAATTCGATTTGTGCCCAGAAACTTTGTTAACTCTTTAAGAAGAGCAGATTCAAATTGACGCCCTTGGTCGGTTGTGATTGTTGCAGGACATCCAAATCGAGAAATCCAGCCATGAAATATTGCACGGCATACTGATTCAGCTGTGATGTCTGCTAGGGGTACTACCTCTGGCCATCTAGTGTATCGATCAATGATAGTGAGACAATACACTTGTCCTTCTGATGGGGGTAAGGGCCCTATTAAATCTATATGAATATGTGCGAATCTTGCATCTGGTAAAGCGAAAGTACCTAAGGGTGTTTTTGTATGTTTATGAACCTTTGAACGCTGACAGGCATGACAGCTTTGGACCCATTCTTTGATATTTTTGCACATATTGGGCCATACATATCTTGAGGATATAAGTTTTAAAGATGCTGCAACACCTGGATGAGCTAGGTTGTGAAAATGCTCAAAAATAGTCCTACGAAAATTGTTAGGTACAAATGGTCGAGGAGAACCTGTAGATGTGTCACATACAAGCTCTGTAGAGGAAACTGGTGATGGCATGCTTTGTAAAATAAGTGAAGATTTGCCATCTTTTTGAAAATTCTCTAGCTCTATATCATCTTGTTGAGCTCTTGCAAAAGTCTCAAAATCTAAAAAGGAATTTGAAACTTCATTAACTTCTATTCGTGAAAGAGCATCTGCAACTATGTTGTTGACGCCACTTACATGGCGCACATCTGTGCTGAACTGCGAAATAAAATCAAGGTGTCGCCATTGGCGTGGACTACATTTGTCTGGATCTTGCTTAAAAGCATATATCAGGGGTTTTTGGTCAGTGTAAATTATAAAGTTCCTTCCTTCAAGCATGTGGCGGAGACGTTTGACCGAGGTGTACATGGCGAGAAGTTCTCTATCGTATGCAGACCATTTTTGTTGACTCTTGGTTAGTTTCACCGAAAGAAATGCGATAGGTTCCCATTCATTATTGTTGAGCTGCATGAGAGAACCGCCGATGGCTTTATCACTTGCGTCAATCCAAAGGCTCAGTTTTGCACTGGGAATAGGATGACGCAAAAGAGTTGCATTTGCTAAAGCTTGTTTTGCCTCGGAAAAAGATTGCTCAGCCTCCTCGGTCCATTGAATTGTGTTCTCTGAATTTTTACCCGAGCGTTTTTTATCTTTTTTAGAGTTGGTTATTCCTTCTAAAAATTTATTTAGAGGAGCTAAAATGTGTGCTGCTTTTGGTATGCACCGTCTATAAAAATTATATAGGCCAAGAAAACGCCTCAATTGCGTGAGGGTGTTTGGTTGTGGGAATTTTAAGATACAATCGACGCGATCTGGTAAAGGTTTTATGCCAGATTCAGAAACTCTGAAACCCAAAAAATCAATAGAGGAAACTCCAAAAATGCATTTAGATGGTTTTAGGCTTAATCCATATTCCTGCAGACGCCCGAATAAGATTTTAAGATGCTCGAGATGTTCTTCTTCAGAACGGGATGCGACAAGAACATCATCAACGAAAACATATACAAATGGGAGATCGCGAGTGATTTTATCCATAAATCTCTGGAATGTTGCGCTTGCGTTGCAAAGACCGAATTGCATTCGTGTAAACTCAAACAAACCAAAAGGGGTAATAATTGCGCTTTTGTGCACATCTTCTGGGTTAATTGGAATTTGGTGGTAAGCCTTTACCAGATCAATATGCGAATAAATTTTGGTACCATGGAGCTCGGCAGTAAAATCTAATATATTTGGAACATTGTAATTATCTTTTACAGTTTTCGCATTAAGTGCACGATAATCGCCAACTGGCCGCCACTCGTTACTGTCTTTTTTAGGCACCATGTGCAAAGGCGAAGCATAATTACTTTTTGAAGGTCTCACATGACCTAACTCGAGCATATTTTGAAACTCAGCTTTAGCAATACGCAGTCTATCAGGTGCAAGACGCCTAGCTTTTGCTGTTACAGGAGGTCCTGTAGTTTGAATGTGGTGGACAACTGAATGTTTAATCTCCTGATCGGGACGAGGAGGTTTAGTAATGTCAGGAAATTTTTTTAAAAGTTCATGGTAAATAGTGTCACCTGTTACTGTTTTAACAGAGTGAACATAACTATTACGCACAATGCACTGACAATTAAGATTAGTTTTAAGTCTAACAATATTTGTTTATTTAAATCAGGAACTAAATTAAAATTATATAAAAAATCAGCTCCAATGATTGGGGTTGAAACATTCCCAACCAAAAATGACCATTTGAAAATTCTCCTCAAACCAAAATCTAAAGAGAGAGTCTGAGAGGTATATACTTGTATAGGCGATGTATTTGCGGCAGAAAGTGTCATTTTCGGTGGATGCCGTTTTTGAGATTTTGATGCTGGTATAATACATATATCAGAACCAGTGTCGATCAAATAACGGACATTACTACGTTTGTCGCGAACGAAAAGGCGACGAGAAGTATACGGCGTGGCGGTAGTCGCCTCTACACCTCGCCGTTGTCGTTTTTTGAAAAATTACATGGAGGAGAACATTTTTGAGCCTTTTTCCCGAATTTGTAGTGATACCAGCACTGTTCAAATTCTTTTGTTTGAGAACGGCTACGCGGCCGATTAAAATTACGATCGCGACTACGACCTCTACGAGTAATCTTATCTATACGCAGATTTATTTTCTTAATTTCCTCTAAAAGCATATTTTCAACAGAAGGAGAAGAGACTGAGCATGTACTTACCGGAGTTGGCGAAACATCCATTACGCGATCGGCGATTTCAGCAGCTTTCGCCAAAGTGAGAGGGCTTACCGCGGCGAGAATTGATTGTACTTGAGTCGGCAGCTGTGCCTGAAACAGTTCCATCATTAATTCATCGGAGACTTTATGCGCCTCCGCTCGGCGCTGCATGATGCGTAATAACTCGCTTGGCCGGCGATCGCCTAATTCTTCGCCGATGAGTAACTTCCGTATTTCCTGTTGTGCAGATTCGCTGCTTCGTTTAATCAGTTCGTTCTTCACGTGTGTGTATGGATCGTCACTGTCAGGATTTAATATGACATCACGAATTATGCTGGTCGCTTCTGGTGGTAGGTGCGCGATGATATAATTAAATTTTGTCTTGCTTTCTGTTATGGCTTTAGGGCATCCCAGTTGAAAGGTGCTTTCACATATTGTAAACCATAACGCCGGATCGTTGAAATTGTATGCAGGAATCTTCACAGCGGTAACATTAGACATCTTCACGGCGGTAATTTCCGATCACGTGGTGCAAGTTCAGTTATCTAATTTTTTGTGATTTCTTGCAAAAACAAAATGCATATTTAATAAAAGCATGTTCATCTAGAGGGTCACCATTTTAGTTGGTTGTCTGTGACTTGTACGATCAATGATGCATAAAGATTGAAATCAACTTAACATATTTATTCTTAACAATCAACAAAACAAACACAACACCTGCACGCCAACATACGAACTGGTTGTTGCCTGAGCACCCCCCATGCCATTCGGACGAACCCTAGCGGCCGAGAATGTTAACAGGTAAGACTGCATGGTACTGCCATCTAGTGACAAGACTTTTGAATAGATCACTACAACACTATTTATCTTCCTACCATGAATTAAACTTCTTATTTGCATTGAAATACTGTCCATTCTCCTAAATTCAGATTTAAACAGCGTGTACGAGGTAGGCGTTACTTCATTCAAAAGTAGTTATTGTGCGTTAACTGTTTCATCTGAATGAAAGCAGATTAACGTGGTGAATTTTTTAGACCCTCTCATTCGTAATCTAAATACACGATAAATTCCATTTACAAAGTTTTACATATAAGATTAGAACTTGAGAAATTTCAAAGACTAGTTTTTATATATATCAAATCACTATACCAAATATCACTATATCAAATTTAAAACCTCTTAGGCATATTAAATATCTTTAATATTCTAATATTGTACATAAAAAAATAGGGTAGAAATATTTGTAGATGTCATGTTCAAAACAAACATCTTACTACGAAAAAATAAGTTAATATCTAAAGAAAGAACAAAATAGACAAGAATCAAAACAATACTAGGAATTACACAAGTACGAAGAAAATAACCCTCCCCCCCCAAATTTACTAATTTAAAAGTGCAATCAATTGCACAACAGCTGGCAACCATTTTGTACAATACGAGGATAACGCAAAAATAAATATATCAATAATTATTAATAAAAAAAGTGCTCAAAGTAAACACGGCGTAAGCAGTTTCCGCATCCAAAGAATTGCTAAAGCATGCGAATGTTTTGCCAACCAAAAGTTGAGATGTACTTTTTTAGAGCTGTATCACACGGATAAAGATTCTTCGCCAAACATTTCACAAAACAGGATCGTTTATTTTGCAGCGTGTTCGGTAAACAGGTTTTTCAAACTTCTCGCGGGGTTATTTAATTTCTCGCTCCGCTCCTATTGACCAGTTGATCAGCGCTGAATGAATGGCCAACATTTTCCGTGCAATGCGGGAAATGCTCGGTAAACGAAAATACCGACCAGATTCTTCCTATATCAAGGTCACCAAACATTTTGCTGGCTGCAATGTTGTGTAGTGGAAAAAGTTTTGCGAAAGACGTCCGTGTGACGACCGCTATTACGTCATCGTGACGTCACATGCGCATTATCTATTAAAAGTAAAGGGGAAAAATTCCGTTTCCTGATTCTTTTTGTTGCCACTTTTTTATAAAAAGTGAAACATTTTGAAATTAAATACGTTAGCAAAAACGATACGTTATAAAAAATGCGTTACGTTACATTCTAAATACTTATAAATCAGCAATAATTAATATTTTAAAATATTTATTTGTCTTCATAAAGGCTGATGAGGATGTGATGTGGGTGATAGCTTTATATGACGTCACAGGAATATTGTCTATTGTATTTATTGCTTGCAGATTATATAAGAAATTTTCATTTACATTTAAAAGAACATAACTATTTTATCGTATTTGTTTCTAGCTTATAACAGTCGAGTCTTCAAGTTTTGAGTTAAAATGATTCAAAATGATGAAATTAAAATAACAATTCTTTTGAAAAAAAGTGAATACGAATATGAGAGGTGCGAGATGGGGAAAATGATTTCGGTTTCAGATTTCACGGGGAGAAAGTTCCATGAATGAATGGGAGTGGAATAAATTTTACTGTTTTTTATTTTGGAATTCTAAGCATAAGAATCTTAATTGATAACTATACAATACCAATTGATATTTATTATAGTTTACTGCTTACTCATACGATTAAAATTCGATTTTAATAATTTCTACAACGAAGTTTTATAGAACTAGTATTTTGTTAACTTTAGGTTAAATATAATCTATTTAAGAGTTAGACTTACTAATATAAGGTGCATATTTTATTGTTACTAATATCGCAGGTTTATTATAAATCAGTAAAACAGGTTCTTCTTAAAACATATTATTTCTTCAAAATTCGACGATTTCTAACCTTGTATTAATAAAAATACAAATAAAAAGTCGAAATAAAAAACACTTAATGACATTTTAAACACGTGTATCGTATTTAATGTCATTGAATATGAGATTCACGATCACCCATAGTTGGTGATAGTGTTTTGGTCGACTGGATAACCAAATAGTACGTCAAAGGCTTATTTATTTAGGTTTATTTTGTGTCGACCGATTATCTACACGAGAAATATAGGCCAAGGGGGGAGTGCCCTTCGGGGGTTTTCTAAGTCAACCTAACCCGTATTTACGCAAGGTTTCAAGAAAACCACGAAAACTCCGAACAGTTAGGCCGACGGCTACGGTTGGGTTCGAACTCAGCACCAGCCATCTACCAGTTGAGAGATCGGAACCTCTCGGCCACTGTTGGAGCCTATCAAAGATTTTATTAACTTTAATTGCATTCATATAAAGGTAAACGCACTTTAAATCCACATCCTATGAACTTTCATCGTAAAATGGTATATTCATCTAGTTCAGAATCATCAGATGATTTGATCCATCTTTATTTAAATTCAAAGTAAGTGATAAGCTAGTTTTCCTTCGTTCTTTTAACCTGACTATATCGACAGTTTAAATTTCCCCTTAAATGCAACTCTTTCCATTTCAACTTGAGTTTTTTTTTTTTTTTTTTTTTTTTTTTTCTCATTTAATTGTTTGAATAATAACTGCAAATTCGAAAACTAAGCATTTAATTTACAGTACAATTAATTACAAGCAGCATTTCACTTTAAGCTTTTTCGTGACAATTTAGTAACTTATTACATTCCCAGAGGATGAAGGAGACAGTCGAGGAGACAGTACAACAAGTTACGCCATCTATAGGCATATTTTTTTTTATAGAAAATCAAACACATAATCTTCATTTTTTACAGAAAAATATTGTGTAACTGATATATACAGTTAAAATTTCAATAAATATAGTTTAAAATGTCCAAAGCTGATATTTTTGTAACCGAAAAATATGGAAAGAATTATGTAAATTTCAAGTCATAGAAGTAGAACCTCTTTTGAATCGTGTTGTGGTTTGACGGCCAATTATCAACACGAGTTATATAGGTGCTAAAAGAGGAATGATGCAATCCTAGGGAATCTTACTAAAATAATCTAACCCATATTTACGCAAGATAATCGAAAGTTCAAAGAAACCACAGAAAACTCCAAACAATTGAGCTGACGGCCGCGATTGGGTTATATCTCCTTAAATAACATATTTTTGTTAAATGGAAAGAGTATGTAGAAAATGAATTTTCTTTTTAAATCATGTGTTATTTCTCTACTTAAATCATCCTTGTACTTTAATAAAAAGACCTGTGAATGCGAAAAAATTATGTTTAATATATGCATGCAAATTTTGTTTTAATATTTTCAACACACCAAAGTTGACATCCTTTTCCTGTTAAGTGTAGAAATCTAACTTATAAGTATACAACCTTAAAATAAAATAATGACCTTTTAAATTGTAAATTCACACCACAAAATTTACGAAATAATATTTTATTTATAGTTAATAGTGATTAGGACACAGCAACCTCACTCTTCTAATGTTAGCTCACGAATATCGGCCGCTGTTACTGCGGCCGTTTTATTGTTAATAGAGGTGATCTTAACATTCACCCGCTGCCGCGCATATTTAACATTAACGTTCGATTGTAGATTGGCAGTTCTTTCGAAGAGTGGCTCACTATATGACGCCTTTCTCCCATAGATATAGGAATAACTAGATTAAGCATTCAATGCTATTCTCCCAATACCTTTTGATTCTGTTGCGGCTCTCGATGGTAACATCCATTAGAGTGGCAAAAAGCAAGTGGAACTTGCGATTCTATCATAGTAATGCATAGCAGATATACATACGTAATTGTAATTGTGATTTTGTTTGATTCGTTATTAATTCAAAGAATTGGAATTTTGTCTTTTGCTCTTGTTATATCTTAAAATTGAAATGGACAAAAATTATAATATTTTTATCTAATTCACTCATTTACATTTTTTATAAAATGTAAATGAACGGATATATTTCGCATTTCATTCATGTTGTATTCTAAAAACACCAAAGATTTATTAAGAATATTGACCTTGGTAAAATATTTCATGTTTTGTCTACATTTGTTGCGCAATGTTTGGCTAAAAAAATAATCTAAAAAATGTGCATTATTAATGCTTTTTTATTTATTTTTACACATACAAAAATAAAAAGATAACACAGCGAAAATAAGTAATTTTTTTGTATTTACCCTATTACACTTTTTTGGGGGAGGAGGTGGGGGGGGGGGAGATGAACGATTAACAACTATGGCTGGAAAAGAAATGTTTTAAATTTAGTGGGTAAGGAAAATTCGACACAATAATTTATTGTAATTGCAAAGAAATATGGACAGAAAGGAAGAGAAAAATATTTTAAACGTTTGGAAATTTTGAAATACTGTAAGAAGAACAAAACAAAAGTCATTGAATGTAAAGGAGGAGGTTAAAAGTTGCAAATTAAGGAAGAATTTTATTTTAGCGTTATTATAAACTTCCTGGAAAAAATAAATAAAATCATTTAAAATTGTACATCCATTTTTTAAAATTCTATTTTGCTTAGAGAAAAAAAATAAAAACAAGTTGGAAATTGCACTTAAAGGGTAGCAAATGGGGTTCGTTCGTACGATAACAAAGTTTTTAAAATATTCAGATTTTGTTGTTACAGTAAACATTACTTCGGATACATTATAGTGGTCGAAATCTTTTTTTTTTTTTTTTTTTTTGTATTCTTGTAAATATTAGAGAAGTTACTTTTATTACACCTCAGCAACGCATATCATATTCATAAAATGTGAAATAGTTTAATATAATTAAAATCCTCCAAACAATGTTTCCCCGTATAGCATTATGTAGTGGAATACTTTTGTGTGGCCCTGTAATTTAATAATAGATATTCTTTGCATCACAGATTGTACAGAATGTATATTTTAGTAAATATATACTTCATAGGTTCATATCAATTCTATTATAATCGAAAGAGTTTAACATCATTAAAATGTACTTGAAACTATTTTTTCCTATCGATCGTAATGTAATGAAATACTTTTGATGCCCGTCTAATTAAAATTTACATCCGATTTTCATAAAATTTGAAGTGAAGTTTACATAATTACCAGGGGCGCGCCAACAGTATCCGGCGCATGTGTGCAGAACTTCAGTTAGCGTCCTTTACCCCCCCCCCCCTCTTGCCTTCAGAAAAAAAAAACTATGAAGATTTGAACATGCATAGTTGCCGTTCTTCTGGAGTTTTTAACCAAAAAAGAAAATTTCGAAAAAGATAATTTATTTAATAAAGTGTGTCTTGTTTCTATACAGTTCGTATTTTTCGTATTTTATTTCATTTATTAAATAAAATTTCTGTTATTCAATTCTACTTCTATTTATTAAATAAAATTCCGAACATGCTTAAATTATTTAGAAAAATAGAGAAAGATGGCAGCTGATCAAATTAAATTCATAACACAGTAAAACTATGGAAATCGAAGCAATCTGTATCAGAAATCTGCGTAACTATTAAATTTCACTACCTTTGAGAGAAAAAAAATTCAATACAACAACAATAGATTGCATCTAAAAGAAAAAGGAAAGAAAGAAAAAGAAAAAAAAAACTGTTTTTAATTTGCATGTATTCGCGATGGCTTAAAAAATCTACCGCACATAGAGATCTAAAAATTTGGATAATGATAGATGATGGCAGGTGCACCTGAAACTCAGATTTTTTATCTTTTGTTAATTAACCGAAATATTAATTAAAAGTCCTTAATGATCATCACAAAATGGCGAGTTTTCGGTCTTCAAAGAGCTCATGCTTGTGTGTTTCTCAAAGCAATCCTTCACACTGGCCAAAAGCGTATAACGTTCGATTTTTACTGTAATTTTAAATTGAGACGGTCGGATCTTTGTAACGTTACAATTAAATAAATAAATGAAAGTAAAATAAAAAGCAAAGAAAGAAAATCGCTTTACCTTTTCTATTTCAATGGTATGTTTCATTACTATTTCAAAAAAAAAATCTTTTCATTTGGCCGCGATTCGCGTTACTTTTCAAGTGTTTCTCATCTTTAAATTTCAAGCGTACGGAAAAAAATGGGCTAATGATACATTTTTGATATTTTTCAGGTTCTAACGACGTATCTGGTGTGCAGTGGTGAAGTCTAAAAAAGGTAGAGGGTATACGCTCAAAACAAAGGGTATAAAAAGTATACAGTATATACCCAAAGTGTATATACCGTAGCTTTCTTGAGAAACAGAGGGTGTACGGTGTTCTTTAAAAAAATCCAAAAGGTATGCGGCGTACACTCCCGTATATCTTTCACTACATCCCTGCTGGTGTGCAGAAATATTAATCCAATGCACGGGAAATTAAAACTCATTTTTCATATATTTATATTTTTCCGTTCATATTACATCCATCAATGTAGCTCCTAATTTATTTACGTTTAATTTGAACTTTCTTTTTTGCCATTTTAGTCTCCGTAACGTCTAAAGTTATGCTAAATATTATGTGTAATTCTACTAAATTCTCATATTTCAAAAATTCAACTTTATGTTCTGAATTGAAATGAACAAATCTTACAATCATTCCAATTGTTTGTACAGTATTTCAATAGAGACAAGCAGGGAATGCAGGGAAAGATTGTCCCCTCATTTTCGAAAAAGTAAGAAAATTTGGATATTTATAATCAAATTTAGCCTACCTTAATCAACCCTCTCCCTTTTTCGACGTCGTGGTAAGTCCAGAGTACCAGATAGATAATAGAGATAATAGATACTTGTTTTGCTCAGAGGTCTATGTGTGAAAAAAAAAGTCCAATACATAAAAGTTTCCACGGAAATGATCATTTGTAAAAGAATGGAACACAAATATTGCTTAGGCCGTCTAAAGTAAACTCTATTCTTAGTAAACTCTAGTAAGTGTGAAAATCACAGTGTTAAACCTCGGCACGGAATGCCAACAGCTTCACAAACTGCTGATGCTTCATTTTTACCAGTTAAAAT
Organism: Maratus speculifer; assembly: GCA_964019185.1. NCBI lineage: Eukaryota > Metazoa > Arthropoda > Arachnida > Araneae > Salticidae > Maratus > Maratus speculifer. The sequence goes on along the minus strand of CAXHSM010000011.1, from coordinate 703,433 downwards.
TAGTTCTATAGCTGTCGCCAGTATCGCCAATCTAAAATCTGTATATTGCACAGAACACTAATATGCAAGGGCTACACAAATATAACCAACGTTGTCAACTTTTTCGCAGTTTTGTACCCTCTCTCCCCCTTACGATATCATACACTATCATTCCTCAACCCCCGCCTAATGATATCATTATCACTGTGTATAAATTCTTCGCAGATATATACAGATATGGTTATACATTTATTATTTGTATGCTTCATTGATTCAAATTAAGAGAAGGTCTTTAAAATATCACTATTATATATAAAAGAGTTTAATACCAAAGAAAAAAAAATAGAAATAGTTGCTAGTTAAAGGTATTTAATAATAGGTTTTTGCTACATAATATATTCAACAGTAATATTGCCTCCGCAGGAGGTGAAAAGGGAGGGAGCAGGTAGAACCTTTTATCAAGAAAATAGTAGGACAACATTCTCTTTTCTTTACTGGTAAACCCAAGTACTATTTGAAACATACTTTGCACCTGTTTTCTCGAAGACAGATTATATATATATACAAAATAAGACAGAAGAATAGGAGTGCCAAACGTTGAGGTATTCCACATTTTGAAATTAAAAAACTTTATAGTCATTTAATGATTTTAATAATAATTCTGTATTTTCATAAAAGTAGATAACAGACTTTTAAAAAAAAGATTGCATACTATTTTGATGTAACAAGCAAGTTATAAGTAAAAATAAAAAAATCAAATGTACAAAAAAAAATTACAAATAGAAACAAAAAATTTTGGTTGGACGATTCAAAAATGATACATCACCCCCCCCCCCCCCCAACCTCCTTCCTAAATATTATATGCACAGTCCCCAAATTCTGGTTTTACAATGTTTCTTTAGTCAGGATTCACCAATGCGTCCCCCGCGGTCGCTATGATTGCGGGTTGAAGGTTTTTTCGGCACCCATTCGAATATTTCCTCTTACTAGCTATTTTTTTTAATTAAAAATCCATTTAAAAGGCTATACTTTTAAAAATAAAAAAGTATTTGAATAGGTTTCTTTTAATAGTTATCAGTGATCTTTATTTAGTTTTAATTATTTAATGTTATTAATTTGTTATTCAGTGATTAAAATTTCTGGTTTCTTCATCTACAAAATTTTTTAAGATAGATTGCCCCACTGAAAATCTAATTTTAAATTTGTTCTGAATTAAATTATTGCTTCAAATTATTTTTAAATAGTTTCTGAATCATAAGGGACTTATAGCCATCGTGTTGAGATATACATGCATCATATAAAATGTTTCTAAAGTAATAAGTCTACCTCTATTTATGGCATGAATACTGTAGGAGAAACTTTTACCCATACTTCCAAGTAGCATTTTTCTTCTTATTTGTGGCAAATTCTGCGGTAAGACGATAATTGCTATTTAAATATAAAAAAAAAACCCCAAGTAGAATTCAGCCCCCATGTTAATAAAACTGTATATTATGCTTTTCCACTACAGTGAGATACTAGTGTTGAATGTTTTCAGCCATATTAATTACGGCGCCTTTCCTTGTTTACAAATATACGAGGTGCGCCTCAGTTTATAAAAGTTGGACTGCTTTGCCTCTAATGACTTATTAGGGAACTCCTAAGTAGAATGAAACGAAATAAATTTTTAAACGAAGAATTGAATATTTCTAAGTAAGTTTGTATAAGATAAATCTAAAAAAGATAATCCAGATGCCAAGAAAATATAATACATTTTAATGTAATTAAATTAAGGATCCTTTTTTTAAGTATTTTCCCCTCAACTGAAGTTTTTGGCGCCTTTACTGTTTCGGCGCCTGTGCGCACCGCACACTTTACACACTGGGTCGGCACGCCCCTGTTTAGGTATTATATTTTCAGAGATGAGGAAGGATGTAATGCAAAAATATGTCCCGCCCATTTCTTTTACTGAATATACTGAAACTAAAATTATGGGGCGGGGGGGAGAATGAGGATAGTAAAAGTTTATTTAAATCTTGCAGGAAAACCATAGTGATTGTCGTAAATCACACAGTTTAAAAAAAAAATCGCTTTTTTTTTTTTCTTTTGCACATAAATTTCGATTTGAAGGCATTGAGCAAACGAATTGAAAAGCGTTGGAGGTGCCTATCGTCGCAGAAGAGTAAAAGGATTGTTGATAAAGATTTTCGAAAAGCATTGCCAGTAATTAACCGATACCTTAAAGACACGAACAGTTTGGGCATGTATAAAGAAACAGGCGGCGTACCCTGAGCATCATCGCCTTTTAAAGCATAGATAACAATTTTTAATGGTACATTCGTGTAATTCAGTGACCAATTACTAATTCACATATTTATTTTGTAGAACTTCCTGTACACGAATAATACTCAAACTTGAACGGTTTCTCTACGTCTTCTATCTACATTCATTTATTGAAATTTGTCTTCAACGAGGTTTCAAGGATAGAAGGTAGAAGCTACCCCCCCCCCCCTCTATAACGAAAAAAAACATATTCCAGTTTTAACAGGGGTTCTCAAACTATGTTTTGCGTGCCAATGAGTGAACTGCTTTTTTTATATTCAGATTTCTTGATTGGCACCCTTTTTTTTTTTTTTTTTTGAATTGGTAAAATCGCTCGTTTTATTCTTAATTCATATTCCATTAAGTAAGATGAATTTTACTACTTCGAAAAAATGGTACCAATCAAGAAATCTCAATTTAAAAAATCTAGCCTACTTATTGGTACGCGAGACCATAGTTTGAAAACCGTGAGTTAAAAGATGTTTAAAATCTGTTGTGCTCACTCCCGCAGTGAACCAAGTCTGTAAACAGACGCCATACAAGATAAAGAAAGTGTTGCAATAGTTGCAATTAGTGTTTGCAATCTGAATTTGAATTTTTATCACGGAAATTCGGAGAAACTGCTACAGAAGGAGAAAAAGGTTCACAGAATTTGATTAAAAAATAGAAACAAAATCATGCTAGGTTTTAAGCATGTACTTTAAGTTACAATTTGTTTGAATATTTCAGATGAAATCTTCAGTTAAATGTTGAAACAACTGTCGTCACATTGTCACCTGCCTCTTGTAAAAAAAAAAAAAAAAAAAGACTTTTTTTTTTTAAATTAGAGAATATGAAATTTAATTTTTGATTAGTTGGAAAGAATTAAGGTAGTTAAAATAATCCACTTCCATCTTGCACATTTCAAATAATAGTTTTACATAAATTATTGTTAATAACAGTTTAAGCATGAAAGTTTTTATGATTAATTTTGAAAATTTCCACTGAATTTATCGATTGATCAACTACTGGGAAAAAAATAATTAAAGAAACTATTTGTTTATAACTTCATTGCTATTTAATTTCTGCTGATTTAATTTTTGTCGATGATAGGGCTTTTCTTGGGTTGTAGCAATCTTATTAGTTCCTCTAATTTAATTCCGCTTAAACTTAAAAAGAAGAAAATATGATAAAAACCCCGTAGCACTGACCTTATTTGATCAACTACTGGTTCGGCCACCTTACATAGTAGTAGTCGCTGTGTATTTTCAATCTCCATGTATAATGAACACCCCCATAATCTGAATATTTTTGGTCTGTCCCATGACTGTTCAGAATAGAGAGAGTCCACTATGTACCAAAAGTAAAAACTTTTTTATTTTAACTTAAATCTCACACCAGACACATGTTAAAGAATATATTTTCTATTAAAAAACATTGATCTTACTGATGCGTTTCTTCAACTGCGACATAAATCTTGTCATAAGCTTTTGCTACAAGCTACAAGAGCTGAATAATAGAGGTATCACACGTAGAATAATAAACAACAAACATTTCACAAAGATCTTAGAGAGGGAAAAAGATAGAAAACTCTCATTGGCGCAATGTAAACGCAGACTTCTTTCACCGCTACGTAACTTACGCTACTTTCAGCAGTGCTAGAAAACAAACTTTACAGGGATGAAGTGCAGCGAGGAGCACGTAATGGGGGAAGGGGGGGGGAGACCAGCGCAGAGCAATGCTAGAAAACAAACTTTACAGGGATGAAGCGCAGCGAGGAGCACGTAATGGGGGAAGGGGGGGGGAGACCCGCGCATTTCAATGTTATAGTATGTATTGTATTATTATTATTTAATGAGTTTCTATTATTTTTTCCTTCATTAAGGGTAAATGTATGTATAGATATGAAAGAACTGATGCTATTCTCTTAAAGGAAAGAAAAATATTTAACAAATGAAAACTATTGTTTTCTTTTGAGACTTCGTTTTAACTCATTTGTAAATGGAATAAAAAATTCTTTTTGTTTCATTCTAGTTTTTTTTTTTTAATTTTATTTGCGATAGTAATGAATTCTTTGCAATTAATCATTTTCACTCAAATTATGAGGACGTTAATATATGATTTTTCATCCTCTTCATTTTAAAATGTAAGCGACAGATTTTTATGCATTTATATGTAATTTAAATATTAACACAAGTTTCCATTTTTATTAAAAAAACTGATAAAATCATTTTTTTAATTTGAAATAAAAAAAGAATATAATGATATTCTATACAATACTATTAAACTATATAATACTATACTATATAATACTATTATAATAATTAAAGAATAATAATACTATTACGTTGTTATATTATATTAAATTATTGCACATTATCAGCGATCTGTCACAGATCAGAAAAATCAGAATAATAATAATGTTATTCTATACAATACTACTATACTAAATAATACTATTCTATATATTATATTACTACTATAATAATTAAAGAATAATAATACTATGGGTTTGTTATAGTATTACATTATTGTACATTACCAGCGATTTATCTTTCACAAGATCAGATCTGATCTCAGAAAAATGGACTCTTCACAATTCTTAAAACTTAAATTTCGCCTTTCTTATTAAATTTACTAGAAGATAGCCCGTCAAAATGACGTGTTTGCATTTTTAAAAGGATGATAAAAAATTACAACAACTGTGGTCAATCATAGCCTTTTTAGGCATAGATAATTTTGAAAAATACAACGATTAAACATGCAGGGGGGGGGGGGGGAAGAAATTTTCAAGAGAAATCTGCATTTAAAACTATAACAAAACTATCTGGTGGATGGGAGGGATTGTAATGAACACATGGTAAATACATAAATTTTAAAAGAATAAAGTAAGGCAAAAAATCAATTATAAAAGAATATATTGTGAAACTACAGCCAAAAAATATATAAAAATACTGAGAAAATATATTAAAAGTATCAAAATGTATAAAATTTTTTCCCATTTTGGCTATTTCCCGACGAATATGCAAGGGTAGCCAAATTATTAATTGAATGGGTAAAATAATGGCGTTATGCAGCTAATGAATTTCACTCACAAAATTAAAATAACTATTTCACAAAAAAAAAAAAAAAACAAAAAAAAAACATGCAAATTAAACATGCACTAATGCACCAATAATGCAAAACCTGCACTAATAATACTATTTTACATTTTTTATCAACTTATGAAATTATAATTATTTACTTATTTTTTATTTATGCAGTTTTTTTTGTCTTTGATATTAATTCAAGTTACACTTTTTGAGCGTGATGACCGATATCAAAATTTTTTTTTCTTTTATTGAATAAATGAGAAGTTAATATCGTTTAAAATATTTTTATTATCTTACAATACATGTACGTTAATCAGGAATTTTTATCATTGAAACTATACGCTTATGGTACCTGAAATAAAAAACATAAGTTTGAGACTTGATATTCTCAAAATATCTGAAAAATACCGCGTCAATGGCTGCCGAAGTCTACCGAAGGATACCGTGCCGAAGTCTGCCAAACTGAAGCGACGTTAGCCGGAGTGTTAGGTTTTTTTCTCGTTACGGAATTTCTAGATTCTTTCGCCGCGCTCAAAGTCCATGGTAAAAGCTATGCAATACATTAATAAATTACCAAACAAAATTTGGCCGTGCTACGAAAATTAGATCGCGAGTTATAAGCATTTTTAATTTTCCGAACCTCACCGTGGGGGTTTCCTGTCACCAAAAATTAGCACTGTCTCATAATAAATTATCAAACAAAATTTAACCGCACTACGAAAATTAGATCGCGAGTTGTAAGCATTTTAAATTTTTCGATCCTCACCATGGGGGATTTCCTGTCACAAAAAATTAAAACTGTCTCATAATAAATTACCAAACAAAATTTGGCCGCGCTACGAAAATTGATCGCGAGTTATAAACATTTTAAATTTTTCGACCCTCAACGTGGGGGGGGGGTCTTCTGTCACCAAAAGTAACACTGTCTCAAAATAAATTACCAAACAAAATTTGGCCGCACTACGAAAATTAGATCGCGAGTTATAAGCATTTTAAATTTTTCGACCCTCCCCATGGGGGATCTCCTGTCACCAAAAATTAACACTGTCTCATAATAAATTACCAAACAAAATTTGGCCGCACTACAAAAATTGATCGCGAGTTATAAGCATTTTAACTTTTTCGACCCTCACCGTGGGGGGGTCTCCTGTCACCAAAAATTAACACTGTTTCATAATAAATCACCAAACAAAATTTGGCCGCGCTACGAAAATTAGATCGCGAGTTATAAGCATTTTAAATTTTTCGACCCTCATCATGGGGGGGGGGGTCTCCTGTCACCAAAAATAAACACTGCCTCATAATAGATTACCAAACAAAATTTGGCCGCGCTACGAAAATTAGATCGCGAGTTATAAGCATTTTAAATTTTTTGACCCTCACCGTGAGGGGTCTCCTGTCACCAAAAATTAACACTGTCTCATAATAAATTACCAAACAAAATTTGGCCGCGCTACGAAAATTAGATCGCGAGTTATAAGCATTTTAACTTTTTCGACCTTCACCGTGGGGGGTCTCCTGTCACCAAAAATTAACACTGTTTCATAATAAATTACCAAACAAAATTTAACCGCACTACGAAAATTAGATCGCGAGTTATAAGCATTTTAAATTTTTCAATCCTCACCATGGGGGATTTCCTGTCACAAAAAATTAAAACTGTCTCATAATAAATTACCAAACAAAATTTGGCCGCGCTACGAAAATTGATCGCGAGTTATAAACATTTTAAATTTTTCGACCCTCAACGTGGGGGGGGGGGGTCACCTGTTACCAAAAGTAACACTGTCTCATAATAAATTACCAAAAAAAAATTTGGCCGCGCTACGAAAATTAGATCGCGAGTCATAAGCATTTTAAATTTTTCGACCCTCACCATGGGGGGGGGGTCTCCTGTCACCAAAAGTAACACTGTCTCATAATAAATTACCAAACAAAATTTGGCCGCACTACGAAAATTAGATTGCGAGTTATAAGCATTTTAAATTTTTTGACCCTCCCCATGGGGGATCTCCTGTCACCAAAAATTAACACTGTCTCATAATAGATTACCAAACAAAATTTGGCCGCGCTACGAAAATTAGATCGCGAGTTATAAGCATTTTAAATTTTTTGACCCTCACCGTGAGGGGTCTCCTGTCACCAAAAATTAACACTGTCTCATAATAAATTATTGAACAAAATTTGGCCGCGCTACGAAAATTAGATCACGAGTTATAAACATTTTAAATTTTTCGATCCTCGTCACCAAAAGTAACACTGTCTCATAATAAATTACCAAACAAAATTTGGCCGCGCTACGAAAATTAGATCGCGAGTTATACGCATTTTAAATTTTTTGACCCTCCCCATGGGGGATCTCCTGTCACCAAAAATTAACGCTGTCTCATAATAAATTACCAAACAAAATTTAACCGCACTAAGAAAATTAGATCGCAAGTTATAAGCATTTTAAATTTTTTGACCCTCACCGTGAGGGGTCTCCTGTCACCAAAAATTAACACTGTCTCATAATAAATTATTGAACAAAATCTGGCCGCGCTACGAAAATTAGATCGCGAGTTATAAGCATTTTAAACTTTTCGACCCTCACGGGGGGGGGGGTCACCTGTCACCAAAAGTAACACTGTCTCATAATAAATTACCAAACAAAATTTGGCCGCGCTACGAAAATTAGATCGCGAGTTATAAGCATTTAAAATTTTTCGACCCTCACCATTGGGGGGGGTCTCTTGTTACCAAAAATTAACACTGTCTCATAATAAATTACCAAACAAAATTTGGCCGCACTACGAAAATTAGATCGCGAGTTATAAGCATTTTAAATTTTTCGACCTTCCCCATGGGGGATCTCCTGTCACCAAAAATTAACACTGTTTCATAGTAAATTACCAAACAAAATTTGGCCGCGCTACGAAAATCGATCGCGAGTTATAAGCATTTTAAAATTTTCGACCCTCACCGTGGGGGGTCTCCTGTCACCAAAAATTAACACTCTCTCATAATAAATCACCAAACAAAATTTGGCCGCGCTACGAAAATTAGATCGCGAGTTATAAGCATTTCAACCTTTTCGACCCTCACCGTGGGGGGGGGGTCTCCTGTCACCAAAAATTAACACTGTTTCATAATAAATCACCAAACAAAATTTGGCTGCGCTACGACAATTAGATCGCGAGTTATAAGCACTTTAAATTTTTCGACCCTCACCATGGGGGATCTCCTGTCACCAAAAATTAACACTGTCTCATAATAAATTACCAAACAAAATTTAGCCGTGCTACGAAAATTAGACCGCGATTTATAAACATATCCTCTCAATATCTGAAAAATACCGCGTCAATGTCTGCCGAAGTCTACCGAAGGATACCATGCCGAAGTCTGCCGAACTGAAACGATGGTTAGCCGAGTCTTAGGTTTTTTTCGTTACGGAATTGTTGTTTTTCGTTACGCTCAATTTTTCTCGTTACGGAATTTCTACATTCGGTCGCCGCGCTCAAAGCCCGCGATAAAAGCTATGCAATAGCTTAAAATTCTAACAATATTGTATTTAAAAAGCACCTTCGCTTTCCTTAAATAAAAAAATTTAATTAAACACTGTTAAAAATTTGACCGTTTTGCTGCATCGTCATTTCACAGTATTTATAGAAAATAATTACTTCACCGCATTATTGAGCATTCTTATAGGTCAAAATAGGGATATTCTATAAAAGCTCGGGAGTGATGATGCAGCAAAAGGGTCAAACTTTTAACAGTGAAAATTGTTTGAAATCGTGAAACGATTTCAAACAATTTACTGCGCTTTGAAATCGTTTCACGATTTCAAAGCGCAGTAAAATGTAGTGACGTCATTTAACAGCTCCCACTGTAAATCTGACCAATGAGAAGGCTTCATTACGACTATGGAACGCTTTCATTGGTCAGAAAATTGATAGTCTTTTAAATCGGAAGTAACTTTTCACAATGGAATTTGTCATTGGTCGCAATAGGTTTCTTTTTCTCGTGGATGGGTTGAACCCGGAAGTATTATACACGGAGGGATTTTATATATATAATTTAAAAAGTCGAATTAAAAGTTTTAAATTTTGAAGTATCTACTTTCGCGAGACTGAAGTTTGTGAAATACAAATAACTGATGATGTAATCATAATATTAAAATATAAAAATACTATCAAGATAATGATATAAAAGCACACTAATGTAAATGCATACTAATATAAAAATACGCAATAATAATGTATTAATAACATATGACATAGATTACATTTTAACTGCACAATAGTGCGATAATGTTCTTTAAATTAAAATGGAAACTTATGGGAACATTTAAATAAATAACATATACATAAGCATCTGTCACTTACCCTGTTTTAAAAAGCTGTAAATGTTTAATAAATCCATTGTTTTTAAGAGCGGCGAGTACTGAGTACAGCATAAAGCAAAATGGCTGACCCACGCTACTCAAAGTGTTGAAGTTGTTGATGTTGATCGGAGGGAAAACGCGGCGTCTGAGCGCGCATATTAACGAAACTCTTCGTCCTTGGCGCGCGGCGCGCGCGCGCACTGCTTCATGCTTCATCCTGTAATGTTTGCTTTCCTGCTATGCATGGTAGCGCAGGATTACAAAGGTACCAACAGATGGTGTAGTTACGTGTTTTCGAAGCTGAGGTTCTTGTACCAGTCTACTTTCTTTGCATTTCAGAAATCATTTGATACATGTTCTCCCAACCACTGCGTACTCGGTAAACAGGTTCTTCGAACTTCGAACTCTCGCTTCGCTCCTATTGGTTCAAATGATCAGCGCTGATTGAACGTTCAACATTTCCCGGGCGACACGGAAAATGCTCGGTGAGCTATAATAACCAGCAAAATTCTCTCCTTCATCAAGGTCAATCAAGTTTTGCTCATTGAAATGTTCTGTTGGGGGAAAAGTTGAACGAAAGCCTCCCGTGTGATATGGCTATAAGTAAGAAATTGTGTGTAATGCCTGCGGATGGCTCTTATAGCGGTATCACATGTTCCCTTTTCGCAAAACTTTTCTCCCAACACAACATTACAGTCAGCAAAAAATTGGGTGACCTTGATGTAGGGGGGAAATCTGCTGGCTATTCTTGCTTACGGAGCGTTTCTCGTATTGCACGGAAAATGTTGGCGATTCATTCAGCGCTGATCAACTGACCAATAGGAGCGGCGCGAGAAATTAAATAACCCCGCGAGAAATTTGTAAAACCTGTTTACCGAACACGCAACAAGATGGACGATCGTGTTATGTAAAATGCTTGCCGAAAAATCTTTATCCGTGTCATATAGCTCTTACATTGCGCTTAAGTATCACAAAAGATCAAATCTTAGAATTAAATACATATATATATCTTGTAAGTAAAAAATAAACTTGGTGTACAGCTAAAATTGAAAAATTTCTTCAAAATCATTTTTATTTTAAATTAAATCACATAAATTATTTTTGTTCATTTTGTTGAATGCTTAGTTTTCGATAAATTAAAAAATTCTCGAAGTTTTATTTTATATAGTTTTGTAAAGATTGCTGTCACAAATAAAATATTTTTGTATGATTTAAATGTTGCACGTTTGTTTACCTTTATAATTTACTAAATCCTCTAAACATATTTTCATTCGCACAAAAAGACAATTTCTTTTCCAAAAAATAGGAGCGAAAAAATATACCTAATTTTTTTTTTATCTTTCTTTTATTGCTTTGTAAATCCCTTTCCAAAAATATATCTACTTTTTGAAAATCTCAAATAATTATTATAATGTAGGGGGAACTGGGGGACATTGATACATGGGGCACATTGATACACCCCCTGTACAGCACACAGGGTCATTACAGGAAGTTTCACAACAGCTCCAAAAGGTGATACTAGTGCACTCAACTATATACAGAAAGTTTTGGAATGATTCAGTAGTTTGTTGAAATGGGACGGGTGATAATTTGTTTTTGTAGGTCAAAAGTAAATTTGAGTTGTAGAATTGAAATGGTATTATAAAACTGTTCCAGTATTTTCAACCGAAAAGAATACTCTCTCTGGCAAGTAAAACTACTCTTTATCAGTTTCTCATTCTTTTTAGTTAGATAAATTATGAAGTATTGGATTTGAGACTCATTTTATTCAAAATGGCTGTATGGGGCACATTGATACAGTCTTTGTCGGGGCACATTGATACAACCTAAATCCTTTTCTAGTTCATTTTTTCATTACCTGTTATTATTTTTTTACAATGCACTCCTTAATCCAACCATTTTTCGCTAAAAATTTCTAATATTAGTTTTTATTGAAGTGAAATAGCTTTAATTTCTTTATATTAGAACATTTTATAGTATTTTTGCAAAGAGAAGACGTACGATCTTACCCAACATATAGTGCTAGTAGAACTAATTAAAGAAATGGGCGGCAGCCTGGAAAATCTCAAATTTATATCAGTTCTCCAGAGAAAAAAGTATTTTCCACATGAAAAGTGTTACGTAAGAAAAACAAGCTGCAGAACAGCACAGGATAATTATATTAAAAACAGAATTTTAAATATAATTATCCTTTATTTTTTGTTTATAAGCCGATTTATAAACAGAAAACTTTGTAATTTTTCATCTTTTCTAAGAAAGAAGATAATGCTGGGGTTGAAGTACCAGATACGACAAAGTTACCACAGCCAACAATCAGACAAGGAACAGCCAGAACATGAGGTCATTATACATTTCATTTCGATTGCTTTAATATTGCTTACAAATAAAGTGTGGGTGATTTGAATTTTTATAAATAGTATAAAATAATTTGCTAATTATTTTTTTATGAAAAATATGCATCGGTGTTATTTTGTCTCCATTTTTTCGAGACGTATCAAAGTGTATCAATCTACCCCGGGGATGGGGCACATTGATACAAATTAGTTTTTTTGATTTTTTTAACATTACATGCAAAAATAATATATAAAACAACGATTGAACATTTTTATAACAAACTACACAGGTTTTGCTGACATCACATCGAAAAATAACTTGAAATTTCTGCTTTCTAGACACCAAAAAATTTTTTAGAAAAAAGTTGTATCAATGTACCCCAGTTCCCCCTACATTGAAAATATCGATTATTTAGTCAGTTTGATTTAATCAAAGTCTTAAACGAGTTTCTTAGAACAACATGGGCAAATAATTAAATAAAAACAGAAAAAATGAAAGAAAGAAAAGAAATTAGATACTTTTAAACATTACATGAGAAATATCATATACTGTTCAATTAAATAAAATTTGTTTCAGCATTTAAAGTATCAAAGTATGAAAAAATAAAAAAAATCGTTTAAATTAGAAAAGAATAAATAAGTCAGTAACTTTGAATAAATTAAAGTTTAAATGCTATATATATATATATATATATATATATATATATATATATATATATATATATATATATATATATATATATATATATATATATATATATATATATATATATATATATATATATATATATTGGCATGTTTTAAAACACATAAATTGAAACATGAGTATTTTAAAATTGTGAAGAATCGAATGGATAAGAATATAAACAGAAAGAAAAAACGTAATTCTGTATTTTTCGAAGCGTCAAGGAGCCCCAACAGTGGCCGCGAGGTTCTGACCTCCAGACGGGTAGACGGTAGGTGCTGGGTTCGAACCCAATCGCGGCCGTTGGCCTAACCGTTCGGAGTTTTCCGTGGGTTTTTTTTCGAATCTTGCGTAAATATGGGTTAGGTTCCCTTAGAAAGACCTCCACGGAAGGCATCGCACCCCTTAGGGCCTATACCCCATGGTGTAGATAATTGGCCGACATAAATACAAACCAAACCAAACCGAAATGTCAAGTGAAAACTTCTGTTGACACCCAAAAAGTTTTTGGTCTCGGCTTTTTTGTCTCCCAAAACGTCCGATAAATTTGTTATCATCTAAAAAAGTTGGTGTAGAACCCGGAATTACATGAATATTTTTTCGTTAAATTTGATTCTTTCATCCCAGAAGTATAGGGCACATTATTTTATATTTTCGATTAGAATTCAGACTGTTCTAAAATTTAACATTCATTGAAAATGAAATTGCGCATTTGAATAATGGATTTAAATCATAAATTATTAATCCAAAAAGGATCATAAATTTCTCCGATTTGCTAAATTTTTGCCGATGCATGTGTCAGACAGTCTAAATTATCTAAAATTTGTGCATCTGATGGAAAAATGAAAAGCATTTTATTTTTTCAATTTTAGATTTTTTTCGTATATTTGCTTTTTTTCGTCTTCTTTAATTGTTACTTACCAATTATGTTTCATAAGTGTGAGACAAGGACATTTTCATTTTAAAAAATGATCACGGATAATTTATTAATAGAATGTCTTGCTTACTTTGTTATTTGCAACTATGAAACCTACCAACCAAAAATAGTTTTCATTTTAATTTAAATCTAACACCAGATATACACAATAGAGTATATTATTCATAAAAGAACATAGTTCTAAGTGACACAGTATTTATTTTTCAACACATACTTATTCCAGTTGGCATGAAATTAATGTTTAAAATTTGCCATGCGGATTTTTCAACGATAGGGGGCGACACCGAAGATGGTGGGCTGTCGATCGATGCTTCTGCAATGCTTTTCAATGAAAAAAAATGTTCATTTTTTAATTTTTTTTTTTTTTTTTTTTTTTTTTTTTTTTTTTTTTATACGAAAAATCTGAATTTTTAGAAATTTGTAGAAATGAAAATCTTGTTATTTAAAGTTTTCTACACAACATACATATTTTTTTAAAGGTACCTGACGCTTCATTTTCTTTTTAAAGCCATTTAAAATACGAGATCATTCTGAAAAAATTCGAATGGCAAGCCATTTAAAAACATTGAATGTCGCGGATTAAAATGACTGTTGTAAGTTGAATATCGCAAAGAAATATACTTATGAGTTTTAGAAATTAAGTATAAATCAAATATTTTGGCGTATATTTTTTATAACCTTTAAATAATTTAATAATTCATAGCTTAGAATATTTAATGGATGTAGAATTAAAGCAAATTTTAATTTTAATTATTTGGAAGGAAAAAAAATTGTGTAAATACAGGGTCTACAGAATAGACATTTTAAATTAATTTAAACATTCTTAAAAAAAATTGTTTCTATTTTTAATTTGTGACGGTGCAGTAAAAATAAATCTATTAATCAAAATTATTCTTAACTCATTCAGGAATTTTTGCCTCTAAATTCCCCATCTTCTCCATCCAGATATTCAGGCCCAAGTGAAAGGGAGGGGGGGGAGTCGCCCCGTCCGAGGAAATTGAGAGAGCACCGAGTTTATTCTACACACCGATTTCTTTTCTTATTTCCTTCTATCTTTACAAGAAGAAAATATCGGATTAGTATAAATTTTCGAATTCCGGTTTTCGACTGATTTTACACGTTTTAAGGGTCAGAGATTCCAAAACACATGTTTTTATAAAACATCTGTAAGTGACATATATTTTATTGGTGTTCTATCTCAAGAAAAAATTCACGTAATTTAATAATAATTGATATTTAGGTATCCCTGATATAAATTATTGCTGATTAGTTTTTGGCATAAATCGCTCAACAGGTGAAGCCGCTGCTATGCTATATTTTTTTACGATTTACGCATCAGCTTTATTTCAAGTACTAATGCACGGATTGTAATAAAAATGTATATAGTATAGTCTAATAAGTAGTCCCTGATGTAAACTGATGCTGATCAGTTTTTGGTGTAAATCGCTCATCAGGTGGCGCTGCTATGTTTCATCTTTTACGATTTACGCAGCAGTTGTATCTCAAAAACTAGCGCACGGATTCTAATAAAAAATTAGATTTAGGTAGTCCCTGATCAGTGCTGATCAGTTTTTGGTGTAAATAGCTCAACAGGTTGCGCTGTTGTGCTGCATTTTTTTACAATTTACACAATTGCTGTACGACAAGAACTACGCATTGATTGTAATAAAAATTTATATTTAGGTAGTCTCATATTTAAAGTGATGCTGATCAGCTTTTGGTGTAAATCGCTCAACAGGTGGCGCTGCTAAGCTGCCTTTTTTATGGTTTACGCAACTACTGTATCTCAATAACTACGCAAAGATTGTAATAAAAATTTATTTTTAAGTAGTCCCTTATTTAAACTGATGCTGATCAGTTTTTAGTGTAAATCGTTCAACAAATGGCGCTGCTAAACTGCATTTTTTACGGTTTATTAAACAGCTGTATCTCAAGAACTACGCACGGTTTGTAATAATAAACTATTTTTAGGTAGTCCCTTATTTAAACTGCTGCTGATCAGTTTTTGGTGTAAATCGTTCAACAGGTGGCGCTGCTAAACTGCATTTTTTTACGGTTTACTCAACAGCTGTATCTCAAGAACTATGCAGGGATTGTAATAAAAATTTATATTTAGGTAGTCCCTAATATTAATTGACGATGATTGGTTTTTGGTGTATATCGCTTAATAGGTGTCATTGCTATATTGCATTTTTTATGATTTATGCAACAGCTGTGTCTCAAGAACTAACGTGCAGATTTTAATAAAAGATGATACTCAGGTAGTCCTTGATAAAAATTAAAGCTGATTAACATTTGGTGTAAATCGCTCAACAGGTGGCGCTGCCCTGCTGCATTATTTACAATTTCCATAACAACCATATCTCAAGAACTAATGCATGGATTCTTATAAAATTTTGTATTCAGTTAATACTTGATATAACATGGTGCTGATTACGTTATGGTGCAAATTGCTCAACTGGTGGTGCTGATATGGTGCATTATTCGTGATTATCGCAATAGCTCTATCTAAAGAATAGCTGCACAAAATTACACAAAACATTAGATTCTGTTAGACCCTGATATAAACTAGATCTGATTAGTTTGTGTATATCACTCAACAGGTGGCGCTGTTAAGCTGTATTATTTACAAGTTCCACAATAGCCATATCTCAAGAACTAGTGCATGGATTTTCATAAAACTATAGATTTAGTTAATCCCTGAAATAGATTAGTGTTGTTTAGTATTTTGTGTAAATTGCCCTACAGATGGCGCTGTTATGCTGCATTTTTAATGATTTTGCAATAGCTGTATCTCGAGATACAGATCTTGATCAAGATCTAATGCATAAATTTTCATAAAAATTCAAATTCAGTTAGTACCTGATAAAAAATGTAAAATAAGTAATAAATACTACTTATTAATGCTATAAGTCTTTTGCAGATTAAATAAGTTTGTATTTAGACACAAAACAAGGTCTGTGCCTTATTATTCCACATAGCATTTAAAAAACATATGTTCTAAGATCTACACAATAAAAAAAAATCAATTTAAATATAATTACAAGCAAATAGCTTTATATTAAAACCTAAAAAACATCTTTTACGGAATAAACAGGAAATAAACTTATTTTTTGTCCTTCGTCTTTTTTTTTAACACTTTCCAACAAAGTTGAAAAGTGTTTATGCATTCGGTTTGTCTGTCCGTCTTGCCGTCTGGCCACGATCTAACTCACGTAAATATTCTCGGATTGCTATGAATTTTTTATATGTTATTGATGTGTATCCTAGCGCGAACCCTATTGAAAATGAAGTTTCTACTATGATTAGTTTATTTACAGGGATCGTCAAAAGTTTTCCGATGTATTACGACCAATCGGAAAAAATCATTTAAAGTGGATTTTAAAGGTGTTACACCCTGTCAAACTTATTCAAATTTACATGCATTCGCAAAGTGCACTAAAATACGCATTATTTAAAATATGCTGTAAAAATAATAGTTATTATTCATTTACAGGGCCACTCAAAAAAAAAATAAATAAAAAATAGATTACACAATAATAAAAGAGGGAATTGTTTGCGACATATTTTAATAACATTAAACGATTTCAAGTATCATAAAATTGATATACGCCGCTGAGACTTTATTTAACTTATAATATGACGTGCGCAGCATTTACGGGGACACACAAAATATTTAAAATCTTATATTCCTATCCGAAGTACTGTATATTATCGATGATAGCTGATGGATGATTGAAATGCGTTTTTAATTATGATATGCGCTTTTAAGTTTTACTAAATGTTCTGCAAATTATATGGTGTATATAAATATTATAGTTGATATACAGGGTTACACAAAAGAGCTCATAAATGTTACTGAATATGAGAGTACTTAACTTAAAGGTGATTTATAAGGAAGTTATGCATTTTTACGTTTTTTACATTTGTTAATTTTAGTAAACAAAGGTCTTTTTTCAGAATGTCTTCCATTAATAAACAAATATTTTTAAACAATTTTTCATAAAAGCATAAATGAATTTTTTAAAACGTTTAAATCAATTTTTTATGCAATTTCATTCATAAAAAGTTAATTTTGTAAGAGATTAAAGGTGAAAAAGAAAAGAACAATATAAAAAGATAAAATGACTGATTTACGTCACAATCTATTTCTTATATTCATACAATTTGCAATAGATGGCGGCGCCAAAAGTCTTTTACAAGCATGGAAATAAAACAGGAACCTATTGATTATTATTGTTTTTAGTGGATTCTTTAACTTCACTTTCATATTTTATTAAAAGTTCACATTTTTTGTTTAAATGTTGTTGAAACAGCACTCTTAAAGAAGATACATTACTTTCAATCCTCTCATTTAAAACTGTTTCTATTTCAGATATCATTTTTTTAATTAAATTGCGTGCGATCGTACGCAATTGCTAATTTAATGAACTTGATTTTTTTATCATAAAATATATACTTCAATTAACAATATCTATTATATTTAAATCAAAAAGTTTTATAACTGGTTCAATGTATGAAATTCCTATAATACTACTTTTCAGGGCCGTAGCTAGAAATGAACAATAAGGGGGGGGGGATTCAACAGAATGTGGGGGGCTCATATTTTTTTTTCTCTCTCTCTGACGCAGAAAGATAAATTAGTACATATTCACATTGTAGATACTATGTTTCTTATTCACCCTTTCCGGCACGGGCAAATTCTGTTAGTAAAATTAGAAATTATCTACTGTCACCGGAATTTACAAACGACTTATTTAGAAATTAAGAGTCCCTTAATTTTAGCTATTTTTGTAAATGTAAAGTTTTTTAAAAATATTACTGGTGCCGTTTGCAAGTTGGGAATTAAAATTAAGTATCCCGGGACAGGGCACGGTGTGCCGGAAAGGGTTAAACTTGTAATAACTTCATTTTATCCTAAGAAAACTATACGATGATAAAAATTTTGAGTGTATAACTGGTGCAATATTAAACATCATGTTAGCTTTATATGTACAAAAAGGATGAGGGAGTCTTGAAACACTTATTTTAGATTCAATTTAATAATTTTGCAAAACTCTGAAATGGTCTTAAAACTAAATTAGATTTTTGAACAGAATTTCATTTGAATTTTCGGAATAGAAATCCATTTAGGGACCTTGGAATCTTTCCAGGAAGGGGGCTCAAAATATTTTATGGGGGGGGGGGGTGAGCCGCCCATAACGACCCTTAGCTACGGCTCTGCCACCTTTACCTAGACAGTATAAAAACAGTTAAAACTATTTAAAAATAAATAAAACAGTTAGTTAAAACACTGTCTTTTTTCCTATATTTTCCATTAAACAAAGGCAATATTAACTTTAATTGTATTCAAATAAAGATAAAAATACCTTTATTACGCATTCTATGAATTTTTCTTTAAGAAAAAACGGCATATTCATCTAGTCCTGAATCACCAGATGATTTGTACCACTTTTATTTAAATTCAGAATAAAAAGTTATCTTACCTTCGTTCTCTTTAAGCTGTACTGGTAGTTTAAATTTCCCCTTAAATGCAATTTTTTCCATTTCAACTTGAGTTTATGCTTAACGAGTAATTGTTTGAATAACTACTGAGATTAAAAAACTAAGCATTTAATACACAATACAATTAATTGGCGATTCAGGAGCTCAAATAAGCCATCTCGTGGAGAAATTATGCAAATTCTAGCTTCAGGAGAGTGCCGTGCAAGCGCGTTACGTTACATATATCTTAAATTTGCTCAAAATGATCATTCTTTTACACAGTTTCAGATTTCTTGTGATATTTATGTTCTGTGTTATATGAGAAATTAATATTTACCCTAACTTGAATATCTAATACTTATAAACGTATTTACAATAAAAAACTATTTGAATGGCACTTAATAGCAATAGTTAAAGTGATATTAATGGCACACTTTTCCTATACCAGCGTCGCCCCACTAGTGGCCGCGAGGTTCTGACCTCGAAACAGGTAGACGGTAGGTGCTGCGTTCGAGCCCAATCGCGACCGTCGGCCTAACCGTTCGGAGTTTTCCGTGGTTTTCTTAGAGCCTTGCGTAAATACGGGTTAGGCTCCTTTAGAAAGACCCCACGGAGGGCATCGCACCCATTTGGGCCTATATCCCAGGCGTTGATAATTGGCCGGCATAAACAAAACAAAACCAAACCTGTACCAGCGTCTCCATTGTCCGTTTTAATTCCCAATCACATGCAGCATTTCGCTTTAACATATTTCGCAGCAATTGTCACGAGCTTCGACTTTTCAGCTTTAAGTAAGCCTTACCAGTGGCCGGGAGGTTCTCCTCATTAAACTGGTAAACGGGAGGTGCTGGGTTCGAACCCAATCGCGCCTGTCGGCCATCGTTCCGAGTTTTCCGCGGCTTTCATCGGACCTTGAAATTCCTTGCATAAATACGGGTTAATTCTCCTCAGAGAGACCTCTACGAAGAGCATCATTTCCCTTTCGGATCCATATCCCAGATATTAATAATCGGGAGCCATAAAATAAACCTAACCAATCAACTTCAAGTAATAAAATTACATATTCAGAAGGGAAAGGAAACAGTGCAACAAATTACGCCATTCATAGGCATAACTTGCATACAGAATCAAATCCATATTCTTCATTTTTTTTTTTACAGAAAAACATTGTGCAATTAATGTGTACAGTTAAAATTTCAATAACATATTACACTGTAAAAATATACCCTGAATTTTAGAGGTGTTACTCTGAATTTTTCTTGATTTAGCTGAACATTTCCGTTTTAGAAAAAAACCGGAACTTTTCCTTTAAATACCGGAAATTTTTATTCCTGGACAGTCGTCTAATTCAAAATTTCAGTTTTAGAAAAAATCTGCAACTATTCCTGGAATTACCGGAATTGTTTATTCTAGGGCAGTCGACTAACTGAACGTTTTCCTTTAGGGGAGTAGAACGGAAAACACAGCTCGGTTTTTTCTTCGACGCTTTAGGTCGAAGATAAAATCAGTCCGAGTTTCCGAATACATTAACAAATTTGCTTGAAAACTGTAAACGCAAACGCAACACGTGCATTACTTATAATATTTACTTCGAAGACCGAATTTATTATACAGAAAAGAGGTTAGTTATTCATTTATAACTTTTTATAATGAATATTATATGTATTTTAAATAAACGTTGGTTTGAATAAAATTTCTTAAATGCGGTTATTACGCGTTAGGTCTATTGAAATTTTGAAATACATAGACTATATAATCAAAACGATTATTGTAAAATAGGATTAAGATGACTAATTCTAAGATTCAGAAGTTAAAACTGATTTTCTGTCGATTTGTAGACAGAAATGACCAAATGCAAAATATAAAACTGATTTGATGTTTTAGTCACTTGTAAAGGTATTTTAACAAAAATTTTGAAAATATTTTTCGGAGACATTCATAAAAAAATATCAAAATTAAGTGTCCCTTTTTGAGTGATTTAAGATATATTGATGTTGAATTCAGGGGGTGACCGGGGGGGCATTTCCTCGAGGAACAATCAGATGTGTCTCTTGGAAGATTTGAGATTTTGTGATTTTAATGTCAAATGTGCAATCCCCAGAAACTCTATAATGCCCCTCCTTCCGAAGCCGCTAAAATCTCTCCCAGAGAAAAGTGTCTGAATTCCCCACTGGAGTATATTTATTTTTCCTTTATATGTATTAACTGCAAAGTCTCTGTTAAACTGAAAGAACTGGAGAGTGGAGTGGATTTTGACAGAGAGAGGCAGATACTTTGACAGTAGCAGTGTTGAATTCAGACATTTTTCTCCGGGAGGGACTTTTGTGTCTTCGGGAGGGAGGGGGGGGATTTGACCTTTTGGACCACTGAAAACCCAAAATATAAAGTTTTTTTCGGGGGGAGGAATTTCACTGCTCTGGGGAGGGGGGATGTTCCCCCTGGGCTATTCCCTTGAATTTAACACTGAATAGTAGGATTCTCTTTTTATTTTGTCATTCTAAGCATTTCATCAATCGCACACAAGATGAAACCATGGTAGCCGAATCTTCAGATGAAAAAACACTGGTATGCATAAGCTTGCAATTGTCTAAAAGAAAAGAATATTTCAAGAAACAAGAATAAATTTGCTTCATATACTTTTTATACATTTTGTATATAATGACTTATTTATGCATAGATGTGTTCGTTTTCCTATTTATGAAACATCATACTGTAAATTATCCATTTTTTAAAATAAGTCTAAAATCAACATTTTTGTTTATACAAAAAGTGTGACATAAAACATGGAAGTGGTGAGGAATAGGGCATGTCAAATTCTTTTTTTTTCTTTTTTAATAAGATGAATTTTCATTCCAGTCATAGAGATACTGGAATTTTACATTATGGTACATACTACATAATTAACCTGCAATCTTTGTTTGATTGTGTATAAAGCCGGCACTATACTATTTGTGCCTTATAGCATTGTTTTATTCCTATACTATACCTTCCTGTATGTGGGGGGGAATGGGACATATTTTGAAACGTGCACTTTCTTTAATTTTAAAATAGCTTATGCTTGCTATGTTTCTATAATGTTCAGGGATTTTAAAAAGTGTTTTACCTTGCACTCTATAAATAGAATTTTTTTTTTTTTTTGTATCAAACAAAGTTTATTATCTTACTTTATAAAAAGTGTCCCATACCACCCCACTCTCCCCTATATTATTAACTAAACATGCTGAAATATATTTATTTCTGACAATTGCTCAAGTCTTTCCAATAAAAATGTAACCCATAACTAATGTTAGCGGTCTGATTGCAGAGTTTTTAAAGTTTCACAGTTTAACTCGTAATTTTTAGTTTAATTATCGATAGTGGTCGAATTTTGTTTTGTTTGGAGCCTTATTACTCTTTCTAGAGACTTTTAAATAACTGAATTTTATTTATAATAGTCAGATACATAAAGTTTAATACCTAAATAGTATTCTGACAATTAATGTAACATTACATTCATCTTTAAATTAAGTGGTCTGACAGACCGCTCACAGTAGTTATGTGACAAATCTTGTCACAGCAGTTAACAGTTAATATTTTTGAAGTAACATTTCTTAAGTTTTATTTTCTCAAATGTTTGTATGAATATTTCGAATCAAAATTAAATTTTCGAATTGCTATTTTTTGAAAGTAAAATTTATAATCTATTTTTATCGTTATTTTAAATGAATTGGAACTGAAAATTGAATTTTCTATTTAATTTTCAGAAAACGGTTAGATTTATTTATTTATTTTCCCTAGTGGCTTTTTAATTATTGTTGAATAAACTTAAAATTAAATATTTTTAAATAGTTTCTAAATATATTTATATATATATATATTTATTTATTTATAACACTGCTTATACTTTTGTTTAGCGAACTGTTTTTTCTAGTCACCATATGGCTTTAATGTTCTGAGATCTATAAAAATGTTTATTGCAGAAGTATTAAAACCATGCTACTCCATAAAATCACTGTTTTAGAGGATCCATAACTTTCTGGCTTCCAATGATGTTTGGGACACAGGAAGAGTAACACATAGTTGATGGTGCTCTTCCTTGGCCAACAATAAATGTCATTTAGAATCAGACTGGTTTACGTTGATGCTGGGTAACACGTTGAGAATTAGGGTTTTTCAGAGCTTATACTTCAAGACGACTTGCTGCACGGCATGCAAATTTTGTAGTGCTTATCTAGTTACATATTATTTTATTACAAATTTTCTTTATTTTAATTTTTCAGAATCTTTGCTGACATAAATCGAGATACAGGAGGCAAAATATCCAGGTTAAATAGAAAAATAATGGTACAGTTGCAAACTGCCAATAAATCTAGTTAATATACATAGTTTATGAAATGTATTTTAATTTGTGATGTTTTAGCAATAAAGTACTTTTGATATTACATTTAGTTTTGCTTTTTTATTCATGCTTTTTTTTATATTTTCTACAAAATTTCTATTGTCTTTAAAATATGTAATTTGGATTTACTTAAATAATCATGATTGCTAATTGATATCAATAGTTTGATCACAATTGCGATTGTTAATCAGTAAAAGAGGGAGGGAGGGATTTATGACGACATTGACATGAATTACTGTCAAGACTTTTTTCTAGCTGAATGTATTGAAATAGTTGCATTTTTAATTAAATCCTATTTTATTTTGAAGGGAATTCACAAGAATTCACAAGAATTCACAATATGCTCACTCCACCTCTCCCCTTTTTAAAAGCATAGGAGGGGGGTGGAGTGAGCATATTATGAATTCTTTTTCAAAATTTTGAAGATCTGGGAAAAATTTTATTGAATGGTTGATATCCTTTTGATTTTCATCAAAATGTTTGGCATTTACTGGGATATTTCGAAAACAGGTCAATTAATTAAAAATCTGAGAACAGTCCTTAGTAACAGATTAATTGTTGCCATGTTTAATACGAATGATATTTCATTGCGTAAATGGTGGGTGTAGAATTGCAATTTTCGATGAACATAGATTTTTTTCAGCGATATTTTTTGTTCTGAAATATACATGTAAATAAAATGCTTTATTTTATATATTTTTGTTAGATTGATAACAAGAGTTACTATTGAAGTTTTACAGTGTACAAAGGTAGAATTATTAATCGTGAATAATTAGGAAAAATGTTAAACTTCTGAATTTCCTGTAAAGAAAAATACTCCTAATTTTAGAAGTTTTGTCAAAAAAGAGTAGTAAGTGTTAAATGTTGTATAGTACTAAATGTTATTTTCAAGGTACTATGTAGTTGCTAATCTTTTTGTCCTTTTTCAAGTTACCTAGATATAATGAAAGTGGAAATGAGTTAAATGAAATGTTTCTAATTTGTATATTATTATTCACACTTTTTAAATAAAAATGATCTTCATCTAATTTTTTAAAAATAAAAAGATTGGCAGCTAGATATTTTTATGTGACGTTTTAAATTACACTGATACAAAGGGCATGTCTAAAATATCATTATGGCGCATACTAAAAAAATGATTTAAACGGATTATGACATAAATATTCTTCCCTCCAAGATTAAATAAAAGGAACAAAAACAATAGCCTATATATAAAGATATACAAAAAGTCTTTATTATCAACAAGTTTGTAAGAGTTAAAAAACTCGGATGTTTTAAGCTTATATACACAAATTCTATAGACATTTAAGAAGTACAACTTTTACAACATAAATAGAGTGATTCATTATTAAATTAAAGACTTGAAAATTTAAAGATTTGTGCATAAAAAGGTAAATTTATAGTCAGAAGTGAGGATATATTGATTTTCAGAGTTATTAGGGGATATTAAATATCTTACATTCTACCTGGCAGTACAACTTAGCAATAATGCAACATTTATTTTTTTCTCGATCTTTATAAAAAATAAATGCATACAATATTTAATATAGACAACCTAATTTCTTTTCTATGTAAAATCATTTTTTTAACATTCCACACTGAAATTTTATTTTTTTATGTTTAAGTTTGATTAAAATAAATGTAAAATTGTTTTTTTTTTTTCAGTTTCATTCACGGCGTGTAAGACGGTAGCATAACTATTTGTTCAAGAGCCACCAAAAACATTGATAATGATGTAAAAGTAATGTAGTTTGAACATACATTTTATTTGTAAGCTATTTCTTTATCTATTGAAAGTTTAAATTTAAACTATAAAAAAATTTTAAATTTCATTTTTTATTGAAAAATGACTAATTTTAAATAAAGATATTATAAATTGCTTACAAATGAAGTATACATTCAAGATACATTAGTTAAACATTATTATCCGTATTTTTTTTCGGGAGGGGGGGGGGTGAACCAATAGTTTTGCTACAGTCTTGCTTGCAGTGTATGCAAGTCAAAAACCAATTTTCAAATTTTTACCTTAAGAGGTTAAGGAGGGCACGGCACTTTCGAAAATGAAAAAAAAAAAAAAAAAAACTGATATCAATGTTTTTTTTTCTTGAAAATTATTGAAGCAATTTAATATATATCATTTTATTATATTGGCAGCAATTATAAACATAAATATTTGTTTATTTAATTAGTATTATTAAAATTTCAGTAAATAAGAAAGATCTAAATATAGCAAATTATAATAACGCAAAAAAATATTACCAGTAACAAGTGATAAACCAGTATCAAGTGGAATGCAAACCACATCTCTAATTCCCTCATCAATGTTAAACATATCTGTGTGCAGTAGGTAATGCATATTTTACAGTGTGCAAAGTTAGTTCTTCAAGCATCAATTTTTTGTGTGAAAACATTTGTTAAATATTTATTTAATTTTATTTCTTACTTTATTTTGCGAAGTACCAACACTTAAATTTTATTAAGTATATATTTTAGAATTATTTTGATATTTTGATAACTAAAAAACAAATCATATAACAGTACACAGAAAAAATGAATTAAAAATAATAGTTTCCTATTTTTAAAAATATATGTAGGCATTAATCCTCTCCCCTCCTCATACGTATAACATTAGAGTTTGAGATCTCACTATCTCAGTGTGAGACAAATTTTGAACGGATAATTGAATATGGGTGAAAATAATCGGGATGAAACTGAAGATACCAGTTAGCCAAAAAAAAAAAAAAAAAAAAACTAGGTTTAAACCTGAAAGCAACAGTTTCTAAAATGGAATATTTCAGTTTCTAAAACGAAACATTTCAATTTTCAAAACAGAACAATTTGGTTTTCAAAACGGTATATTTCAGTTTCCAAAACGGAACATTTCAGTTTCTATAACGTAGCATTTCAATTTCCAAAATAGAACATTTCAGTTTTCGAAACGGAACACTTCGTTTTCCAAAAACGGAACATTTCAGTTTCGAAAACGGAAAAGACATAAAAGTAAATTTTACGTGAAAAAATGGAGCAGATACGGCAACTTTGCTGCCACTACGTTTTCCGTTTTTTCAAGGAAATTTTTTTAACAGTGTATTACGGTGGCCTCCAACGACTAGTTTTTCATTGATCCACATATAGATCCACATATCAGTATTACACTAGAGTACTAAAAGCCCCTTCTGGGCATAAGGTTTCGAACAACCTCTCCGATGTTTTTCAAAACCGTAACATTCCACGGCTCACACACCAGCCCGTCGAAAAACGTTCTTGCTTGCTGCCCCAGGCAACAACTGAATCCCTTCGTTTCAGTTCTCTTTCAAATAGAAAAGTTAGTTTCATAAAGTCTCTTTCAAAATGAAACATCAAGGAGCGGGCAGTTTTCACAGATATCATGGCTCTGAGCACAGAGCGTCATCGCAGACTTAATGGCGTTTACATCGTGGAGCTGGCTGATATCACACATTTATGAAATACCAAACCGATTAAAAAATTAACTACACTGTAAAAAAAAATTCCTTGAAAAAACGGAAAACGTACTGGCAGCAAAGTTGCCGTATCTGCTCCATTTTTTCACGTAAAATTTACTTTTATGTCTTTTCCGTTTTCGAAACTGAAATGTTCCGTTTTTGGAAAACGAAGTGTTCCGTTTCGAAAACTGAAATGTTCTGTTTTGGAAATTGAAATGCTACGTTATAGAAACTGAAATGTTCCGTTTTGGAAACTGAAATATACCGTTTTGAAAACCAAATTGTTCTATTTTGAAAATTGAAATGTTTCGTTTTAGAAACTGAAATGTTCCATTTTAGAAATTGTTGCTTTCAGGTTTAAACCTAGGTTTTTTTTTTTTTTTTTTTTTTTTTTTTTTTTTTTTTTTTTTTTGCTAACTGGTATCTTCAGTTTCATCCCGATTATTTTCACTCATATTCAATTATCTGTTCAAAATTTGTCTTACACTGAGATAGTGAGATCTCAAACTCTAATGTTATACGTATGAAGAGGGGAGAGGATTAATGCCTACATATATTTTTAAAAATAGGAAACTATTATTTTTAATTCATTTTTTCTGTGTACTGTTATATGATTTGTTTTTTATCAAAATTTTTATTTTTATTTATTAATTTAAGTTTATTTGTAGTTATCAAAATATCAAAATAATTCTAAAATATATATACTTAATATAATTTAAGTGTTGGTACTTCGCAAAATAAAGTAAGAAATAAAATTAAATATATATTTAACAAATATTTTCACACAAAAAATTGATGCTTGAAGAACTAATTTTGCACACTGTAAAATATGCATTACCTATGGAGATGAGTATGTTAATTCTCGCACAACACATCTTAAGAAAGGGGGAGATAATTAAATTAATTCCACACATTAACACCATAATGACCACAAACTCTAATCATTTCGCTAGCGCATTTTATTTACATGTCTTTCATCATCGCTGTCCAGAGCGCATATGTACAGGTACATACAGAATTAAAACAGATTCACTACAGGCGCCATCTACAGGCTCTTTCCACATAACACTCAAGATATAACATATTAGGATGTAACATACTGGGCGTAACATACTGGGGCCCCATGACCACGTCATCATCATAAATAAAATAAATATATAACAAATTGACACATTAATACAATACACAATGTAAACATAAAAATATATAACAATAATATTACACAATAAATTCACATTTATATCTAGAAATTTAAATAATTTCACAAAGAAAAGTTAATTTTCACTTATTGGCAGTTTGACTAATTTGTGGATTGGTCTTTTAAGTTCACCTATGGCAGTTTTTAAATTCACTGATCTTACTCTGCTGTCAGAACTTTTGAAAATGTCAATTATTCTTGCCATTTTCCATTTCAACGGTGGCAAATTATCATCTTTGATGAGCACTAAGTCGTTTACACATAAATCTTCTGTCGGAAATTTCCACTTGTAACTGTGTAAGATAGTCCTTAGACCATGCTTTCCAGAATGACTGGGAAATATTCGTAATCAATTTCCATCGATCTCGAATTGAAATTTTCATATTTGTAATGTCTGGTTCGGGAACAATCTTTAAATCTGACCCAATGAGAAAGTGACCTGGAGTGAGGACTGAAAGATCATTTGGGTCCTCCGAAATAGCGACTAATGGGCGAGAATTCAGAACTGCTTCAATTTCCGCCAAAACTGTTGCAAATTCCTCTTGAGACAAGATCTGCGACCCAATAATTCGTCTCATATGGTACTTCATTGATTTAACCGCTGCCTCCCAAAGACCTCCAAAATGGGGAGCAGATGGAACATTCGTAGTCCATTTTATACTCTCATTGTGCAAGTAGTTGCCGGTTGCTTCTGATGCAGCGACTTTCAAATAATTCTTTGCTCCTATATAATTAGCACCACAGTCACTGAAGATCTCTATTGGCTTACCTCGACGTGCAATGAATCTTTTCAACGCAGCTATACAGGCGCTGGCACTCAGATCACTAACAAGTTCCAAATGAACTGCTTTGGTAGAGAAACATACAAAGATACAGACGTACATTTTGACTGGCTTTACTCCCCTACCACGTCGAAGACTTATTAGAAAAGGTCCACAAAAGTCGGTGCCACAACAAATGAACGCTCTTCCTTGGCTCACTCTTGATGTTGGTAAATCAGCCATGATTTGTTTCGAGAATTCGCTGCGAAATCGTGCACAGATAACACAATTTTTTATTGCTTTACGGATAAGAGACTTCGCACCCACAATCCAATAGGTTTGCTTCACGGCAGAATTTATTAGCTGTACTCCTCCATGTAAGTATTTTAAATGATAAAATTTAATTAACAAGGTCGTAACTGGGTGATTTTTAGGCAAAACTAAAGGATATTTTGCAGTCTCTGGTATGTTGGCATTTCTTAGCCGTCCACCAACTCTTAAAAACCCACGATTGTCCAAAAAAGGATTTAAGGAATTTAAATTGCTGGTTTTTAGAATTTTTCCCTTCTCCAAGTTGGCTATTTCGTTTGCAAAATTCGCTCTCTGGACTAACTTAATTATAATATCATGCGACCTTTTCAATTCCTCTGTTTGCAAAAACGGAGCTGCAATTTTATTTCTCTTTGCATTATCGATGAATCGCAAGCACCACGCAAGCACTCTTTGCAATTTAGTCCACGATGAAAATTTACTCCACAATTGTTCAACTAACTCTAATTTACCGACCAAATTTTCAGCAAGCTTGACCTTCTGTTCTTTCAATACATCTACACTATTGATTTCCGTAGACGTTCTCAATATCTGTTCGGGCCAGCTCTCATTATTACTTCGAAGCCAAGCTGGACCTTGCCACCATTTCTCGTTGTTAACTAAACTTTCAGCAGCAATTCCTCTTGTTAGTATATCGGCCTCGTTGTCTTCCGTAGGACAGTAGTACCAATCACTAGGGTTGGTTTTCTGTTGGATTTCTAGAACCCTATTACCTACAAACTGTTTCCACCTTTTCGCACATCCTTTAACCCAATATAATGCAATGGTGGAGTCACTCCAATATACTACTCTTTGAATTCTATCCTTAAAAATATTCTTCACATAATTTCCAACTCTAGCACCTATTACAAGACCCATCAACTCTAAACGCAGCAAAGTTAATTTCTTTAACGGTGCTACTCTATTTTTTGACAAAATAAATGACACTTTATAATTTCCACTATTATCACAATATCTAAAATAAAGAACTGCTCCATACGCACTTAATGAAGCATCACAAAAAACATGTGCCTCCACTTGTTCATCTTTACAATCAACTAAACAAAATCTGGGAATAGTTATATAATATATTTTCTCAATTTCGTTGCACCACTTAAACCATTTTTCCCGCAAATCATCGGGCAACTCTTCATCCCAATCACAACCTGTTTCCCAAATTTCCTGTAACAATAACTTAATACGAACAACAAATGGCGAAATCAGGCCTATGGGATCAAAAATACGTGCTGCTGTTTTCAAAACACACCTTTTACTGTTTTGCAACGTTTCCCTAGATTCTATTAAACCCTTAACTTCCAATGATAATTCATCTTTCTCTGGACACCAATTTAAACCTAAAATCTTCAACTGCTGAACACTTTCTTTCTCTATATCCTTAAAGCCATTTTCTATCCAGAGTTTTTCCAACTCTCTACTATTAGACCTCAGTTTTCTCAAATTGAATCCTCCACTCTTTAAAATATTTACAGCGTCCGAAGATAATTCGAACGACTCACTCACAGTACTTCCTCCAAAAAATAAATCATCTACATATAGAGCTGAATTTAACATTTCAAATGACTTAGGATTGCTATTTTCAAAATTTTTAATGTGATGTTTTATAGTAGCACTCAAAATAAAAGGAGACACTTTACAGCCAAATGGTAATCTTTTCATTCTCATGATTTCGTAATCTTTATTAGGATCATCCGAATACCAAAGAAATTTTAAAAATTTCCTATCTCTCTCTGAAATTCCTATCATTAAAAAAGCTTTCTCTATGTCAGCATTAAACGCTATTTTATGTTTCCGAAAATTTAGAATAACATCAAGAATATTAGGATTTAAATTAGGACCAGTTTCTAGACAATCATTCAAAGACAAATTATTTTTAGATTTTGAACTACAGTTAAATACTATCCGAACCTTAGTTGTTTCTTTATCTTCTCTAACAACTGCTCTATGAGGCATAAAATATTCTAGCTGATCCCTCTGACATTTCTCAATAATCCCGTTTTTCAATTGATCGTTTATTATTTCTCGATATTCATTAACAATCCAATTGTTTTTAGAAAAACCCTTATTTAACTCATCAAATCTTTTTTTTGCCAAAAAATAATTACTTTCTAATTCATCACAACTAATTTTCCATAATAAATCAGTTTCGTACCTCCCATTCACAAATTTTAGATTTCTTTCAAATTGATCTATCAATTCTTTATCCGCTGAATTTAATTCTTCATTTTCTTTAATACCTAAAGTCTCGAGTTCCCATAAATTTTTCATTGTTTCATTTAAATCTGAATCCCGTATTAACCCACAATGTATATTACCATCATTTATCTGTTCGATACTTCCACTAGCCACGTAGCCAAAACAAGTATTCTGTAATAGAAGTCGCGGATTTTTTAAATATATTTGCCCTGGTCTCAACAACTCATAAAATATTTCGGCCCCTAATAATACGTCCACTTTTCCAGGGATATTAAATGTATGATCAGCTAAAGCGACTGACTCAGAAACATCCACCTGTATTTGAAATACTTTATGTGGAATAAGATCTGTTATTTTGTTCACTACCAGCATATTTATATCTCTTTGAAAACTCTTATCTCGGTTAGAAATCGTAGTATTTACACACCCATTAACACTTAAAGATGAATCATTTAAACACGATATTACCGTATTCGTTTTATCTGGTTTCAATTGCAAACGATTCACACAGTCTCTGCTTATTAAGCAAGTTTGACTCCCGACATCTAACAGGCATCTCGCTTCATACCACTGAGAATTTTTATCTTTAATCAAAATCAAAGCTGTACTCAATAAAACATTTTTTGTTTTATTTTTTGCCAAACTAATAGCGACCACAGACCTATCTGACTGACTAGGAGGGATGGAAGGAGAAAGCGCATCGTTACTTTCCCCTCTCTGATCTACATTATTGGAAACAGATGTGAAGCTGGGCGATTTTTCTTTACTCGACTGAATATTTATATTTTCTTTTGGATAGTGGATTAACTTATTATGCGGTTTTTTACAAAAACAATTTTTGCTCTTACAAACTTTTACACTACAATTGGGATGCAAACATTTAAAGCATAGTCTATTTATTTTAACAACATCTACTCTTTCCGGAATTGTAAGACTTTTGAATTTCGGACAAAAATACAGTTCATGATTTTCATTTTTGCATAAAACGCAAGTTTTTATTTCAGAAAAGAACACATTCGAAACTTTCTTTTGAAACGTTGGATTTGGCGATTTATTTCCAAAAAATCTTTTATTTTCATTTCCGTTTTGTTTCCTAAACACATTATTGTCAGTTTTTATTTTATTTTTCGTAGAAAGAAAAATATCACATTCACGACCTAATTGTTGCGGTTTAAAATATGATTCTCCCTGTTTTGCTCCAATGTGAGACATTAAATCACTATCTAATGAACCAAAAATCTTATCCGAAACAATTAGCTCACACAAAGATTTAAAATCATTCACTTCACGTAACTGACAGTAATATTCGAATGCTGCACTTAATCTTGACGCATATTGGACATAACTTTCTGAAGGTAATTTTTGCGCCTTACGGAAATTATTCAAACACTCCTGCGGAGTTGGTTGAAACTCCTTTAACACTACATTTTTTAATTTATCATAATTACACAAATCTTCCTCTGACAAATAAATCATTATATTATTTGCTTTTTCACCTAACATATTCAAAAGTATTTCAGCTTTAAATTCCTCAGGTACATTTTTTGTTCTGAATGCTTTTTCTAAGGACTGAAAGAAAAGGCTAAATGACTCTACCCTAGATGGCACAGGTATCGTTAAAGTTTTAATGCTCTTAATAAAACTTTCTACATTATTTATTGACTCCATTTCACTTTTTACCGATGAAAATGAATTATTTTGAAGCGATTCCTTCCGAATATTAGCGATTTCTAACTCCTTTTCTAGCTGTGCTAATTTTATTTTTTCAAACTCAGAGTATTGTGAAGATTCTTTACGAACATTAGCTAGCTCTATTTCTTTTTCTAACTGAGCAAGCTTTATTTTTTCTAATTCTAATTTTGATTTTTCCGATTCTTTTTTAATTTTAATTTCTTCAACCACATATTCAACAACACTTTTAACTAAATCCAAGTTATTTAAAAAAGAGTCACTTTTTTCAATTAACTCTTTTAATTCAATAACTTTAGCTCCTTCAGGAATTATTAACCCTAACTCTTCAGCGACGAGTTTTAACTCGTCTTTTTTCAACTTATCTATCACTGACATGATTAAATATATGAATATATTTACACTAATAACACAAGAAATCACAAAATTATTGAAACAACACTGCAAATCTACCAGAAATAACTAAAATAATTTTCTTAAAATAGTTCCTACAACTGACACAAAATCACTAGTTACGAATAAAATACAAAATCACTAGTTACGAATAAAATATACAACTCAATACACAACACTAATTAATTAACATAAGAAAACCACAAAACCACAATTTATACAACTAAACTAAATCTCCGAAAAACCAAACTACATATTACTCACCCCTTTTCTTCGCAACAAAGAAAGCGCGCAAATATTTTGCGCCGTTCTATACACAAACAAATCAAAACGTGTGACTCTACCCACAACTCATGACACCATGTTAATTCTCGCACAACACATCTTAAGAAAGGGGGAGATAATTAAATTAATTCCACACATTAACACCATAATGACCACAAACTCTAATCATTTCGCTAGCGCATTTCATTTACATGTCTTTCATCATCGCTGTCCAGAGCGCATATGTACAGGTACATACAGAATTAAAACAGATTCACTACAGGCGCCATCTACAGGCTCTTTCCACATAACACTCAAGATATAACATATTAGGATGTAACATACTGGGCGTAACAGAGTACTGCACACAGATATGTTTAACATTGATGAGGGAATTAGAGATGTGATTTGCATTCCACTTGATACTGGTTTATCACTTGTTACTGGTAATATTTTTTGCGTTATTATAATTTGCTATATTTAGATCTTTCTTATTTACTGAAATTTTAATATAGCTAATTAAATAAACAAATATTTATGTTTATAATTGCTGCCAATATAAAAAATGATATATATTAAATTTCTTCAATAATTTTCAAGAAAAAAAAGATACATTGATATCAGTTTTTTTTTTTTTTTTTTTTTTTTTTTCATTTTCAAAAGTGCCGTGCCCTCCTTAACCCCTTAAGGTGAAAATTTGAAAATTGGTTTTTGACTTGCATCCACTGCGAGCAAGACTGTAGCAAAACTATTGGTTCAACCCCCCCTCCCCCTCCCGAAAAAAAAATACGGATAATAATGTTTAACTAATGTATCTTGAATGCATACTTCGTTTGTAAGTAATTTATAATATCTTTATTTAAAATTAGTCATTTTTCAATAAAAAATGAAATGTTAAATTTTTTATAGTTTAAATTTAAACTTTCAGTAGATAAAGAAATAGCTTACAAATAAAATGTATTTTCAAACTACATTACTTTTACATCATTATCAATGTTTTTCGTGGCTCTTGAACAAATGGTTATGCTACCGTCTTACGCGCCGTGAATGAAACTAAAAAGACAATTTTACATTTACTTTAATCACATAAAACTTCACAATAAAACAAAACAATAAAATCATAAAACTTCAATAAAACTTCACATAAAAATATCTAGCTGCCAATCTTTTTATTTTTAAAAAACTAGATGAAGATAATTTTTATTTAAAAAATGTGAATACTAATATACAAATTAGAAACATTTTATTTAATTCACTCCCACTTCCATTATAGCTTTCATTATAGCTAGGTAACTTGAAAAAGGACAAAAAGGTTAGCAACTACATAGTACCTTGAAAATAACATTTAGTACTATACAACATTTAACACTTACTACTCTTTTTTGACAAAACTTCTAAAATTAGGAGTATTTTTCTTTACAGGAAATTCAGAAGTTTAACATTTTTCCTAATTATTCACGATTAATAATTCTACCTTTGTACACTGTAAAACTTCAATAGTAACTCTTGTTATCAATCTAACAAAAATATATAAAATAAAGCATTTTATTTACATGTATATTTCAAAACAAAAAATATCGCTGAAAAAAATCTATGTTCATCGAAAATTGCAGTTTTACACCCACCATTTACGCAATGAAATATCAATCGTATTAAACATGGCTACAATTAATCTGTTACTAAGGACTGTTCTCAGATTTTTAATTAATTGACCTGTTTTCGAAATATCCCAGTAAATGACAAACATTTTGCTGAAAATCGAGAGGATATCAACCATTCAATAAAAATTTTCCCAGATCTTCAAAATTCTACAATATGCTCACTCCACCCCCCACCTATGCTTTTAGGGGGGGGGCGAGCATATTGTGAATTCTTGTGAATTCCCCCCCAAAATAAAATAGGATTTAATTAAAAATGCAGCTATTTCAATACATTCAACTGGAAAAAAATCTCGACAGTAATTTATGTCAATGTCGTCATTAATCCCTCCCTCCCTCTTTTACTGATTAACAATCGTAATTGTGATCAAACTATTGATATCAATTAGCAATCATGATTACTTAAGTAAATCCAAATTACATATTTTAAAGACAATAGAATTTTCGTTGAAAATATAAAAAAGCAAAACTAAATGTAATATCAAAAAAACTTTATTGCTACACAAATTAAAATACATTTCACAAACTATGTATATTATTAACTAGATTTATTGGCAGTTTGCAACTGTATCATTATTTTCCTATTTACCCTGGATATTTTGCCTCCTGTATCTCGATTTATGTCAGCAAAGATTCTGAAAAATGAAAGTAAAGAAAGTTTGTAATAAAATAATATGTAACTAGATAAGCACTACAAAATTTACATGCCGTGCTGCAAGTCGTCTTGAAGTATGAGCTCTGAAAAACCCTAATTCTCAACGTGTTGCCCAGCATCAACGTAAACCAGTCTGACTCTCCATGACATTTATTGTTGGCCAAGGAAGAGCACCATCAACTATGTGTTACTCTTCCTGTGTCCCAAAAATCATTGGAAGCCATGGAAAGTTATGGATTCTCTAAAACAGTGATTTTATAGAGTAGCAGGGTTTTAATACTTCAGCAATAAACATTTTTATAGATCTCAGAACATTAAAGCCATATGGTAACTACAGAAAACAGTTCGCTAAACAAAAATATAATCAGTGTTATAAATAAATGAATATATATATAAATATATTTAGAAACTATTTAAAAATATTTAAGTTTAAGTTTATTCAACAATAATTAAAAAGCCACTAGGGAAAATAAATAAATAAATCTAAACGTTTTCTGAAAACTAAATAGAAAATTCAATTTTCAGTTCCAATTCATTTAAAATAACGATAAAAATAGATTATAAATTTTACTTTCAAAAAATAGCAATTCGAAAATTTAATTTTGATTCGAAATATTCATACAAACATTTGAGAAAATAAAACTTAAGAAATGTTACTTCAAAAATATTAACTGTTAACTGCTGTGACAAGATTTGTCACATAACTACTGTGAGCGGTTTGTCAGACCGCTTAATTTAAAGATGAATGAAATGTTACATTAATTCTCAGAATACTATTTAGGTATTAAACTTTATGTATCTGACTATTATAAATAAAATTCAGCTATTTAAAAGTCTCTAGAAATAGTAATAAAGCTCCAAACAAAACAAAATTCGACCAGTATCGATAATTAAACTAAAAATTACGAGTTAAACTGTGAAACTTTAAAAACTCTGCGTTGAGACCGCTAACATTAGTTATGGGTTAAATTTTTATTAGAAAGACTTAAGCAATTGTCAGAAATAAATATATTTTAGCATGTTTAGTTAATAATATAGGGGAGAGTGGGGTGGTATGGGACACTTTTTATAAAGTAAGATAATAAACTTTGTTTGATACAAAAACAAAAAATTCTATTTATAGAGTGCAAGGTAATACACTTTTTAAAATCCCTGAACAATATAGAAACATAACAAGCATAAGTTATTTTTTAATTAAAGAACTTGCACGTTTCAAAATGTGTCCCATTCCTCCCCACATACAGGAAGGTATGGTATAGGAGTAAAAGAATGCTATAAGGCACAAATAGTATAATGTCGGCTAGATACACTATCAAACAAAGATTGCAGGTTAATTATGTAGTATGTACCATAATGTAAAATTCCAGTACCTTCATGACTGGAATGAAAATTCATCTTATTAAAAAAGAAAAAAAAAGAATTTGACATGTCCTATTCCTCATCACTTCCATGTTATATGTTACACTTTTAGTATAAACAAAAATGTTGATTTTAGACTTATTTTAAAAAATGGATAATTTACAGTATGATGTTTCATAAATAGGAAAACGAATACATCTATGCATAAATAAGTCATTATATACAAAATGTATAAAAAGTATATGAAGCAAATTTATTTTTGTTTCTTGAAATATTCTTTTCTTTTAGACAATTGCAAGCTTATACATACCAATGTTTTTTCATCTGAAGATTCGGCTGCCAATGTTTCATCTTGTGTGC
Source organism: Maratus speculifer (assembly GCA_964019185.1). Lineage (NCBI taxonomy): Eukaryota > Metazoa > Arthropoda > Arachnida > Araneae > Salticidae > Maratus > Maratus speculifer. Next base: position 665,578 of record CAXHSM010000011.1, on the reverse strand, counting down.
GATTGATGAAATGCTTAGAATGACAAAATAAAAATAAAATCCTAATGTTCAGTGTTAAATTGATGGGAATAGCCCAGGGGGAACATCCCCCCCAGAGCAGTGAAATTCCTCCCCCCGGAAAAATTGAGATTTTGGGTTTTCAATGGTCCAAAAGGGCAATTCTCCCCCCCCCCCCCGAAGACACAAAAGTCCCTCCCGGAGAAAAGTGTTTGAATTCAACACTGCTACTGTCAAAGTATCTGCCGCTCTCTGTCAAAGATACTCCACTCTCCAGTTCTTTCAGTTTAGCAGAGAATTTGCAGTTAATACATATAAAGGAAAAATAAATATACTCCAGTAGGGAATTCAGACACTTTTCTCCGGGAGGGATTTTAGTGAATTCGGAAGGAGAGGTATTATAGAGTTCCTGGGGATTGCACATTTGGCATTAAAATCCCAAAATCTCAAATCTTCCAAGAGACACATCTTATTGTTCCTCGAGGGAATGCCCCCCCCCCCCGGAAACTCTCTGAATTCAACATCAATATATCTGAAATCACTCGGAAAGGAACACCTAAATATAAATTTTGATATTTTTTCATGAATGTCTCCGAAAAAAAAATTTCAAAATTTTTGTTAAAATACCTTTACAAATGACTAAAACATTAAATTAATTTTATATTTTGCATTTGGGCATTTCTGTCTACAAATCGACAGAAAATCAGTTTTAACTTCTGAATCTTACAATTAGTCATCTTAATCCTATTTTACAATAATCGTTTTGATTATATAGTATATCTAGAATATATTTCAAAATTTCAATAGACCTAACGCGTAATAAACGCATTTAAGAATTTTTATTCAAACCAACGTTTATTTAAAATACTTATTCATTATAAAAGGTTATAATTGAATAACTAACCTCTTTTCTGTATAACAAATTCGGTCTTCAAAGTACATATTATAAGTAATGCACGTGTTGCGTTTGTGTTTACAGTTTTCAAGCAAATTTGTTAATGTACTCGGGAACTCGGACTGATTTTATCTTCGACCTAAGGCGTTCAGTTAGTCGACTGCCCTAAAATAAACAATTCCGGTAATTCCAGGAATAGTTGCAGATATTTTTTTAAAACGGAAATTTTAAATTAGACGATTGTCCAGGAATAAAATTTCCGGTATTTAAAGAAAAAGTTCCAGGTTTTTTCTAAAACGGAAATGTTCAGCTAAATCAAGAAAAATTCACAGAGTAACACCTCTAAAATTCAGGGCATATTTTTACAGTGTAGCAAACAGATTTTTGTGATTTATTTTTTTTTTCTCAGTGAGATGACAACTAGAAAGAAAGTAATTTAAAATATGAATGCTGTGGGACCATTGGTTTCAATTTGGTGGGGGGTTAAAATATCAGTACTCCGCTTGAAAGATTGAAATTGTATGTTTTGCATAGTATTTCTCACAGTATGCATTAAAGTTATCCAACAAAACAAATTACATTGTTTTATTACATAAGGTTCACCCTTTGCTATTCATGAATATAATTTATGGGATATGTATAATGCAGGCTGTGTAAGGTGTGTATGTGTAAGGGGGCTGTGTAGGGAGCTTCAAAAGTTGTCATTTTTTTCCAAATTTCACTAAAGTTTTGACATTTGTAGCTGCTTTCATTAAAATCCTTCTATCATTTTTAAATGCTGTGATCTTCTCTATGGTGAAATGAAACTCGGAAAATTAGGCCTTTCCATCGGCAGACTTTAATGCATTCCAAAATTTTATGCCAAATTTCCAAGGAAAAAAAAAAAACGCATTTTTACTTATTTTAAATGAGGTGTTCCAGACATGCATTAAAGTCAGAAACTGTAAACTAACTATCTCTGAAAATAAAAGTAGATTTCTCTTTTTTTTTTTTTTTTTTTTTGTTCCTTTTTATCTCTCTCTCCCCCATTATTATTGGAGTCAAAATTCAATTGTTGCATTCATGCTAGAAAAAAATATCCGCACTGGCCATTTATCATTTTTTCTTTCAGCGCTCATGCCGATTATAACGGGCCCCACCAGTGGCCGAGAGGTTCGGACCTCTCAACTGGTAGACGGCAGGTGCTGGGCTCGAACCCAATCGCGGCTGTCGGCCTAACCGTTCGGAGTTTTCGTGGTTTTCTTCGAACCTTGCGTAAATACGGGTTAGGCTCTCTTAGAAAGACCCCCACGAAGGGCACTCCCCCTCTGGTCCTATATCCCCAGTGTAGATAATTGGACGACAAAAATAAACCAAAATCAAACCGATTATAACGGGGGTGGTAAGAGGCATAAAAAACTCCAAAAATGTGCATGGGGATTTGGCATAGCTTACGCCGCTGATCGCTCGGATAGACAAAGTGAAACGCCCCGGTGAAAACGCGAAGTGCTGCTCTTCTCGAAAGCAAACGATAATGAAATACACTTCGCTGTGCGAAAATTTATAATTATATTAGAGGAACGGAAATTTCTACTCATTGCTTTAGATAGCAAATTAGCAGCATTTTGTGCAATTAATTGCATAATCATGCTATTTGTTTGATGTACTGTTATCAAGATAATTTTAATTGCTGTTTTGAAGTTGTTTTAATCAGTATAAATTAACAAAATAAGTAGGAACAATCTACCCATTTATCAAACATATTATTATCTAAATGTTGTAAATATCTTAATATTTTATTATTATCTTATACTATAATGAGAGCAAAAATTGTGTGTGTGTGTGTGTGTGTGTGTGTGTGTGTGGGTAAATTTTATCTCAAAAACGGCTCTAACGATTTTCGCAAAAATTTGGATTTTACCATTTTCGGGCACGAGAAGATCACTAGGCTAGGTCACATGTTCGAGAAAATTCGATTATTGGGTCATTTTGGGTCATAATGGGTCAGGATCAAGCTATTTATATCTAGAGAATGGCTGGATCGATTTTAAAGAAATTTTGTATCCAATCGTTTTTTGGCATAAGAAAACTATTGAGCTGGGTCACATGTTCGAAAAATTTCGATTAGTGGGTCATTTTTGGGTCATTGTGGGTCAAGCCATTTTTATCTAAAAAACGGCTCTAACGATTTCGACCAAATTTTATATTTTATCGTTTTGGATTACAAGAAGACCATTAGGTTAGGTAACATGTTCGAGAAAATTCGGTTAGTGGGTCATTTTTGGGGTCATTGTGGGTCATGCTATTTTTATCTAGAGATTTTCTCACGCAATTTTGACTAAAAATTGCATTCTATGGTTTTCGGGCATGAGAAAAACATTGGCCTAGGTTACATGTTCGAGAAAAAATTTTAATGGGTCATATTGGGTCATTAAGGGTCTGGGTCAAACTATTTATATTTAAAGAACGGCGTGATCGATTATAACGAAATTTTGTATGTAACAGTTTTTTGACATGAGAAAACTAATGGGCTAAATCACATGTTTGAGAGATTTCGACTATGGGGGTCATTTGTGGGTCATGATGGGTCATAATGGGTCATGGTCAAACTATATCTAAAGAACAGGTGGATCGATTTTAACGAAATTTTGTATGCAACATTTTTGGCACGATAAAATCATTGGACTAGGTTACATGTTCGAAAAATTTCGATTAATGGGTCATTTTGGGTCATTAAGAGTCTGGGTCAAGCTATTTATATTTAAAGAACGGCATGATGGATTATAACGAAATTTTGTATGTAACAGTTTTTTGACATGAGAAAACTAATGGGCTAAATCACATGTTTGAGAGATTTCGACTATGAGGGTCATTTGTGGGTCATGATGGGTCATAATGGGTCATGGTCAAGCTATATCTAAAGAACAGGTGGATCGATTTTAACGAAATTTTGTATGCAACATTTTTTGGCACGATAAAATCATTGGACTAGGTTACATGTTCGAAAAATTTCGATTAATGGGTCATTTTCGTTCATTAAGAGTCTGGGTCAAGCTATTTATATTTAAAGAACGGCGTGATGGATTATAACGAAATTTTGTATGTAACAGTTTTTTGACATGAGAAAACTAATGGGCTAAATCACATGTTTGAGAGATTTCGACTATGAGGGTCATTTGTGGGTCATGATGGATTATAATGGGTCATGGTCAAGCTATATCTAAAGAACAGGTGGATCGATTTTAACGAAATTTTGTATGCAACATTTTTTTGGCATGATAAAATCATTGGACCAGGTTACATGTTCGAAAAATTTCGATTAATGGGTCATTTTCGTTCATTAAGAGTCTGGGTCAAGCTATTTATATTTAAAGAACGGCGTGATGGATTATAACGAAATTTTGTATGTAACAGTTTTTTGACATGAGAAAACTAATGGGCTAAATCACATGTTTGAGAGATTTCGACTATGAGGGTCATTTGTGGGTCATGATGGATTATAATGGGTCATGGTCAAGCTATATCTAAAGAACAGGTGGATCGATTTTAACGAAATTTTGTATGCAACATTTTTTTGGCATGATAAAATCATTGGACCAGGTTACATGTTCGAAAAATTTCGATTAATGGGTCATTTTGGATCATAAAGGGTCTGGGTCAAGCTATATATAATTAAAGAACGGCAGGATCAATTTTAACGAAATTCTGTATGTAACAATTTTTAGAAACGAGAAAACTAATGGACTAAGTCACATATTCGAGAGCTTTCGATTATAAGGGTCATTTGTGGGTCTTAATGGGTCAAGGTCAAGCTATATCTATAGAATGGGTGGGTCGATTTTAACGAAATTTTGTATACAATATATTTTTGGCATGAGAAAATCATTGGGGTGGGTCACATGTTCAAGAAATTTCGATTAGTGGACCACTTTTGGGTCATTCTAATTTTACCTAGACAACGTTTCGCGCAACTTTGACTAAATTTTGTATTTTATCGTTTTAGGCACAAGAAAATCATAGGGTCATGACAGATTTTTCAGAAAATTCGATCAATGGGTCATTTTGGATCATAAGGGGTCAGGGTCAAACTAACTATATCTAAAAAACGGCTCAATCGATTATATCTAAATTTTGTATAATGTTTTTCGGCATGCTAAAATTAATGAGCTAGGCCACACGTTCGAGAGATTTCGATTATAAGGATCATTTGTTGGTCATGATGGATCATGCTAATTTTATATAGAAAATGGTACTCACCATTTTCACTGTACTTTGTGTTATATCGTTTTTGAGCAAGAGAAAACGGTTTAGCTTGGACACATGCTCGCGAAAATTCGATTAGTGGGTCATTTTGGGTCTTAATGAGCTAGGGTCATTCTAATTATATATAACAATGACTCAATCAATTTTACCTAAATTTTGAAACAAAACGTTTTTTGTCACGAGAAGACTATTGGGCTGACAAGGAAGGTCTCCATTGGGGGCATACTCAGAATTTTTTGAAAAAAAATACGAATTAAACTACTCATGTAGGTAATAAAGGATCAGTGAAAATTAGCGGCGGAATTACATTATTAGATATGTAAAAAAAATAAAATAGCTTGGAATAATTGGCGTGAAAAGCTGAAAGCGACGCGGGATTTGGCGAGCAGTGCATTTCCTCGCCAAAAGCAGAGGATTTTAACGAATCTGAAAATTGATTTTAATTGACTTCACTGTTAAAAATCTGCAGCATTTGCTGCAACATCACTCCACTACTTTTATAGAATATCTCTCTTCTAACTAATGAGAATGCTCCATAGCATGGTGAAATAACCGTGTCATACACTGTTAAAAATCTGCTGCATTTTGTTGCAACGCACTCCACTGCTTTTATATATAATATCTCTATTCCAACCAATGAGAAAGTTCCATTTCACGGCCAAGTAACCGTTTCCTATACAAGCAAGGCAGTGCGTTGCAACAAAATGCAGCAGATTTTTAACAGTGTATTTTTCAATTTGGAACAATTTTAATCAATTTAAATTGTGTTTTAAAGGATAAAATATATTAATTTCATTTTGTTGTAAGTACATATAAACGTATATGACAAAATTACACTTAAAGTAAAAATGCAAAACTAAAATTACTTAAACTAAACTTATTTAAATAAATTGAACATAGAAAGTTTTTCTTTAAAAAGTATTCGAAGCGTAAAGAAGTATTTTTCAAAATTTCGTTTTTTCGCCAACTGGAGATAAATCGCCAAATAAACGAAATTTTTATTATATTTTTACGGACGTTATAAGGAGGTTCCGCCGAAATTCTTTTTATAAACATATATAACTATATGAGAAGAACATTCTGTAATTTTTTCAGATTTTTCTTAGTATGCCCGTATGGAGACCTTCCTTGTGAGTCGCATGTTAAATTATATTAGTGGGTCATTTCGCTTCATTGCTGAATGCTGCCAAGCTAATTTTACTTAAAAAATGGCTTAAACGATTTTGATTCAATTTTATATTCTACTGTTTTTGACTACCTGAAGACGATTGAGCTATGTCACATGCTTGATCAAATTTGATTAGTGGCTCATTTTGGGTAATACGGGTCAGGGTCACGAGAATATGGCACCAGCCAATAACTTGGTGATATTTGACAAAATATTGGCGACATATGGCCAAAAAATCGACTATAAAAATTACGAAAATCAAAACACGTATTTGGAGCCAAATGAAAGAATGCCTCCAAATTTTGCTATATCTAGCAAAAAATATTGTCATTCAGAATGTAAAGAATTTTTTTATACATTCTTAAGAGGATTCGAGATGCATGGTTAAACCAATCAGAGTCGAGCTAAAAAAGTGATTTAGATCGATGTCCTTTCGTTGTAAATTTTAAAATAAAGTAAAATTTATGAACATGCGCATAAAAATATAGTTTTCTTATTGATTGTTTTTCTAAATAATACTATTATAAACATGTTTTACATTAATAATACAGAGTTAATGATGCAATGAAAATACTATATAGAGTTGAACACAAAGTTAATTTTGACCGAGCTAAGCTCGGTCTCCCCTGCTAGTTTATTTATTAACAGCTAATAAAATGGAAAAATCAGGAGACACTACCGTTTTACCTCATTTTCAGGGAAACTTTGAACCGGCTCAAAGTTATACTGATGTTTATAACTTTGAACAGGCTCAAAGTTATACTGATGTTTATAACTTAGCGATTATAAATACTACTGTCAATAATTCCCCATACTTGCACCTATATTTTATGTAAATGCCAAAACTATATATTAAATATAACATGTAAATAATTATTTTTACAAATATGTGTAAAATATATAAAATTCACATAAAAGTACGTTATGCGGGGTGGAGCTACTCAAATTTGATCTTTCATCCATTCGACATTTTTTATTCTTGTTTGAATAATACTAGAATTAGTATATGTTATTGAAATTATGGATACATTATTAAGTTGTAACATTGAAAATTGTTTTTTATTGCATTTCTATGTTTTATATAAACAACAAATAATTTTTTTTTTTTTCGAAATCCCTTTTCCCTTCTTCCATTTTTCTTATCATAATATTTTGTTGTAATATCATAAATTATACAAATCTTGTGATGTCGGGAAATGTAAATTAGGAGACTTAATATATCTGAAAACATTTTTTATGTTCAAAGTTGTCTTAACTGTTCTACTTTTTTTTAATATGTAATGAATAATTTTAGATGATACTTAAATCATACAGTGCAAAGTTACTCTAATAAGCTGAATCACTTTGAACCAGGATAAAAATTCATTTTTTATTACACTTATCATTATTAATCCTTAATATTTCAAAATCATATAATAATTTAGGGTCATTTCTTCATTTTTGTGCCCGTAATGGCATCAATATCCTTAAAATGTGTGGCATATGAAAATAGAGAAAATATGGATCACCCTGAATGATTGGATACGCCAGAGCTAGCAAATGGCCCGCAAACTGAACTTCAACATTTCTTTACAGAAAATTTCATGTTAGATTTCTACAGAATTTGCGTTAGAATTTACATCCAAAGGTTGTTTCTTGGCAATTTGCATGAAAAATCTTTTTTAAAAAAAATCTTTAAGAAAATTCTGATGTTCAGTTGGCGGACCATGTGGGAGCCCTGGATACGCTCATTTCCAAAATAGACAAAGCGTCTAGGAAGAAAGCAACTTTTGACAGGGGAACTTAGGAAAACTAGCTTCTAGCGATCTCACTTTTTCACTCTGATCCTATGGTTTTGTGGGATCAGAGCATGCGCATACAGTTCCGCGCATGATGTAGCTATTTCCCGTTAAACATAAGATTTTAAAAAGAATCTACTGAAGAACGTTAGTACAGGGTGTACCAAAAATGACCGGTATATTTGAAAAATCAATAAAAATTAAACGGCCAGCGATAGAAGTACAGCGTTTGTTGCAATATGCTTGGGACAACAATAACTTTTGAGACAGATAAACTTTCGAAATTAGTTACAATATTCAACAACAGATGGCACTGCAGGCGATTTTATTGCTGTTATATTACTGCTGCGCATGATGGGTACTGCTGAGCCAAGTATTAAAGACCGGTCACGTGAGTAACAGGTCTGAGTAAGGCGAGTCTATTCTTGATAATAGGACTGAGAGCAATGAAAGGGAGTTTCCCCTAGTATTGCTTTTGTGGGGAATAGAGAGAAATTTCGTCTTCCCTTAATGATACCCTACCTCCGGAAAGGTCCATTATTTTGGCAGTATGCCAAGACAGGTCTTTAGAACCTGGTCAAGAAGTATGTGGAAAAAAACGTATTTTAGATTTTTTCAGACTACAGCGCCATCTGTTGTTGATAATCTTAACTAATTTTATAAGTTTGTTTGCATGAAAATTTACAGTTGTCCCAAGCATATTGCAACAAACTGTGTATTTCTATTGCTGCCCGTTTAATTTTTATTGATTTTTCGAATATACCGGTCATTTTTGAAACACCCTGTATGCTGCAAGTGTGTGCCGTTCAACTACATGTTATGCGGTCGGAGTTCGATTCGATACAGAGCTCAACATTTTTTAATAATTTTTAAATTTCGTTTAAATGCAATATTTTAAATTTAAAAATTTATTTATTTCATAATTTTAAATTATTATTATTATTACTTTCAGAAAAGTTCTGATGAGTACTGCTCATTAGGAAACTACAACAGGGATAAGATTAATATTTTGTTGTAATTTTATGTACAATTTATCCAGTATACAAATTTAAAAAAAAATATTTCATAAAAATTAATATATATTTTTATTAATTAATTAATTTACTTTTGCAGAAAAGTTCTAATGTATAACTCCTTTGGATATTAAAATAGGGAGAGGAGAAATACTTTGTAATAATTTTAAGTATACTTTCAATGAAGTTTTTTAATTTTAAAATTTATTTCAGAAGTTTAAATTTATTTTTATTTTATTTATTTATTCTATTTTTTGCAGAAATTTTAATGAGTATTACTGCTTAGAAAATTAAACAGAAAGAGGAGTAATATTTATTTCATAATTTTAAATTTAGTTTAAATGCAGTATTTTAAATTAGAAAAAATATTTACTTCATAATTTTAAATTTAATACATATATATTTTTTTTTTCTTGCTGAAACGTTTTTAATCAGTATTATTCCTTTGGAAATTAAAATCGGGAGAGGAGTAATATTTTGTGATAATTTTAAATATAGTTAAATGCAATATTTTAAACTTAAAAAATTATTTATTTTACAATTTTAAATCTAACCTTTTTTTTACTATTCTAAATTTAATAATATTTATATTCATAATTTTAATTATTTAATAATTTTAATTTTTATCATAATTTTAAAACAACTTTAAATTTTAAATAAATAACAAAAGTTAATATATTTTTATGTTTTGATATTTTATGATGATTTGGTAAATTTAAGTTTTCTATCATTTAAAGGCATATATATATATATATATATATCTTACATTTTCTAGTAATTTTGTATTTGATAATTTAATATTGTTTCATAATGTTTATTCAAATAATTATTATAATCAAATTATCTATATTCTACAAACATTTCTTAGTAAACTAAGTTCAGTTCAGCGCAAAAAAAGCATAATTATTTAACAAACAGCTTCAAGCAATTTACCCGCTCATACTCAGTCATTTCTACAAATTCGCCTTTGTAGCCTTGTATATCAACTAAAGGATTTATTCACACCGCCTAGTATGTATGAATAATTATAGTAAAACGTAAAACTGTATTTCCTGCCATCATCGTAATACACAGTTCTTTAGATAGAACATGGTATCTGAAATCCTTTGTGTGTGCCTATAAATGCTATAGACATAGTAGCCCTGCATATGCTTTACACATAAATTAACTTATAGTAAGCCTCATCGACGTATATTAATTACATCAAAATATAGAATTTTTTTTTTTTAATTAAGAATTTTAAGTGCCTTTAAATGATAAAAATATTAACATTTATTATTTCGTCAAAATTAAATGTTCCTTTAAATTTATGATAAAATATTTTAAATGATTAAAATTATGAAACAAAATATTATTATGAAATTCAAAAGTGTGTAAAAACATTTAGTTATTATTAAATTTAAAATTGTGAAACAAATATTAAATTTAAAATACTGCATTTAAATTAAATTACAAATTATTATATTATATATTTTATATATATATATGTATTCATATGCACATGTATATTATTTTTTAAAAATTAAAAATACTGCATTTAAACTAAATTTAAAATTAAAAAATATTACTCCTCTCCGTGTTTTAACTTCCTAAGGAGTAATACTCATTAAGAGTTTTTTATAAAATAAATAAATAAATTTAAGAAAGGAATAAAATTTTAAATTTAAAATGTTATTTTTTAATTAAAATTATTTCAAAATATTACAACTCTCCCTATTTTAATTTCCTAAAGAGTAATACTCATTAGAACTTTTCTCAGAAAAAAAAAATACATAAATAAATAATAATAATAATTTAAAATAGTGAAATAAATAAATTTTTTAATTTAAAATACTGCAGATTTAACATTACACAATACATTACTAAATTTAACATTACAAAATATTCTTTTGTGAAATTCTCATTCTTAAAATTGCTAATACTGATACAAATATTAAAAAATATAAAATCTCAATTTTTCTCTTAAAAATAAATTTGATTAAAAAGACATCTTCAACTGGAATCGAACTCAAATCGCGCAATCTGAAAAAGAATGCCATACCAATTAGAATGTAGACCATAACGTTCTTTGCTAGACTTTATAAAAAATAGCAAGTAGCAAAGTCATGCCCGATTTGGTATCCGCAAACGCTGATCTCACACCCACAGGAACAATTGATCAAAACGAAAAAGGTAATTGCTAGACACTTGTCACAGTAACCAACCTTTGTCTTTTTAGTCAATTAGTCAACGAGGATAACTTATTGCCGTATAGGCGATCACTCGTTATTTAAATACCGGGAACTTCAAGAGCGGTAAACAGAAAACACATTTTTTTCCGTAAACTAAAGGATACTTAATTTTAGTGGTTTGATTTGAATATTTTTTCAAAAGCTTACTTTGTTTATTGATGTTATACTAATTTCTCAGATTCAGCCCGTATACTTTGTTTTCATATTCCTTCAGCTTATTTCTTTCGGCCCCGCCCTCTTTTTAAAGACCTGAGCTTTAAAGACCTCCTGATATTCGTCAGTTTATGGGGAAAATCTATTCCTGAGTTATTTTAGACGGAAGATCTAATGAAATCTTTATTTCTTAATTCTTTCTAAATGTTTGAACAAACATGTCTATATAACATTTGAGGTAGATCTATACGTTGGTGAAAAAAAAAACTCGGATTTCAAAACTTTCCTATGCACTGAAAAATGAAAAAAAAAAAAAGATATATAATAAAATTAATATATATATTTTTTCCAAAGTATCTTAGTGTTTTATCTGCGGAATTTTTAGGCAATAAGTATTATCGGTAATAATTTTTATTACCTTAACTTATTCTGAAATTTTAGCAGATAGTTATTTTTTGAAATTATCATTTATTTAAAAAATATATATATTCTTCTGTGGAAAAAATGTTGTCGTTGTTTTTTGATATCTTCATAGCTGCTAACTGGTACGGAATTTTCATATCACCAAAACTTTATAGAAGATTATAACTAATTAAATCACCGAAATTCAAGCAATTTTAGTGTTTGAATAAGTCAAAATTTTCCATTAAATTTTAGTGGCAAAAACGGTGGAATACAAAATTTAGTCAAAATCGTTAGAGCCGTTTTTTAGTAAGATTGGTTTGACCCACCATGACCTGAAAATGACCCACTAATCAAAGTCTCTCGAACATGCGACCTAACCATACAACCAAAAAAATTTGAATACAAAATTTAGTTAAAATCGATTGAGCAGTTTTTTAGTTATAATTAGATTGACCCTATATCATTATGACCCAAAATGAACAGTTATCGAATTTTCTTGATTGTGTGATCTAGCCCAATGATTTTTTAGTGTTCGAAAACGAAAGAATAAAAAAATTAGTCAAAATCGTGCGAGCCATTTTCTGGATAAAATTAACGTGACGCACAATGTCCCAAAAAATGACCCATTTTTCTCTAACATGTGATTTATCCCAATGGTCTTCTTGTAATCAAAAACGGCAAAATACAAAATTTAGTGAAAATCGTTGGAGCCGTTTTTAAATAAAAACGTTTGGCCCATAATGACCAAAAAATGACCCAATTTCTGGAACATATGACCTGGAATAATAGTTTACTCATGCCAAAAAAGATTGGATACACAATTTCGTTAAAATCGGTCGAGCCGTCCTTTAGATATAAATGGCTTGATTCTGATAACATGAAACTTTCAAACTACAGAGTACTTAATGGGTTTGTTGTATTTTATAGCAATCTTGTATACTAAGAAATCTAAATCATAAGTGAATTGGTTAAGAATGGACTTTAAGTGTGATTGTGATGGAACACGATATTTAGTGCCAAAGCTCATCAAAGTTCTTAAATGAGCATTTTCATCAATCTTTTACGTATATACGTATATATATATATATTTCAATTATGAAAAAAATATTGCATAACATGTAGAAAAGCAGTTCATAAGAAATTCAACGTATAATGTGCTTCATTAAAATATGCAAAAACACATACATTATAAATTCAGGAAGAAGGCGTACATAAAATTTTTTTTTATTAACTAGAAACTCTCAATTAACTACATATATCCTCTTAAAACAATTTAACTTAAACTACACAAGCAAAACCTTGTTTAATAATTAATACAAATGTTGAACAATATTGATCTATCCTACTGTATTAAGTATTATAAATCGTATAATACTTAATAAAGTATTACCAAATATTATAAACGTTTCTAGGTAAATGTATCAAAAATAGACTGCTTAATGTGTCTGTCCTATGCAAATTCTCCAGAAAACTGACAGTAACATAAGCATGTTCAAAAGGTATAATTTAACAAAATCTTTTTCAAAATTATACGTACTCTTTAAAATTATTCGAAATAATATAAAACACATTAAGCAAAATTTTATTTTGACTGAAAACGATCGATATTTTCTTTATTTTTTGACTCAACATCGCGTTATCAATGTTTTTTAGACTGAAGAGAAACATAGCTGTAAACTTCCCCTTTTCCTCTGGCTCCGCCTACTATAGAAATACACTAAGCTGAAACATTACATTATTTTAATAAAACTAAAATAAGACTCATAATTAAAAAAAAAAAAAATGCAGATTTGTGCTTTGACGGCAAAGAGCGCGGTTTAATGGGATTTTCCCGTCGTTTTCCTCCCCATAGGTCAAGATGGGCGTGGGTGATAATTTAAGGGATACAGGAGGCGAGATTAAAGAAAGATAATCGGTATTATGCTTATTGCGAAGTTAGTAAAGCATCCATTTTGATGCAAAATTACATAATTTTTTAAAAGATCAATCTTCAAACTACTCCGATAAAAAACATTTAGAATACGTACAATTTTCAAATTTTCCTTCAATAATATTGGCGCAGCATGTCCCTAAAGGGATTTTGCGCCATTAAACCCTATACAACCAACCAACCTTCAATAATTTTTAATAGTAAAATCCTCAGAGTTAAGTCCTTAAGTTAAGCGAAAATTTCTATTTCAGTTTATTTATGATAAATGATTAAAAAATAAGTGGCTTAAATTGTTGACAACTAATAAGAATTTGGCTTGTAGTGACATATTCTTCATTAGTGTAAGAAGTGAATAAGAAGTGAATTGCAATCCTGATTTTATTAACTGATAGTAAATTAATAAAAATAATTGTGTGAAAAAATAAAATTAAGTATTAAAAATTAGTTTCACTAACAGGAATTCATTAAAAATTTAAATATTTTATGAACTGATAGTAAATTAATTAAAAAATTGTATAAATAAATAAAATTAAATGTTAAAAATTAGTTTCACTGGCAAGAATTGATTTAAAAAATTTATAATATTTTAATAACTCATAGCATAACAATAAAAATAAATGTATGAATAATTAAAATTAAATATTAAAAATTATTCTCATTAACAAATATGTATTTAAAAAAAATGATAATATTTTATAATCAATATATTTTATAAATCAATAAAATTAAACATATAAATAAATAATAAATAAATAAAAAGGCATAATAATTAATAAATTAATGCAATATATAATAATTATTATAAATATTCTATTATGTTTTAAACATATGTATTAATTACTTATTAAGCTAAGCTATTATTATTACTATTATAATTGTAATTTTTTTATTTTTAAACATTTTATTATTATTATTTATTTTTTATATTTATTATATATTAATATATACATGTGTATAATACTATATTCTTATTATTATTATTATTATTAATATATTAATAATATATATAACATATGTATTATATTGTATAATGCAATATAATTATATTATATTTATATTATTTTTATTTATTTATATATTTTAAATTTATGGTTTAATAATATTTATAATTTTAACTATATAAATTAATTTATTATTATTATTATTATTATTATTGTTATTATCATTATTATTATTATCATAAAATTATGCATTAATATTTATTATATTTTATAATATAATTATATTTATAAAATAAAGTTAATCTATATCATTACGATTATTATTGTTAAGTTATAATTGTTAAATTGTATATTAAATTAAATGTTATATTTTATTGTATTATATTTAAATAATTTTATGTTATTATATTATTAATGATTTTAATTTATTTTTTTAGATTTTTATATATATTAATATATGCATGTATATAATATTTCAATATAATAATTATCTTTAATATATTATTGATATATATATATATATATATATATATATATATATATATATATATATATATATATATATATATATATATATATATATATATATATGTATTATATTGCATAATGCAATATATTTATATTTTTTTTATTTTTTTTATTTATACTTTAATAGTATTTATAATTCTAACTATATAAAATAGTTTATTAGTGTTACTATTATGTTATTATTATTATAAAATTATCCATTAATATTTTGTTATATTTTATATTATATTCATATTTATATTTATATAACATATTCATATATTATAGCATATATATCTAAAATAATTATTAATGTATTAATATAATAAAATCAAATTTAACAAATTAAAAATATATAATACTATATAATAATAATAAACAAATTATAATAAATAATAATAATAATCTATTTTTTTTCATTAGTGATTATCTTTTCTCAATCGTATAATCAATCGATATGGATTACATTATCATTTGTAACATTTTTGTGATTTAAGCCATTTCTTATTTAAGGCATTATTGTCATGTACCCTCAGACGACTGGCAACGTATCCCCAAGGGTACGTGTACCCCTGGGTGGGAATTGCTGGCTTACGAGAATGATATATTGTAGAATTTATGATTTTAGTTTTTATTACTTATTTATCGAAAAGTTCAATATTTATCAATTCTTTGTCACTTTTTTCCGGACACTTTTTTTCCTTGTCGCAATTTTTCCGTCACCTTTTTTCCCTGTCACTTTTTTGCGTTCTTGTTTTTTCTGTCACTTTTTTTAGAAATAGTTGATTTTAAAAAAAGAAAAAAACTCTTTAAAAGGTATGAATTTAATAATATAGAAAAATGGAATGAAAAGGTGTATAAGTTTAACCGTTTAAAGAACGAATATTTTAGATGAACATATTTTTAAACTTTTGATAAGAATCATTTCATAAATGAGTTTTGATGAATTTAAACAATACAACATCCTTAAACAGGTCAGTTTGTGTCCCCTTAATCTTGTAAAATAATTAAGAATAAAATTTTCAATGAACAGTTACAGCTTTCCACTACAATACCATTCTGACTTCTCCACAACCATACACATATAAACAAAAATTATCGATGATCATGATCAGCTTTCAATGTTCGATTATCAGTTTTCAATAAACCCGATTATAGTGTTTGACTCATAGATTTACCATTATGTTTTCCTGCTCCCAATCCTCCATGTTTTTATACTTTTGGGTGCAGGAAAGCACAGTGATAAACCTACGAGTCAACCACTAAAATAGGATTTTTGATAGTTACTACCAAGATATGATTTGCAGACCGATTGCATTTTAATATATCAATAAAGATTTAACTAATCCTGGATTTTCATCCGTGAATTTGATGAAGTAATTATCTGTACTGCAGCCTCCTGGTCTATTATTATATGATTTTTAAAGCAATAAAATATTTTAAATTAACATTTCACAATAATTAGTCGTTGCTCGTTAGCCCAGTAGTATACAAATATTTATTAAGAATATTCACTCTGGTAAAGTGATTAATACTTTTGTCTAATTTTGGAAAATAATAGTAACAATTATAGTAACTATAATAATAATAATGCATGCATTATTAAAACAGAGTATTTCTTATAAAGGAAAATAATTTTGTCATTTAAATTTTACACAATTATTAAAAAAAAACTGCTAAAATATTTTTGCAGATTTACATAGCTTTTTTTAACAAAGGTCTAAAAATTATAGTTAAATAATTTTTTTTCTTTTCAGAAATAAAGATTAAAAAAAAAAGAAAAGAAAAAAAGAAAAAAAAAAAGAATTTTCGTATTAATACTCGCTAATAATTATTCTCTATTTGCTAGGTGTGGGGATGGGGATGGGGGAAAATCAACATCACAAAGATTCTAAAAAATATCAAACGCAGTATAATAACCTAAAAATTTTGGGACTTATAAAAATTAAATTTTTTAAATATTTTATTTATTAATTTATTTTGTTATTTAGGAGAAGAGCAATTTATTTATTTATTTTTGCTACAATTTAACTATTGAGAGAAAAAAAGAAAAGAAAATTATTATAAGTGAAAAAATTATGTTAAGTTATGGTAAGGGAAATTCTACGCGGATACTTATTGTCATTCATAAAGAAACCAATGGGTAAATAAATAGATTTGAAAAAATAAATAATAAAAATAATAAAAAATAAAATAAAAGAATAAATTTATGATTTTAAACTCTGTGTGGGGGAGAGGTGGATTAGATGACTTTAAAAATTTTACAAAATGCCCCACCCCTAAAAAATAAAAAATATATTCATTCAATAGGAACGCAACTTTTATTTTGAATAGAAAACAGATACTGCTGATGGGAATTGAAATCTCATTTAAATACTGGGTTGTTCATTTTGATGTTGAAAAATATTTATGCATAACTGAAAAACAATGATAGTTTTTAAAACTTAATAATCTTACTTTTAAATATCGTAAAAAGTTCTTAAATTTAAAAATCGTTAATTGGGGACTAAAATCATTGATATTATACAGTTGGAAACTTTCACGAAAGCTTAAAATTAAAAAAGAAAAATGTAACTTCATTTTAAGAACTTACAAGGAAATGGTTATGCCATTCAAATTTTTTGCTTTCCTCTTGTCCTGCGTACAAAATCGACTCACTCTATAGTCATGCTTCCAGTGGGCATCAAAATGGATTCCCGTATCATCAATAGCGGGCTAATACAACATTTCAAAAAAGGTCATATCTTCCTTACCATCAGAGCCCCTGCAGTTTAGGAGATGTTTATAGTAGGGGAGAATTCTATTGTTCGTTTGACCCGCGCTCGCCGTCGGGTCACCCTTTGATTGAAAGGGGACGTTACTGCAAACCTCCCTTTTTCCTCTGGCTCCGCCTACTTATAAATACACTAAGAGATACATGACATTAATCAATCTAAAATAAGACTTACAATTTAAAAAAATATATAGATTTGTCAATTCAACAATATATTTTTATGCAATATGAGGTGATTACAACCACAGTTGACCATATAAAAGAAAGAGAGAGAGACCAAAAAAAAAAAATAAATAAATAAATAAATAAAGATTTTAGATTTAGAAAGTATATAAAATCGGTTTCATTCACACCTACTTTGACAACCAACTTTGTCAGTAAATAACATATATTCTCATATATTGTATATGAAAATAAGCTTAGTTTACTGTGGCCGTAGAAAAAAAAGATTTTATGCATCTTCTAATTATAAGTGGACTATCTCTCAGTCATTCTCTCTCTTTCACTCTCTTTTTTTTTCCTTACGAAATGAACACATCTTGAACACCTCATATATTTTATTTGAGATGTATACTACTATGTATAAATACATTCGAAAGCTTTACTGTTTGTTAACGGAGTACTGTCTTATATAATAATATTAATATTATTATTATTATCATTATCATTTTCAAAGGGCTTATTATTTCGGAATTCTTTTCTAGTAAGAATGATTTGCATTTCTGCCCATCCCTTCCTATTTTGACTTTTGCCCAAATAGGAATAAACATGATTTTAGGAATTCAAATAGTTCCGGCCACGTCCGAATACTTAGCAAGATATTTGCCGATAACGAATGTTCGCCGGAGCTACTATTGTCATCTGAAAATGAATTCGAATGATACATGGAATGCATACGCTTTTTTATGGCAATGGCCAGTTTAGTTAAGGGAGGAGGAAGGGAGTGGGGAGACTGTACACGAGGAACCATTTCGGCGTGTCCCTGCCCTTTGGAATGAAATAAATAAATTATGTCGAAGATTTTAATTATGATATTTAACACAGAATAATATATATTTTGCGAATATAATCTGACGTTCATCAGTTAATTATAAATCTGATTACAACAATATTCACCAAACATCAGTTCTCCCTGCCAAGAAGAAATGAAGTAGACATTGAAAATTAATCTTGTCATGCTGATTTCAATTACTTGTGCAAAAAATCTTTAGTGCGGATCATTTTTATGTTCTAATTTTATCTTTTCATATTATTCTAGGGCTATTTGTTATTTTTTAAAAGCCCGTGCACAGTTACAGATACAACAGAGAAAGTTGCTTTAAAAAATATTTAGCTGTGATAAATAAACAAAATTACTTTAAAATTGTCACATAAAATCATAACAAATTAAATATTAATTTATTGTGTATCACCATGATCGAAAAAAGAAAGATAAAAAATTACTAAAAATTTAACATTCAATAAATGTATTAATCCAATGAACGAGATATATTTTGGTTGTGCAGTAAAAAAAAAAAAAAAACACTTTTAACAAACTATTGTAGAAGAAAGTTACTGGTACCGAACACTCAAACTTAATTTTTTTCAATAGCAATACCCAGTTTTAACTATATGTTTTAAATGTTTGCTGCAACTATATCTAGATGCTAAATTTCAAGTCATTTGAAGGATAAGTATTTGAATTATAAACATTAAAAATATAGTGATTCATAAATAAATGTTAAATTATATTTTCATGTTTTTATTAATATTTCCTGAAATTATACTCCTAATGTGTTATTTCCTATATATTGCAATAATACTATAATATCGAAATATAAATACATTCAATTTGAAATTTTTATAATTTTATCATATGAACTATGAAATTGATATTCGAAAAACTTATGAATTGCAATCTACAGTTTTTCTAAATTAGATTTATTAAGTCCTGCTTTATGGAAATACAAATTTTCAAATTTTACTTCCAAGTAGTTATCAAATTATGCTTAAAATGGTGGCTTAAAAAGCCGTCTATGATAGAAGTGACAAGGTATTTTAAAACTTCTTATGATATCCTGTATCTAACAGTCCTCCATGACTGATTGAGTGGCGCCTAGTTAGTTAAGAAGGGAGATCTCTCGGTCAAAAATCGAGTACCGAATTTCAATTTGGATACAGCCCCTAAAATATACTTGTTTTAAAATAATATTTTTCTCAAAACTTATCGTACGAATTGCATAAAAATTTGTTTTTAGTCTAATTGAAGAGTGTAGAATTCATTTATGCTGTCAGAATTGGGTTCTGCTATTGAAAAAAAAAATGGAGTTTATTTTAATATGTAGATGGCCCTCTAAGCAAATTTTATATGCATCATTTAAAAGTAGACTTCTTTTCCAATCGTTTGGTACCAATTACTTTATCCTAAGATATTTTTATGCAAAGTTAGTAGGGGATTTTACTTTTTATTCCACAATAGTACCATTAACATATTATAAATATAAATACATTAATGTGAAGTAGTGTAATTATTATGGGCTTCTATTAGTATGGAAACAAGAATTCGTAGTTAGTAGGGGGTGTTTAATTTTTTTTTTTTTTTTTTTTTTTTTTTTTTTTTTTTTTTTTCTACGACGGTACGTTAGTAAACTAATTCGAAATAGAATCCAAGATTAAAATATATTCTACTCACACCAGCAAAAATTTAAAAATATATTTTATATTTAAAAAATGTGTTTCAGCGATTTAAAGTCCAGGAACAAAGTTCTTATATAAACGAGTGAGCGCCTGTAATGGTAATAAGTCCTCCTCGTTAACTCTTTAAAAATAGATCTTAAGATGATCCCTCAAGTCCAGCTGAGAATCAACTTTCCTACACCTTACATATAATGTGAAGTCTAAGAACAGGATAGGCTCTATAGATGATAGTTTTTTTCCTTTTCACTAATCTATTCCATAGCAGACTTTTATAAAATAACACAGCGAGAGCTTTTTCTTACCGCCTGTATCTTCCAGAAAAACCGATTCATGAGTTTTATCAATCAATGTATTCGCAGATTGTGTTTATTAAACTCACAAAATTAAATGAATGAAATTTCGCCCAGAAATGAGTATTGAGTGTAAAAACTTTTATAGCTCAAGCTTTCATAGTTCCGAAAGAACAAGGACTTTCAATATTATTGAGTGAGGAAGAGTATTATTTTAATCCCTTGACTAGAAAGTTCAGAAGTGGAAATTTCTGAGATATAATTTGATGATTTAGATATTATTTTTATTGTCGTTATTCTTACCAATAAGACAAATACAAATTTTAAGACGAATTTACATCGCGGTAATTTATTGGTATTGGAAAAACAAATGCTGACAATTATTATTAAAAAAAAAAAAAAAAAAAAAAAAAAAAAGGATGGTATAAAGTTAATTTTATTTCTGGAATAATTAGAGTGACAAATGTAATAATTTTTGTGCTAAATTACACAAGCGTTTTTATGATTTTTATTCTTTTTGTGGATTATATGTAACATAAGAAATTTCATTAACCTGAGGAGCCCCATATGTTAACTGAGTTTAATTCTATTAAAAATACATCTTTCATGATTAAAAGATAAAATATATCTTGAGTTTTTTCTCTACGTTACTACAGTTACAGCACTAATTATTTAGATTAACAATCCACAAAAACAAAATATAATTAAAACAGATTTTTATTGTTTATTTTATGTTAGTGGGTGGATTAAAACGCTGCTAAATAATATAGATCCATTTTTATTTTTAAAAAAATTAAATGATTTCGATGTCTGATGAAATGGAAAGAGTTGCATGTAAGGGGAAATTCAAACTGTCGATACAGTCAGGTTAAAGAGAATGGAGAGATAGCTTATTACTTACTTTGAATTTAAATGAATAAATCATCTGGTGAATTAAAAGTAAATGAATTCGATGATGGAAAGAAAATAAAGATGTGTTTACATTTAAATGAATGCAATTAAAATTAATAATGGCATTTTCGTTTTTGCAGTTAATTTTCAAACAATTACACACAATACAAAAACCAAAGTTGAAATGGAAAGAGTTGCATTTAACTCTTCAACGCACTGTGTGCCACATCTGGCATATACGTAAAAGCACTATAATTCTCATTATGTGCTATGAATTTGGCCAATGGGATCGCTGTAATTCATCAAGGACAGTCCAAATCATAGCCGACTATATACTACCAGCCGAGCCATTTCGCGAAAAACCTCCGAAAAAGTGAAGCTGGATTCAGCTTCAAACCCTGAACTATTTCATTGGACCACGTGTGAGTCCACGTGACGCAAACCCTGCCCAAATTAGCATTGAATAAGCTGCTTTCTGTTCTGTGCACATGTTTTAACACGTGGTCATTGTTTTGGTTCAGGATTTGCACGATTGGTCAGATTAACTAGGGCAAAGTATCAGAGTCTTCTGGCGGGAGACTTCATACATTAATTTCGAACAGACAGACCTTTAGATATACTGGGCCATGGTCCAAATTATGAAATAACACTTGTTTTCTCCTTGGCAGATGGCTGCGTTTGACGAAAAATTTAAATTTATTCTTTAGGGGGAAAAAAAAAGATTAAGCTATTAAGGAAGATTTACTTTAATATTTGTTACTAAATATTTAAAAATATTAGTATAAAGCAAATTGCAGAGTTTTAAGCAGCTGAAATGAATTAATTTAAGACCATTTAATTGCAAGATAGAGCAATAAATTATTCTAAAATCCTAACTGAGTAAACAGGCTACACGCTATAAAATATCAATTTTCAGCTGAAAATTTGAAATTTACTTTATTTATTTTATTTTATATTATTTATTTATTTATTTATTTGTTATTTTTTCAATAATAAGACCGATATATAGATTTCGAATTTTTTTTTTTTTTTTTTTTTTTCAGAAAAAAAAAGAAAAAACGTGCAATGAAGGTTTAATGGGAAATTTAAACTTCCACCTAAAGAAAACAAAAAAAAGATACCTTATTTCTTTGAATTTAAATAAGGACGGATCAAATTATCTTGTGATTATGAAATAGATAAATGCACAGTTTTTTAAAGAGAAATTCGTAGAAAGTCCAATAAAGGTACGTTCCCCTTTATATGAATGCAATTAAAGTTAATAAGCCTTTATTTACTTGAAAATAAAGGGGAAAAGATAATGTTTAAAGTATTTTAATTAAAAAACTAAGTTACATATTATTATTACACAACATTATATATTATTATACACTACATTGTTTTGTAGTTATATTAGTACTTTTAGTTATTTTTCAACTATTTTAACTGTTTTTATACTGTTAAAGTAAAGATAATATTGAAGGAATTGAACACACTGAACCAGATATAGAACTTTTTGATTTAAAAGCAATAAATATTGTTAGTTGAAAGTGTATGTTTTATAATAATGAATCATAATGATAAAAACTAGGAAATGAAGTGCGATCGCACGCTTTTTAACCCCGAAAATGATATCTAAAATTGAAAGAATCTCCAATGAAAGGATTGAAACTAATATACCTGGTTTAGGGGAGCTGTTATAACAGTTAAACAAAAGATGTGAATTTTAGTTAAAATAGGAAAGTGAAGTTAGAGAGTCCACTTTAGTTCCATGCTTTAAACAATACTAATCAACAGGTTCTTGCGTTACTTTCAAGCTTATAAAATATTTTTGGTGCTGCCGCCCCACCAGTGACCGAGAGGTATGGACCTCTTAACTGGTAGACGGCAAGCGCTGGGTTCGAACCCAATCGCGGCTGTCGGCCTAATCGTTTGGAGTTTTCGTGGTTTTCTTCGAACCTTGCATGAATACGGGTTAGGTTCCCTTAAAAAGACCCCCACGAAGGGCACTCCCCCTGGTCCTATATCCCTAGCGTAGATAATCGGACGACAAAAATAAACCAAACTTTTGGTGCTGCCATCTAGTGCAAACTGCATGAATCTCAGAAATATAGATTGACATAAATCAGTCTTTTAATCTTTGTACTGTTTGTTCCTTTTTGGCCTTTAATCTCTTTCAAAATTAACATTTAATGCTTGAGGTTGCATGAAAAAACTCATTTTAACCTTTTAAAAAATAATACCGTTGTTTATGCTTTTTAAAAGCATAAACGTAAAAACATTTTAGAAAAATCAGCTTATTAAACACAGTCATTCAGAAAAAAATGGCTGTTATTTGATAAAATGTAGAACTAAAATTAGAACATAACATATTCCTATAATATTCTAAATGACACACACAAAAGAGGATGAAAAAATCAGCGCTAAAAATTACCCTGTTTCCCAATCTTCTAAGCGTATATTTTTTCATAAACTTTTCCCATTAATTTTGTGCTGCCATCTATTATCGAATTCTTAAATGAATATTATTTCTGTGGTGCAATTTATCAACCTTTTTTAGACTAAAATCGTTTTCAAGTAGTAATCCCGGAAGATAATTTTTTATGCTATACAAACATAAATTTTTATAATTAAATAAAGCTATTTTTTCTACACGAACATGGTGGTATCAGCTTGAGAAATCCGAGTCTGTTTAGTTTTCGTTTAAAAGGTGAATTGGTGGTTTTCTACCGTTACACTGTTGATCAGAAAAACAAAATACTTGCTAAAGAAAATGCCAAAAAATATGTATATATACATATTCAAATACAGTATTTTAATATTAAAAAATTGGAATACATATTTTTTCGAAATACTGATCTATTCGAGTGGAAATCGAATGAAATATTTTAACAATACGATTTTCGAAAGGAAATATTTCATAGTACAAAAGATGTATTAAACAATTTTCCGAATAGAATTTTTTTTTTTTATACACACCCCAGTGTATATATATATATATATACCGGGTGTCCCAAAAATGACTGATGGATTTTAAAATTCAATAACTTGCAAACGGTGACAGCTATTTAAAAAAATTTTTGCAGGAGGGTTATGTATAGTGTCAGGAGCTTTTTTACCGTAATTTTTTATTTTAGTTCGAATTTCTAACAATAGGTGGCGATGACGGCGATTGAAGGCCAGGTCGACGCTTCACACAACACTGATCACCTGGCCTTCGATCACCATCAGCGCCACCTATTGTTTGAAATTCGA
Source organism: Maratus speculifer (assembly GCA_964019185.1). Taxonomy (NCBI): domain Eukaryota; kingdom Metazoa; phylum Arthropoda; class Arachnida; order Araneae; family Salticidae; genus Maratus; species Maratus speculifer. Next base: position 640,454 of record CAXHSM010000011.1, on the reverse strand, counting down.
ACTAAAAAAAAAATTACGGTAAAAAAACTCCTGACACTATACATAACCCTCCTGCAAAATTTTTTTTAAAATAGCTGTCACCGTTTGCAAGTTATTGAATTTTAAAATCCATCAGTCATTTTTGGGACACGCGGTATATATATGAAAGGATAAAACCTATAGCCTTTTTAAAATTTAAAATTTAAATGCCCCTTCTTTTAACCTTAATTCTAATACTTAAAGCTAGTTTGCCCCTGTTAATGTTCTTTCCCAACCTAACATTTATTACTCTCAGAGATGATTTTTGGATGTTCTTTAAGATTAAAAAGCTGACGTAAACGCAATTCTTAATTTGTAAGATCAGCAATGAAACCCTGGAAAACCGCGCCTAACAACGTCATAGTGCCCAGATATTTCTTAACCAATTAAATTTAGAGTAACACCCATTAGTTAGTATCGCGACCTGGTAGAAATAATGTGAATTAACGGCCTTTAAATAGCGGGAGCGCCTAAAACAAGCGGCTTTTCTGACCTAACACTTGCCTAATAAAATGCTGCCCAAAGAAACGAAGTTTTAAAAGGAAAGCGTCAAGTCGCAGGGACCTGGTTTCTCCCAAAGATCTGCCAAAAAGGATTAATAAACCAGGCCCCAAGTGAAAATAATGTGTCGTTATTTCTCTCTCCCTCACACCTCATGATTCCACAAAATAACGCCGCATAGACTCTAGAATGCCAACAGCTATCCCCGGCCCTTCGGACGATTGACTCGGCGCGATCGCGAAAGTTCCCTTCCGGAACTTCCACGCTGGACGCGACGGATCTAGGTTTCAGCGCCCGACCTCTCGAATCTCTCCACGACTACGATATGAATTCTCTCCACGACTACATTACATGAATTCCCTCTCCTCGGATCGAATGGTGACGGAACTCCCACGAACGTAAGGCCAAGACTCGGGTTCCTTACAAAGAGTCGGTGAGGATAAAAACCTGACAAGCGAAACGAAACCTGGATGAAAAAGCGCTCTGCTTTCAGGAACGTGATCGGCGGATACAAGCGGTACCAGATGTCCTCTCAGTCCGAAGACTAGCCGGAATACGGCATGATCTTTCGCCAAGACGCGATAAATACGGCTGTGTGGTGTAACGTGACTGTCGTTCTACAACCCCTGTGACCGCGCCGCGCTCCGCGATCAGCTGTGCAAGGATTTTGTTTCAAAGGGAAAGGAGAAGTATCGCGGATCGAACTCCGATAGTTTGAACATTTAAAGAGAAAAAAGAAAGGACAGAATGTGCGCGTTTATTTTTATTTATTTTTTTTTCCCGCTCCATTTGTTTTCTATCAATCGCGGATTATTGTTCAAGGTAAGATGTTTTATTTAATATGAAAAGTTAGAAGGAGCAAATTCAGGCATTTTATTGAAAAAAAAAAAAAAAAAAAAAAAAGTAAAGTTGATTTTTTTTTGTTTGTACTTTGTGTTTTTATAAAAGTTATTTTTAGTATGTAGTTAAGATTTTAATCATAGAAAAAGAACTGTGAACTAAGAATGAACATGATAAAATATTTTTATTTTATTTTAAATTTTTACTGTAAAGTTCGTTTTGCATTTGTTCAGTTCTGCTCCTTTCAAGTTGAAAAAGATAAATAAAAATTATCTTTTAAATTAAGATTCATAATTTGAGTTATAAAAAATGATTTAAATATCAGGTTACTATTATTTTACTATTATATTTGGAATTATTTAATGTTATTTGTATGTGTTACTATGTTGGAATATATTATGATTTTGTGAGATTTTATTTATAAACATCATGAGTACTACCCCACAATCAGAGAAAGTAGGCGACCCCCCAAAAAATGATGATGTGGTTCCCGAGACTCCGGAAAAGGAAATTAATGCAACAAATTCTCAGTCCTCAGGTAATAGTGAAGGCACATGTCGAAAAGATCCCGAAATTGTGCCATTTTCTCCGGACTCGAAGATGTTATGGATTCCTTGGCTGAGATACTTTGAGTCAGTTTGTGTCGAGGAACACACGGATGATTTGTGGAAAATCCGCAACATCCAAAAGTATCTAAAAGATACCGCGCTTACCTTATATATCAACAACTGTCTTCATGTCCTCCATTGGTCAGAGTTAGTGTTATTGTTCACTGAACATTACACTACTCCTGATACACTATCATTGACAGATTTCTCCCAGATCAAATTTAAATTTGGAGGTGACTTAAATGAATATTACCACCAAAAAACTAAAGTAGGACGCACTTTAGGTTTAGATCAGCGTTTCATTTTGGACGGTCTTACTGATGGACTGCCAGTAGAGATGAAACAGTTGGTAGTGACAAATGCGCCTGCTGATGTCAATGAATGGAGAGAATTAGTATTTAAATTAAGTAAATTGCAGTTAGAGCAGAAAGATAAAACAGACAGGAAGACTGAGCCCAACCCTCAGCATCCCCCTCAATATCGACAATGGAAACCTTTTAAATCCCACATTGACCATGGACAAAATTCCTACAGACCATGGAATTATCGTGTCCCAAACCAATCACCTCAATTTCGACATTTTAACCCAAACCCACAAAGAAATACATTCAGACCGATGCAACCAACTCCCACAAGATCTATGCAGACCGATCAACAACGCCCAAACCTACATTATCAGGCCACGTTGCCACCAACGCCGTGCCGAGTTTGTTTAAATGTGGGCATTTCGAATGCTTATCATTGGGTGCGAGATTGCCCTTTTCGTAAACAAACGCTGAATGTTACTGCCCTAGCACCAAATCCAAGTGTTTCAACCCATAATCTAGATCAGACTAATAATGAGTTTCCGCAAAATACAGAAGAGAGCCAATGACAATTAATAATACCCGGGTATATCAAAACACATAATGGATCCAAACAAAAAATGAACAATTGTCAAACAGCTACTCATGTGAAAAGTGAAAACTCATTACCATGTTTGATAGATACAGGTAGTTCTATCAGTGTAATGCCATACCATTTAGCCCATAAATTTAATCTAAAAATATCTAAAGTTCAAAAGAGTATTTCAGTCGTACAAACTCAAGGTGTTCTAGCTTTGAAAGAAAAATGCCTTGTCAGTTTGCAATTAGGACAAATAACTCAAACCATTGAACTGTTTATAATTCATAACTCTTTACCATATGTTTTAATTGGGCTACCACATTGTGAATTGTTTAGATTAAATATTGATTGCTCTAAAATGCAAATCCATCAAAATAACAAAAAAAATATCACTTATGCGTAATATTTCAAAAAAATCATCCCACCATACTTTGCATTTGTCAGAACCATATATCCACCCGCTAAAAGCAGAGATCCAAAATGCAGAGATATTTGAAGAAAATTTTGAACCGGAGTTGTTTGAAACCTCTGACCATGGGCCCAAAGTTCAGTTGGCTAAAGAACAACTACCTGCTCTTCTCGCCAAATATGTCTGTATTTTTGCAAAAGATAAGTACGATGTAGGCTGTGTGAATATAGAACCCCAAAGAATCCATTTAACCTCTGACCTTCCCGTTTCACTTAGGGCTTACCGTACATCACCCAAAGAAGAGGAAGAAATCCGAAACCAAGTCCAAAATTTGTTACAGGCAGGAATCATTAAAGAGAGTTGTTCCCCTTATTCGTCGCCTGTCACTTTAGTTTACAAGCGCGAAGAAGGGAAGAAAACTCGTTTATGTGTAGATTTCAGAAAATTAAACGCTATTACCAAGACAGACGCAGAACCCCTACCCCGAATTGATACCCTTTTGGATAAATTAGCACAAGCTAAGGTCTTTTCCACTCTCGATTTGGCCAGTGGATATTGGCATATACCTATCCACCCTCGAGACACTGAAAAATTGGCATTTGCAACCACTTTCGGTTTATTTGAATGGTTGCGATTACCTTTCGGATTAAAAAACGCACCTGGGATATTCAACCGCACACTCCGAAGAATCTTTAATAAGTACAAAATTAATTTTGCCTGTAGTTATTTTGATGATGTTATTGTATTTTCTCAAAATGAGGAAGAACATTTGATGCATTTAGAGACATTATTTAATATTTGTGTCCAAGAAAACCTCAAATTAAAGTTATCAAAGTGTAATTTTGTTAAATCCACAATTAATTTCCTTGGTTATGAAGTTTCTAATGGATGTATTACCCCTGACAATCCAAATGTAGAAGTTATTAAGAAATTAAAACCGCCAACCAATGTAAAAGAGTTGCAACGCTTTTTGGGATCTATTAATGTCTATAATAAATTTATTCCTAAGTATGCCGAAATTAGATATCCTCTCAACCAATTGTTAAAGAAAAATGTCCCCTATGTATGGGACCAAAATTGTCAAGATTCTTTTGAGAAACTAAAACAGGCTTTGATTGAAAAACCTATCTTAAGATTGTTTGATCCCAAGGTGCCTTGTGAACTGTTTGTAGATGCCTCAAGTCTTGGAGTAGGGTGTGTTGTGAAACAGGTAGATGAAAAGGGAAAATTACACCCAATAGCATATCACTCTAGAAATCTTCGAGATTATGAAAAAAATTATGCAATAACGGAATTAGAATGTTTGGCAATTGTGGATGCCTTGGATAAATTTTATCATTATTTACATGGTCAAAAATTTGTCATTCATACGGACCAAGCGGCACTTACCTGGCTCAAAAATGTTAAAAATTTAAGAGGTCGTCTTTTCCGCTGGTCTCTCAAACTTAGTATGTTTGACTATGAAATCAAATACCAAAAGGGCTCCACTAATGTTGAAGCTGATATGCTATCAAGACAACCTGTTTCAGAAAATGTACACCATGTTATACATCTCCTTGACTTGAATGAAGTAAGAGACAGCCAGAAAAAGGAAAATGTAACAGCAGATGGTAAAAAATACACTGAAGTAAATGATGTTGTTGTAATTAAAAAGAAAAGTTTGTATAAGATTGTTGTCCCCATGTGTTTACGGTTACCCCTCTTAGAAAAAACCCACACCCAATTTGGCCACCCTGGTATTTATAAAATGATAAATTTAATTTCCCCACAGTATTATTGGCCTAATATCAATCAGGACATTGAAAATTTTGTAAAACATTGTCATACATGTCAAATAAACAAAAAATGTAAACAAAAAAGATTTGGCATGTTACAATTGATGCCCCCAACAGATATACCTTTTGAATGCTTGGCATTGGACTCTGTTGGTGGATTTAATTACTACAATTCTACGAAAAAATATTTGCATTTGGTGGTTGACCATGCAACTCGCTATGTGTGGGGTTTTCCTTCAAAAAGTGTAACTACTGAAACTTATACAAACATTTTAAAACAATTATTTCAACTACAAGTACCAGAAAAATTGTTAACTGACAGAAATGGAGCATTTACAGCTTCCAGATTTAAGAGATTTCTTCGTACTTACAATGTTAAACACAGATTGACAAGTAGTCACCACCCCGAAACGAATGGAAAAATTGAACGCCTAAATCAGACTATTGTAACCAGATTAAAGTGTAAAGTTAATTCTTCTTCCAAGAAAGTACCCTGGACTAAATTGTTAGATGAAGTCTTAGTTGAATATAACAATACTCCTCATTCTGTAACTCAATTTACCCCTAGTTATTTATTGTTAGGAAAATTGCCATATGATCCTCCTTTGCCAAATAATAGTTATTATCCTCCAGTTGATGAAGCTAGAAAATTGGCTAAAGAAAGAACAATTGCTTACCATAAGAAAAATAAAGTCCGCTATGATGCTCGTTTCCTTCCTGTAAAGTTTAAAGTTGGTGACCTTGTAATGTATGAAGAATTTCATTATCCTAATACCCGTAAATTAACTTCCCCATATTCTGGACCATACACCATTCTGAAACAGCTTTCTGAAGTCACTTTTGAAATTGATAAACCCAGCCTACATTTTAAGAGAAATTCTGAAATTGTCCATTCATCCAAGTTAAGATACTACCATTCTCCTCAAAATCTCAAACTCAACCATGAATAAACCCCATCTATCTCTTTCATCTTTCAATTTTTTATTTTTGCTATTCTATCGTCCCTCTATCATTAGTATTTGGAAGAGGACCCAGCTGGATGTTAACCCTCAACCCCCAGCGGTAAAGGATGAAAGTTACAGTTTAAAAGCACTGTTAAATTTTTTTTTAATGTTATTAGTATATGATGAAATGTGTTACGTCAATAAGGGTCCTCCGCTCCTTGACCACCCGTCTTTAGCCGGACTGTTTTCCCAGATTCTCTTTCCAGATTGAACGGAGAATCTGGCAAAACTGCTTCGCTTGCCCTTTGTAGGTGAATGTCAGTTTCCCACTTTCCTTTTCTATAGTGCAAGTGGCATGTTTTTTTGGGATGACCTTTCACCACAAAGTATTGAAACCCATCTCCCACTAACACTGGGCATGGTGAAAATTATAGCAAGTTTATATTTTTACTTAGTAGCTATAGTTTTCAGAGGTCTGACATTTTTGTATTTTGGAGTTAGCCTCGAATTAAGCCTAAAACTGGATACTGTACATAGTTAGAAAAGATGCAACCTAAGAATTAAGTAGAAAAAAAAAGTTTTTATAGTATTATAATTAGTATTATGTTATATGTGTTTTATTATATAGTGATTATATTATATAGTGTTAAAATTGTGTTGTGTTGTAATTACTTTTGGTGATATTTCAGTGTCAACATACAGTATTTTCAGAGAAAAAAAAAAATGTGCATTTATTATACAATTGTATTTTGCTGATAATATTGAATATCATATTTTTGAGTATTTTGCTATTTTTACCCATGTTTAATGTCAATAACTTGTGTGTGTTTTAGTATCTTATTTTTGAATATTTGATTATATTATATAGTATTCCAATTTTGTATAAAGAATGTTTCCAAAGGACTTTCCTTCATAAAAACTTTCAACCAAAGGAAACATCACAGACATTTAGAAAACTGTTTAGTGGGAAAAAAAAAAAAAAAAAAAAAAAAAAAAAAAAAAAAGTTTATTTTTTAAATGTTATGTATTTTAGTCAATATGTGTTTCATTATTTTAAGTGTTGATATTTTGATTAATGTTTCTTTTTGTTGTCCTTCTCGAGAATGTCCCTTAAATGCTGCAGCATTATTCATCACACATTATCAGTACCATTATTCATAGCATTATCCATAACATTATCTGTAGCATTATCCGTCACAGTGTCAGTACCATTATCCGTAACATTATTCGTAGTATTAACCATCACATTATCAGTACCGTTATCTGTAACATTATCAGTAATATTATCAGTAGTATTAGCATTAGTGTTCATGTTATTCAATGCCAAAATATTGACAAATCTTTTATTGTAATATAGTGTTTTTTATGTAAAGAATAATGTTTTCATATAACCTTTTTCATGTAACCTGTAAATAATGTAGAAACTAGGTCCAGCTGGCTTGACGTTGTAAAACTGAAAAAAAAAAAAAAAAAAAAAAAAAAACAACCAACCTACTTAATAATAAGGAAGAAACCCAGGTAAAATATTTAGGGGAGCTGAGACCCACAGACCTTGCAAGCAAGATCTGTGGCTCTTGTTTTAGTGGGGGGGGATATGAAAGGATAAAACCTATAGCCTTTTTAAAATTTAAAATTTAAATGCCCCTTCTTTTAACCTTAATTCTAATACTTAAAGCTAGTTTGCCCCTGTTAATGTTCTTTCCCAACCTAACATTTATTACTCTCAGAGATGATTTTTGGATGTTCTTTAAGATTAAAAAGCTGACGTAAACGCAATTCTTAATTTGTAAGATCAGCAATGAAACCCTGGAAAACCGCGCCTAACAACGTCATAGTGCCCAGATATTTCTTAACCAATTAAATTTAGAGTAACACCCATTAGTTAGTATCGCGACCTGGTAGAAATAATGTGAATTAACGGCCTTTAAATAGCGGGAGCGCCTAAAACAAGCGGCTTTTCTGACCTAACACTTGCCTAATAAAATGCTGCCCAAAGAAACGAAGTTTTAAAAGGAAAGCGTCAAGTCGCAGGGACCTGGTTTCTCCCAAAGATCTGCCAAAAAGGATTAATAAACCAGGCCCCAAGTGAAAATAATGTGTCGTTATTTCTCTCTCCCTCACACCTCATGATTCCACAAAATAACGCCGCATAGACTCTAGAATGCCAACAGCTATCCCCGGCCCTTCGGACGATTGACTCGGCGCGATCGCGAAAGTTCCCCCCCGGAACTTCCACGCTGGACGCGACGGATCTAGGTTTCAGCGCCCGACCTCTCGAATCTCTCCACGACTACGATATGAATTCTCTCCACGACTACATTACATGAATTCCCTCTCCTCGGATCGAATGGTGACGGAACTCCCACGAACGTAAGGCCAAGACTCGGGTTCCTTACATATATATATATATATATAGAAAATACAGAGAAATTGTTGGTATTCTACAATTGGCGGTACAAAGTAAAACTAAAATATTGTTTTCATTATTATAGGAATGACCCTTGATTAGATTCAAATATCTTTTTAAATTGTAGAATTGAAAAATTTACTTATTTTTTATTTTATTTTAGGCCTTATTTTAGATTTAATAAAATATGTATTTATATGTGTGTTTATATGGCAGTGGAAACAGATAATAGGATATTTGCGGCAACGCCCACTTTCTATCTAAAAGTAAAGAATATCATTGATCGTTTCTATCTAAAATGAGATTTGTGTGGTGAATGTTGTTATAATCATATTTATAATTAATTGGTGAACGCCAGATTTTATTGGAACGAAATATATTATTCTGTTTTATATAAAATAACGAAAAATTTCCTCTTAATCTACTTATAACATTTCAGAGGGCGGAGACACAGCGCATCTATTCCGCCTAAACAGTACTCGACCTTCCCCCTACTACCCTGTGATCGCTAAACGGTAGTGCAACAATACTTTACCGATAATATGAGGTTGCCGAAATTACTGCTGTCATCTGAAAATGAAATCAAATGATAGCAACAAGTATACACATTCTTTTAAGACATTGTCCAGTTTCGAAGGGGGAAGGACGAATACTGTACACGAGGAATAGATTCCCAGCGTCTCCGCCCTTTGAAATAAAATTAGTATTATTCAATTCAGAATTTCGAGTGCATTTAAATGATAAAAATATTAACATTTAATATTTATTCATAATTTAATGTTTTTTCAAAGTTATAATAAAAAAAATTACATTTAAATAATTAAAATTATGAAACAAAATATTTTAAAACTGAAAATTGTGAAAAAATATTTAATTATTATTAAATTAAAAAATGCAAAAAAATATATATTTGAAATCATGAAGTAAATAAGTTTTAAATTTAAAATACTGCATTAAAACTAAATTTAAATTTTTTATAAAATATTACTCCTCTCTCTGTTTTAGTTTCCTAAGGAATAGTACTCAATAGAACTTTTCTGACAATAAATAATTAAATAAATAAATAAAATAAATAAATAAATAAATAAACATATAAATAAAAAATAAATGAAAGGAAACAAAAGAGAAAGAAAGAAAAGAAAAATTGAAAAAGAATGAAGAAATATATGAAATTTAAAATGCTGCTTTTAAACTAAATTTTAAATTATAATAAAACATTACTCCTCTCTCTGTTTCTTAAGGAATATTTCTCAAAATAAAACTTCTATGCTAATAATAATAATAATAATAAAATAGTTTAACATTATGAAATAAGTTTTTTAACTTACAATACTGAATTTAAACTAAATTTAAAAGTACAAAATATTACTCTTCCTCCTATTTTATTTTCCTAAAGAGTAATACTCATTAAAAATTCTCTTTAAAAGAAAAGAAGAAGAAATAAAAGTATGAAATAAATAATTTTTTAAGTTTAAAATGCTGCTTTTTAATTAAAATTATTACAAAACATTACTTCTCGCTCTTTTTTTTTTTTTTTTTTTTAAATTTCCTAAGGAAAAATACTCATTAGAACTTTTCTGAAAAGGAAAAAAAAACAAAAAACAAAAAAAAAAAATTTATATATATATGTGTGTGTGTGTGCAAATGTTAAATTTTGAAATGAATATATTTTTTAAATTTTAAAATACTGCCGTTAATCTAAATTTAAAAACTACAAAAAATAAACTTTCAATTTCTCTCTTCAAAATAATTTTGATTAAAAAGACATCTTTAAATCTGTATGGACGCGAACTCAAAACTTTCTAACCTGAAGTTCAACTTCGTACCACTAGATCATTACGTTCTTAGTTGAACCCTACATAGAATATCATTAAAAAAAAAAATAGCAAAGTAATGCGCAGAACGGTATGGGCAATCGCTGATCCCACAGAATCAGGGGATCACAATGAAAAAGTGTGATCGCTAGACGCTTGTCTTCATATTTATATAATTACGAACGCACCAAAATAGACGAAGTAGGTACCCCGATCAATGTGGCCATTATACAGAAAAGAAGGATAGAAATGGAATACATACGAATATTTCCTATTTTTTATACAATTGCAATCAGCCTTGTTAGAAGCTGATGGCATGACCTATTGTTATTGTAACCGTACTCGAAGTACCATTCACAGACTTTTTTACTAAAACATATTATCTTTGTAAATATCTGGTGTGAATTTTGAAGTAAAATGACAGTTATTTTTAGTTAATATATTTTATGCTTAAAAATTATTAAATTGGGATATATTTTATCCCATCTAATTTAAACGAAATTCGCAAAAGCATTTTTGCACGAAATTTTATATTTTTTAACTCTGGTAGAAAAAAAAATACTTTTTGTTATTTAAAAAATAAAATTTTCGATTTTTCCAATGGAGAATTTAATGTTACAGAGACATTACTGATTGGTGATTGCCCCTCAAGGACTTAAGCACCATCACGTGGGTATGTTGCTATCGGGAGTCAGAGTAATTTACTCCATTTACAGGTAATGCCAAGATTTTGACGGTTCTAGAGACCCCGTCCCAAAGAAATACTAAACGGGACACAGAATGTCCTGCTTTTCTCACCGTAGCCAAAGTAAATAAAATTTTAACTCGTCCAATCTAAATTAAAATTTATCTCCTAGTCTGAAACGAAAATTAAACTAAATTTTGGTTACATTTAGTCAAATTTTAAAATTCGACTGCAAATATATATATATATATATATATATACAGGGTGTTTCCAATTTTTTTTACACTAAAAAAGGGGTGATAGTACACATCAAGATAAACAATATTAAATAGGAGATCAAGGGTCTCAAACGTTTTAAAAAGGAGATAGCCGCCATTAAAGTTTAGGGACCAAAATTTCAAATAAACATAAAAAAACGAAAAAATCGGTCGATTGATTTGCGGTTTTCACTAAAATTATTCTTTATGTCGGCATTTTCTTGAAATTAAAGTATAAAGAACAATTTCAAAAAATGACGATAGAGGGCGCTTTAGACTTTGGAGTAACGAGCAGCTATTTTTTGCCGGTATTTTTTACATCTCATTGAATGTTTTCGTAAGCTTAGACTCAAACTTAAATTTTGAGCTCAAAATCTGAAAGTGGGAGAGGTTAAGTAGACTAATTGAACTGTGTTCAGTGCGTGCAAACTTCAAATAATTATAAAAAAACGGAAAAATTGGTCGATTCGTTTGGGGTTTTTGCTAAAACTAATTTTTAAATGAGCATTTTCTTGAAAATAAATTTTAAAGATAAATTTCATAAAATGCCGATAGAGAGCGTCTTAGACTTTGGAGTACCGTACAACTATTTTTAACTGTTATTTTTTTTTTAATCTCATTAAATGCTTTCAAATGCATAAACTTAAATTTTAGGCTCAAATTCTTCGTTGGGAGTGTTTAAGTAGCGAAAAATTGAATTGTGTTCGAAGAAGGGGATAGTGTTAAATTTCAACTCCTGAAGACACTTCAATTTGCGCTACTTAACTACTCCTAATTATTCAGATTTTGAGTTCAAAATTTAAGTTCAAATCTAAGCTTCCGAAAACATCTAATAAGTTTTTGCAAGCATTTAAATAGAACAAAAAAATAATGGTTAAAATTAATTGTTGGTTACTCTGAAGGTTAAGGCGCCCTCTAATGGAATTTTTTAAAATTTATCTTTAAAATGTATTTTCAAGAAGATACTGGCTTAAAGAATAGTTTTATTTTAGACTGCAAACGAATCGACAAATTTTTCCATTTTCTATAACGTAATGTCTTTATTTAAACATAGATTTTACGCCAGAATCAAAGACAGGCTATGTTCTATTTAATTTGTTCAAATATTTTTCTTATAAATTAAAAAGTTCATTATTTTCATAAAGAATAAATTGATATTTTTCTATAAAATTTAATCTTTTCGATAAAAATCTAATCTTTCAATATTTATCTTACCGTTGCAAGAAAATCAGATCTCGAAATAATAGTTTATGCTAAAGAGTTAATTTTGATTTGAAAGATTTTCTGTAAAAGGAAAATGAAATAAAAAAATAGACATGAATACATGTTCATAATCAAAATAAGACGAAAATACGAAAAGAATGTGAATTTGACCTCATATATCAAAAATAAAATTAATATGCTTTGCGATTGAAATAAATGTGCAATGTTTTATTATGTTAATTCTGATTATTCAAAAACAATGACACCAATATTTCACGGTTTATCGTCTGCTTACAGCTAACAGAATTGTTTAATTTTTAATCGAAAATTTCAATAAGAAAAAAAATTGAAAAGCAAGTGGTTAGTAAATGACAAAATTATGCTTCCGCAAGATGACATCATTGATTTGGAAATAAATATTTTCATTCGCATAAACCAGGACTGTCCAAAGCGGCGCTCTTTACAGGTTTTCTTGGCTCCCTTTCGAAGGTTTCCTGTTACAGGTCTGTTTTTTTTAAATTAAAATTCACTTGTAAAAGATATTTTATTTAAAATCATTGATATTTCCTTGAGAGATGTTTTAAAAATCCCTACAAGAGTATTTCATGCATCAACACGCATCATTTCTTATTTTACGATCGTCGATTCCTATGTTTTACTTGGCACTTCTTTTTACATTCATTATACTTTATTTTTGGCAATAGTTTATAATAATTGACTTAAATTTTCACAATTTTATGATTGAGGTATGTCAAGACCATATAAATATAAAATTCCGTATTGTCACCGTTGAAATGTGACGAAGACTTGATTAATTTTTCATGTTATCAATTATGAAAAATGAAATGATTCGCTTATTTCATTCATTTATCTTTTTTTAATAATACGGGAATGGAGTCACCGGTAGCAGCTTGTAGTCTGTGGAAAAACCCTTTAATTAATTCAGATTACGTAAGATAAAGCAGCAGAGTCAGCTGAGTGAAGAAAAAGATTTTTTAATGTTTGGTAATTTGATCTGAAACATTGGTTTGCGTTAAATATGAACGGTATTTATAACATTGTGATTTTAATTTTAATTTGGATACTATTTGGATTGATATCAGAAAAGCTATTTCATTGCACAAAATCAAGTTTGCGATTTAATTAATTGGCAATGGGCAGGATGATGGATAATCAGCTGTTGGCTTTAAAAGTCTTCAAAGATACCTAATTTTAGATTGTTTTAGTAAATTAATTCTATCGAGTAGATTATTATGTATTTAGATAAGATGTTAGATATATATATTATAGAGCAGCAATCAAAACTTTTTTTTTTAAACGAATTTGTAAGACTTTAGATTATTGAGTTTACACTTACAGAAGTTCCTGATACATCAGGCTTAGTGTTAGTGGTTGGCAGGCATGTAGAAGTATGAGGATAATTAAAACGCTTTTCCAAACTGTTACTTATCCTTATAAATCAAAATGCATAAAGAAATGCAATATATACAATAACCATTAGCACAATTAATAGAAAGTTACAAATTTAAATTTAATGAGACTACGGGGGGATCAGGGGGATAAAACAGAATACTTCATGATTACTTTTTGTAATTATTTTTCATTTATCTTGTATTTGAAATTTATGTTGGAAATTAAGACTCATTTTAAACCTATACCGCCTATTTTCTGACACATACGGAATCGTTTTCATTTCGTATATGTGTGAAATATCTTTATATTTTTACAGTTTAAAAAAAAGATTTTTTAAAAACCTAAACTACAGATTTTCTGATAAACATAGAGATCCATTTGTATTCTTAAATGGGCATGAAACAATATGATACAAATTTTACAAAAGAACAAAAAAACATTTAATTGTTAAATTATAATAATAATAATAATTGAAACAATGTTGTAGAATAAAATAATTCATTATTGTTATTCGTAATTATTTCTTATTTATTTTATGTTTGAAATTTATGTAAGCATTTAAGGCTGTTTTTAAACCCAAATTACTCAACTTCTGACACATACGGAATCATTTTTATTTTAAATGTATGAAACAATTTTATATTTTTACATTTTTAAAAAAGGCTGTTTGAAAATTTAAACCACAGATTTTCTGATAAACATAGAGATTCAATTTCATTCTTAAATACTTGAAACAATTTTATTCAAATTTAACCAACAAAATAAAATAAGCAAAGTAATAAAAATAGTAGTTTTAGAATAATATACAATGGCTGTAGTTGAAGCGGTACTTGTAGAATGTTGTAGAACGAAATAATTCATTATTAGTACTCGTAATTATTTTTTATTTATGTTATATTTGAAATTTATGCAAGCAATTGAGGTTGTTTTTAAACCAAAATTACTGATTTTCTGATATACACATAATCCTTTTCATTTTTAAATGCATGAAACAACTTCATATTTTCGCATTTAAAACTATTTCCAGGAATATGTTACAAAATTTTGTACTGTTGAATGGGGAATATATGTAAAACAGTTTCGAGTTCTTTATACAATAGTATTATTCCTTAAATTTTAGATATTCATTAATTAGAAGCTCAAAACTAAGGTTTCGTCTAGATATTATTATAAAAAAAATAACAATAACAATATCAAGAAAAATGTCATTAAAAAAAATAAAATACCTCAAGGAAAAGAAAATCCAATTATTAATGTTCGGACAAAAATACATTGCAATTATAATATTTAATATTTTTCAAAGGAAACATTAAATTACAGACTAAATTAAATCATGTAAACACACACAAGTTTTATACTGACAAAATGCAGGCATATTTAAGTAATTCATAAAAACACTCTAAAAATTACATGAAAGAGCCCAAGCGGTATAATTAAAATGTTAGAAATAACTAATTTGTAACAACCAAAATACTTTATTTTGTTTTATTTTATTTTTGTTTTATTTTATTTTTATTTATTTATTTATTTATTTATTTACTTTGAAGTGTTAAAAAGATAGTAGTTCATATAGTAACGAATTTCTAATTTCCCAACTAAACATTTTTTAAATTATTTCTTCTGTCAAGCGTCACCTAACAGTTTATTTAAATTATTTCAGGTAACTTTATTTGTAGTTATAAAATACAACAATCATCGACCTTTTCTAATATATTGAATGTTTATCTCTATGCTTATTAGCTTTGAAAATCACAAGCGAAATAACAATAAACAAAATTTTTAAAGGTGTCTTTTTACATAAGTATAGATAATTTGAATAGTTATTGATGGGGGGGGGGGGGGTCATAAGCAGAAATCAAGTAATACTTTAGACGAGAATGTCAGAAATAGGAAAAAATTGCTACAGACAATAAATCCTGAAACTACATCAAAAAACTTTACTTAACACGTTGACTGCCACGTCACTCATCGGTGACTGACGCCGAGCTTTCCGTTTAGGCAGCGTCATTCACCAGTGACAGCCGGTTAAAAATACGATATAAAGCTAAAATTGTTTTAAGTAATCACTGAAAAAATATTTAAAATTTACTTAACATTTATTTAATATAGAAGTATAATTACTTAAAACATTATATATATTTTTTTCAGTTGCAGTGTCAACCATCGTGAAACTCATTGTGTTAAATACAGATTGAAAAGATAAAAATTCAACGAGAAACTTTTCCTTGGTGAATTACCACTTGATAATTTTTTCTTGAAATTAAACTAAATCGATTTTCGAGAAAATAATCCACAGAATGTGAACCACGAGGTTCGCTAAACGACAGTTTGCTGAGAACTAATATTAAGGCGGGGAGATAGATAGTTATAAAGTCATCAAGCGAGTAATCTTCTTTAGTGACGCCAAAGGGATTTAAAATCCCTAGCTGTTAGGCCTTCTAACATATTGAGAAGGTAACGCTCTAACACCACTCATTCATCTCGGTATGGTAAATTTCAGTTTCATCCATCATAGCTCCACCCATATCCGAATCGATATTTTAGTGCACACGCCCATTCATTCATACTGAACTGTCCTTGAGTGTGACAAATAGTTTGGAAGCAGCTTGTATCCCAATTTTTAACTGTTTGGACGTATGGGACAAATGAAATGCCTCTTGTATAAGTTATTATTACTAAAACTAGTCAATATAGTTAAAATAACAAAAGGAACTACAGAAGACTCCCTTAAATGTACGAAAATTTCGGAATAGTTTCAGTACCTTCCCGAACAGAATCTGTATTCAAGTTTTAAAAGTTTTGCGTAAAATAAAGTTGATGGAATTTAGAAATTTCATCTAACAATAAACGAAAAAAAAAACCCCTTAATTTTGCATTGCTGCTAGATTGTCAAAATTAACGGTCAGTCAAAAAAAGAAAATAAAAGGTTATTTCTTGCATGGTTTATAGTGAATTTATAAATCTTCTAATTTGGCCTTGTGTTTTTGCTTACAATATTGAGCTTTCCGCTTGTTTATGTACTCGCAGAATTTCAATTTTGATATTTAATAGTTCAAAAAATTTTAATAATTATTTATATCGACGTGAAAAATTGTATTTTTTGTTATTACTATTATTACTATTCACTAGATTTAAGAAAATAAATAATTCTGTTTATTGCCTGGTAGAAATTTTAACGTTAAGACTTTTACAATTAGGTTAAATAAAATTAATATATAAAAGATTACAAAGTATTGCGATGGAATTTTCGAATGAATAAAGATAATGAATATTATTGCCAATGATAATCTGTACCGAAAGAATTACAAGTAAAATAATAAAATGTTATGAACTCTTTTAGGAAAAAGTATATTTATTATGTTTATTTTTGTAATTTTTGTTTCGAGAACGCAGGTGAATTTTGAAATGAGAGACTATTTTCGGGCGCCTGTAGAAATATCTTACCTTTTATCAACAGTTCTTTCAAACATTAACAAAGAACACATAAATTAACGTCTGAATATTAATTGTTAAAAATACATATATATTAAGACGAACATAATCACAATTAATACAACAGAACAGCAGCACTGTACACTATGACACAAGTTCGAATCCTGGCCCCGGTTAATTAAGCTGGGGCCTGGATTCACTCAATGTTGGATTATTGCATTAATAGTGATCATTCCTGTCCTAATATATATGTATCTTTAATAATTTACAAAGTATTTGACCTTTGAAATTCCTTTAGATCTTCCAGTGCAAATAATTTCGTAGGAGATATTTTTGCATTAGATTGAAGGACATTGTAAGTATAGAGTTTCTGAAAAATATGGCAAAAGATATCAGTACTCTGAAAAAAAAGAGAGAAAGAGAGAGAGAGAGAGAGAATTAATAGTACGGGATTGAATCTGTGAATTTTGCATTACATAAATGAACATTAAGAAAATAACGCAAATTATTCACTCACACCAGTAAAATTAAATGATTAATTTACAATAAAATAATATGTGTTTTCCCATTTATTAATGATTATAGCTGATGAACTATTTACATAGCAGGTGAACGCCTGTACGGCACTAGGTTCACCTTGGTGATTCTTATAAAGATAGTCGTTGAGTTTCTGTAGCGCTCCGATTGTGGGAAATGAGAA
The DNA here is from genome assembly GCA_964019185.1 of Maratus speculifer. Classification (NCBI taxonomy): domain Eukaryota; kingdom Metazoa; phylum Arthropoda; class Arachnida; order Araneae; family Salticidae; genus Maratus; species Maratus speculifer. The sequence continues at coordinate 622,563 of CAXHSM010000011.1, read as the reverse complement.
ACTTAATGAAACTTATCTCACTGTACATCTAGCTTTTGAACAAGAGGGTCCAAAAAGTTTTGCTTCATGCTTTCATTCAGTTGAAATAGTTTACCGACAATAACTGTATTTGAATGAATTAGCTCCTCCCTCGCTCTCGCTGCATGCTGCTTAAATTAGAGGTTAGGGAAATATACAGTATTTTAATGTAAGTATGAACTTTAATGCATTTTAGGAAGGTAAATAGTGTCATACAATTTTTGAAATGCAGAAAGGTAATTAGGGGACTGTGAGTACATGCTGTTTTTATGATTATTAGATAATTTTCCACAAGATTACTTATTAAAGAATTATAAGGACTAAAAACAATAATAAAAGAAACCTATTTCAAAGAAAGTAAAATTGATTGCATATTTTGAATTCAGTTCAGTATATGCAAATCCAAAAGCAAAAATTTAAAAATGTGTGGACGTCTAGGAATACATAAATTTTTTTAACTAAAATTACTGCGTATTAACAGAGGGTAGGAATCTTACATTTAAAAAAATATAACTGCAAGCAATGATTATTTTATGCATAGGACACTAATATAAATAGCTGAAACAACGCTGAAAAATAGGCGATAAATAAAAAAAATATAGTAACAACACAACAAAATATAAACACAATTAAATAACAAAACTTTGCATGAACTAGTTAGCACCACCTGTCGCATTCTTTGAAAGTTCTCCTCTCAATTCTTACTGCTGGTTTGTGACTTTGTGCCCTTACAGACACGTGTTTATGTTGCTGGTGTCGAGACGTTAAAATTTAATCCCCGAAGTGTGTTCCTGTGATCTTTTGATTTATGGTAATTAATACTACATAGTTATATTATTTAATTACTAATATATATATATTGAATCAAAATGTAAAACTATATTCAATATTATTGAAGTTCAAAGGCATGCTTTTGCATCTGGCTATGATTTGATTATTCACTTGCAGTGACGAAAAAACAAACAGTCGAGACAGTTAAAATTATTTTAAGATTTGAAATTTGTAATCCAGCAACAAAGAGGGGAGGGGCATATGAGTATGACGGGCGTGCAATTACTTAGATGATTGTATATAAATCGTTAGAGGGCAGAATAATTTGAAAAAATTAATGTTTAAAACTGTTTTAAAGATTAAGACTCTTCCTCATCTAAATGTTACGCCTATTTTTAGAAGGCAAACTAAACAGTTTTATTGTAAAATAAGAAAATCTAATATATATACATATTTATCTACATATCTATCTGTGTGTGTGTGTACACACTGTATGGCCAAAGATGACTGTCAACTTGCGATTTTGTTAAATATTTAGAAAAATACTTAAGGAAATATCCTGAAACTTTAAGCGTGTAAATAGAATAATACAGGCCATACGTGTCCTTAAAGATATTTTTGCAGAAACTCTACAGGGGACCGTCCACAAATTGAAAAAGAACGAATAACTTTTGGATAACCCTGTCAAAACTAATGTAGAAAAAGCGCTATAACTATAAATTATGATTAAGTAGCTTATTGTAATATACTGTGTTTATTTTTATGTGGACAGCATATATAATCGTGGAGAACTTGTTTTTATAAAAATAATCATAAAAATTTTAAGTTTTTTTGCTTATAATTTCCAGAGTTCTTAACATAAAATAATGTTTTTTTCTGAAAGTATGATGAACAACATTGTACACAATACCTTGTCATCAGAATTAAAAAATAATAAAAACTGTATAAAAATTTGAGCAGGTTTACTAAATAATTTTTCATTGTGCATGCGTAAACGCTATCAAAATTTCATTTGCATACTGTGTTAGCTAAATGTATAGAGCAACTTCCTTAAATAATTCAAAAACATAGCTTGAAAATTCTGAAAATGACCGTCTATACAATCAGCTCAAAATCCGCTATTCCCAAAGTGAGGTAAAAAGATGAGGGATTGTATCCATATGTCCATTGATTAATGGCGATGTAGAATACGCAATATGGCACGTACTACTACTATATTTGGATAAAACCCCTGATTTTTTTTGCTTTATTTTGGGAATAACGGATTTTGATTTGATTCTATAGACGATCACTTTCAGAATTTTCAAGCTATGCTTTTGAAACTTTTACAGAAGTTGCTCTATACATTTAGCTAACACAATATGCAAATGAAATTTTGATATCGTTGACGAATGCACAATGAAAGATTATTTAGTAAACGTGCTCATTTTTCATACAATTTTGATTATATTTTAATTCTGATGACAGGGTACTGTATACAATGTTATTTGTCATATTTTCAGAAAAGAACATTATTTTATATTAAGAATTCTGCAAATTATAATAAAAAAAACTTGGAAAATTTTGGGACTGTTTTTATAAAAACCTTAATTTCTCAACGAGTATTCATGATATCCACATAAAAATGAACACAGTATATTACAAAAAGCCACTTAATCATAATCTACAGTTTGAGCACTTTTGCTACATTATTTTTGACAGGGTTATTCAAAAGATATTAGTTTTCTTTAACTTGTTGACGATCCCCTGTAGACATTCGGGAAAAAAAAAATCTTCACAGAAATGTGTGACCTGTACTGTTATGTTTACACACTTAGAGTTTCAGGATATTTCCGCATAAATGTTTCTAGATATTTAATAAAATGTCCAAAATTGCAAGTGGCCGGTCATCTTTGGCCATATAGTGTAAAAAGATTGAAGGGTTATATTGAAAGAGAGAAAAAAAGTTTGAAAAGATTTCTGCAGTTCAGACAAAATAATCAGTTGTAATTGAGTACTTAGACAATATATGGCAGCACCACAATTTTTAACTCTTTTGCGAAAAATAATACGTTTACCAGATTTTAAAATAGAATGCTTTTCAATGCTCATTTTTCTCTGTTTTTTATTACAAATATCGATGCAATAAGTCTTGTTCTAATTTAATTCTTTAATTTAGCCTTTATATACTTTTTCTCTCTCTCCGAAGGTGTCTTTCGTTAACAAACTGACTTTTTCTGTACTGCATTTGAGAAAGTGTATTTATCGATAATATTTTCTAAAATTCTGAAAACATTTTTTTTATATTTGTCAGGCAATATTAATTTGAAAAACGAGTTAAAGTGGAAAAAGAAAACATATAAATAATGATTTATGGATCGATAATATTTTAATGTTAAAATATGTTTAAATAATGTTTAAATTCCAGTAGATGGCAGCACTAAACACCATTTAGCTGAATTAAGGCCCAAACAGACCTGACCACTTTCTGAAGTTTATCGTCGGCTCGTTTGTCGTGGCAATATAATGTTTTTACGAAATTTTACAGCATATTTTAAATTGTATAAAACATAAATAGCAATGTTGACGATTACTTACACTTTTAGACTGTCTAACATTCATTAAAAAAATAATGTAATTTGGAATAAAAGAAAAAAACAGCGTTAAAAACACCATAGCTTTTGAAGCTCTATAATAAGGAAGGATTGGAGCGGGCCTACATTTTTTTTCAGTACCGATCCGGGACTGGGACCCGTGGAAGGGTAGTTGCCTATAGGGAATTAGTTACTTTTCAATACAATTCCGTTTTAGAAGATTTTACTTTATAGCATTTTTCTGATTTTTACGCCTTTAGTACGCAGAACAGTGCATACGTTGATACGTGAAATGTAGATCAACAATGTTAATGGTAAAGGAATAATTTATATACAAATTGAGATTTATTAAAAAAAATAAGTATCGAAGCATAGGGCACTCATTTAAAAAATGAAGATTATAAACATATAAGAAAGCTAAAATAATAATAATCAGCTTAAATATTCAGACTTCCTCGTACAAAACAATTTTTCATCAAATCGACGTAAAAATCCATGTTTTGTGGAAATTCAGCGATGACGGTCGTAGAGGTTTCCAGGGGTCCGGGCCCGGGCCAGTCCGACGGAATGAAGGCTAAAATTCAAACGGCCGACAAACAAAATAAACTGGCTAGGCCGGCAGAAAAAAAATTGAACGGGCCGAGCCGATAAAATTTTTTTAGCTGTATTAGTTGTTCTCAAGATGTCTAGGGCAGACACAATATATATGTATACAACACAATGTTTTATAAAAGTATTAAAGCGATAATGAACTCTTGTTAACGTAATCTTTGGTAATATACGTAAGGTGGTTTTTAATTTTACTACTCAAGAACGCAAAACCTTGACGCATTTTCTGACTGATTTTTAACTGTAAAGGTATAAAATTGACAAGCCTGACTATTGAAGGGATTCGGAATCGAATAGCGTTTTCCAGTTTTGGAAATTACATTAACTGTCGAGATATGAGAGATTCTTGTCACGTGGCCGTAGATTTTTCTCCCTTTTATGCTGTTACATCCGAAAATTCGATTCAAAATGCTAACTTTGTCAGTGTTTTCTCAAAGATATATTGCTTTTATAAAAAAAAATGGATAACGGCATTCGATTACGCATTTTCTGACTAAGAATACCTGCTAATCTTATGCGTTTCCGAAAAAAAAATTAATTCAGAAATGTATCAGGAAGTAGTTTCATTGGATTTGAGAAAATCTTTAATAAATGATATAGAAATATTTTCATAAATCTACTTTTTATTACATAGCTTCAAAAGTAATGATGTTTTTAACTTTCATTTTCTTTTTTTTTTTTTTTTTTTTTTTTTTTAATTTTAAATTGTATTAATTTTTAGTGAATCTTTATTAGAATGTTGACAGTTACAGAATCATTAATTACATGATCATTAATGATGCTATTGTGTATTTTCTATAAAATATATTGTAAAACTATAAATATCTATGCTCCATGCAGTATTTTTTAAACAAATCTTAATTATATGTTACAAATCTGAATTTTTTCGAAATAGTAGAAATTATGCCAGGCCAGAACGGACCGACCGGCCTGCTTTCAATGATTTCTGTATGAGCTGGGACCGGAAATTCCAGCCCTTGCAGACCTCTGGCTAAGGCCTAGATTTAAAGTTTTTTCCGGGTCGGGCTACTAACTGTGTTGTACGGAGCAAGGTAGCCGAACATTTAATATTTTACCAGAACCGTTCTTTCTGTAAAGTCCGGGCCGGTCGACCCTGAAATTTCGGCCATTCCACTTTTTTGGCTATCCCTAATTCCTATCCAAGAAACTTTAATTAAAACAAAACAAAACAAAAAAAATCTTTTATTATTAAAGATAATAATAATAATAATTCGAGCATACGCTCAAAAATTCTCTTCTGCGCCATGCACGTGATACGAGACATAGAACTGTGGTATCTTTAAAACCAATCAAGTGAGTCGAGAGTCGACTCCTCGAAAGGAGTTGAAATGCCCAACCCTATTGTCGACTCTCGATTCTTCGACTCCTTGAAAACCTCTCTTTCGACTCAGTATCACATTTAAACTCTTCGAATTAGAATTGGCCGAGGAGTCGAAGAGTCGACTCTAAATCTCGACTCCTTTAGAGGGAATCGAACTATAGACTCATATCTAATTATCGGAGTCGACTCAAAAGAGTCGAACTTTCATTTCAACTCAGTTTGGTATTCGGAGTCGAAGAATGGAAAAGACAACTCACTCACTCAAAGAGTGGTTGGACCAGTTTAACAGAGTGACGGACTTGGGGAGTCGAGAGTTGAAGATTGGGTGGTCGACTCTTCGACTCCTTGACAACCACTCTTTCGATTCGGTGTCAGATTTCGACTCTTCGAATCCGAGCTGGGCTTTTTAGCAAAAAACAAATGTCTTGGTTTGACATTATATTGGGGTTGAGGATTTTGGAAAAAGCGCAGCCAATGTAGATGTGCATTTCACGTATAATTAGAAAGATACCGAATGAATGAAAAAAGTGGGAGGGATAGAGAAAAAGGGGCGTTCAGCTGGTTATTTCTGGAAAGATTAATTGAATTTATGAAAAAAGGGGTGTTCAGCATTATATTTCTGGGAAGATTAATTAAATTTAAGTTAGCAGATATAAGGTTTTTATTTTTTGCTAAAAGAAAGTAGGACTGGTTAGGGAAATATTTTTAACTGCCTTTATCTGATGCAATATAGAAAAAAAAGTTGAAGAGAGAGAAATGAAATTCTACTTTAATAGCAAGTTGTTTAAAAAACAGTGTCGAATTAAGACACTTTTGTTTTTTCGAGAGGAGATTTCTGTGGGTGTGAGTAGATGTTACAAAGAATTTTGGGTGGGGGTGGAGACTACACTCTTACCATTTAAAACACAAAATGCCTAATATTTGAGGGGGGGGGGGATCTCATTGTTCCGCAGGATTGCCTGACCCCCGGACCACTTTCCTAATTCAAAACTGCTAAAAAATGCTATGAGTTTATTTTATGATTGATGTATTTTAGATAAAGTGTTGTCCTTCATTTGATTACGAATATATTCTTTTAATATATATATATATACACTATCTACCAAAAAGTATTTGTACACTTTCAGTTTTTGACATTTTGTCAAATATTTAAAAATATACTGGTCGGATTCTTCTGGAACTTCAGAAATATAAAGATTATGTTTCACTTTATATTTATTTACATTCATTTGTTAAGCGGGTAATTAGGGGGCCGGCAAAAAAACAAAGAATAATAGAAATATTTGGGATCGCCCTGTACATGAAAATGCACGAAACGACTTATCGCTTTAGAATACAAATATATGAATACAGTAGAATATGTACACTAATTTTTGTGAGAATAGCATGTATATTTATGGCGATAGAGTGATTTTTTTGAAAAATTCAAAAAATTCTGGTATGTTTTTTGTTTATATCATGCTGGGTTTTTGACCAAATTTAACGCAAATTTCAGAAAAATTAGCAAAATGCAGTAGAAAAATTGTAGCGCAATTGGAATATAAATATATTAAATATTTTATGAAATATGAGTAGTTGTATAAAATATTTTTTATCTGCGCATGCGCGAACTAGAAATTTTTTTTTTACATCATTTAATAGTCAATTCTATGGAGTGACTTATAAAAAAAATCCAATCAAATATCGTGAAAATTCAAAAAGATATCATTATTTTAGTGAGATGTTTTTACTCTGCTCTCTAAAAACGGCTGAATCTTAAGGGATTCTCCACAAATTGACATTTTTTAATAACTGACTTAAAAAAAAAAAACTAGTATTGAATTAATACAATATCTAATACAATATTGCTGCTAATAAGTACTTGACAATTGTGATAGAAAAGAAAAAGAGCTTTATTCGCATTCAGGGCCAAAACTAAGAGAGGGGGGGGGGGGAAAGGGCATGTGCTCCGGGCACTAGGATGAAAGTGTTCCAAATGTATCTTTCGTTTGGCGATTTTTTTCATGGCTATGTTTAGCATAATATTGTTAAAATTATTATATCTGGGCTATGCTAAAGCATAAAAAAATCTAATGATGATGGCTTAAGGTCCCTGCCCTTACCCGCAAAGATGCTCACGAGCTAATGCTATTCCTATGGGGATGCATTTTTCTAACTCTTTTGCATTTGGACATTTTTAAATAATATGTTTTGCATTGGATAGCGTAAGTCCTTTTCAAGATCGCTCCGTGATTACTTTTTACTTACCCATCATACGTAGTATAGGGTAAGTCTTGCAATCGTTTTGAAAATCGAAAATTTTTTTTTGGCGGATTTACACGTTTTAGATAGTGGAGATTCCGAAAAACATATTTTTAGAAAAAAAAAAATTGCCGTCCGTCCGTCTGTCTGTCTGTCTGTAAAAGCTCTATCTCCCGAACAAATTGAGATAGAGACTTGAAATTTTGTATGTAGTTAGTACGTAAGAATGGGACGAACCCTATTTAATATCAGCAACCTCGATTATCCGGAACTATTTTTTCGGACTCTCGAAAAATTCGTTCTGATGAAAGGTATATAAAAATTTTCGAATTTTTTTATTTTAAGGAATGGACGTAGAAGGCAATAAAATAACACACATTTTGCATATAGAACGAAGTCGATCAGATTATTAGTTGCCGAGATATATGTAATCCTGTTTTTCACATTCTTCGATTTTTCATGACCCTGTATTTCATTCAAATTTCAATTCAGAGGTATACTTTAATTGGAAATGAGACGCTTAATCCGACGCAATTAATAGTTAGTTAATAGAGTTATTATTTTTGGAGTTATAAGGATGTTTCTTTTACGCAATTTGGTACTACTTGAGTAGTTTGGCGTTTTATATAATTTGTCGAAATTGGTACATCAGCAGTTCTTTAATATAGCATTACTATGTATTAACAATATTTAAATTTTGTTTATGAATTGCAATGCATTGTATTAACAGTTTTCATATGTTTTATTTTCATATACATATCCATGATGGGTAAGTATTACGGTGGCCCCCAACGACTAGTTCAATTTTGGCGTAGATATTTTTATAATGTTTCTTTCGCTTCCAAAAGCGGTTCTGAAAGTGAAACTAACTTTATAAAAAATATCTATGACTCAAATCGAAAAAGTAGTCAAGGAGCAATTTTGAGAGGGACTTCCGCTATCCAATGCAAAAAAGAAAAAAAAAAAAAAAAAAAAAAAAAAAAATTGAAAATTTCAAAATGCGAAAGAGTTATTAGAAAAATGCCTCCCACACAGGAATAGCATTAGCTCAGCAGTGTCTTCGCGGGCAGGGACAAGGGCCTTAAAGATCCTGTTGAAAGTAGAATTTTTTTGATTCGGTTTAAAGTATCAAATTGGAGTATTTTAATGAAGCAGAATACGTTATTTTATATTACATATTTTAAGTTTTAAAATAAGTCGGCTATTAATAAATTGGAGAAATTTTCTTTGTAAATATGCTTTGCGAAGGAGGGGGAAAGGGGTAACTTCAAAATCCACGTTTGCCTCGGGAAAAAAAGACTGGTTTTGGCCCTGTTCACATTTAATAATTTGTAGATCCTCCTCGAGAGGCAATTACAGCTGCGACTCTCCTGGGCATGCTCTCAACTAGTTCTTGTATTACATTTAATGGTATTTTATTCCACTCTGTTTGCACAAGGCAGGTAAGCTCTTTTACTGATTTTGGGCGTGTGTCACCCGCCTTAATTCGACGATCCAACTCGTCCCAGAGGTTCTCTATTGAGTTCAGGTCTGGGCTCTAAGCAGGCCACTCAAGTCGATGCACTCCATTATCAGCATACCAATCCATGCTGGACCTCGCTACATGGCAGCATGCGTTGTCATCCTGGAAATTACATGGGTCCAATCCATAGTATTGCCACAACGTAGGAAGTACACTGTTGTCCAGTATATTACAGTAGGCATCGGCATTGAGCTTACCATGAATTGGGACCAAGGGTCCTAGTCCGAACCAGGAAAACAACCCCAGAACATAATTCCCCCTCCACCAAATTTAACTGTGGGCACAATACATTCTGGTAGGAGGCGTTCTCCAGGCAGACGCCAGACCCAGACCCTACCATCAGAACGGTAGAGGGTGAACCTTGATTCATCACTCCAGAGAACCTGTTTCCATTGCTGTACAGTCCATTGCTGGCGTGTTTTGCACCAACTTAACCGAGCTGCGCGGTTGGACTTGGTGATTAAAGGCTTATGGGCGGCAACACGGCCATAAAAATTAAGCAGATGAGCTTCCTTACGGATGGTATTCATGGAAACAACACATCCTGAAGCTTGTTGAAATTCTTGGCGTATGTGTAACATTGGTTGGTTGCAGTTCTTCCGAATTTCTCTAGACAGAACCCGTCGGTCTCTATCTCCCAGTTTCGTCGGTCTGCCTACTCTGGCCACATTCTGACAATCACCATTCAGCTTCCATTTTCTAATCACATAAGCCACAGTCGTTTTGGGGTAATTAAGCTCGCTAGATATGTCGATTAAAGATCGGCCATTTCGGTGGTACCCGATGATCACACTTTCTCAAAATCAGACAGCTCTGTTCTTCTTGGCATCATGCATGCGATTGATGTCAGTGTTGTTTTCGACACCACATTTAACAGTGGAGAACTTGACGTATTTCAGGATCGCAGATATCGGCATTTGCATAAGAGCCATTATCAATTATGTATCAATGGGTAGATTTGACACAAATGCTTCGATTTTTCATAATTATTTTTATCCTGAAATAGGTTCGTTTTGGTAATTATCTAAGAAAAGAAGTAAATCACCAGTAAAAAACGTAAATGGAGATTTGGCAATTTGCGTAAAATCTGACGTCATTCAACTGCTTCCAGAGACCAATTGAAAATCAGTTCACTCCTATCCACAATAACTTTCTGAATTTCCACGAAATTCGATCGGATTTTTTTATGGGTAGCTCCATAGAGTTGAATATTAAATTATGTAAAATGATAAATTTTATCGTTCACGCATACGCTGATTAAAAAATATTTCATACAAATACTCATATTTTAGAAAACTTTTAATATATTTATATTTCAATAGCACCTTATTCTTTCTACTACATTTTGCGAATTTTTCTGAATGTGGCTTTATATTTGGTTGAAAATATTGCATAACATAGAACATTTTAGAAAATATTTAATATCTTTATATTTCAATGAATTTTGGTGAACTCCCCCCCCCCACCCTTTTCTTCTTTGCAAAGCATCTGCAAAAGTATTTGCAAAGAAAAATTTTCTAATTTATTAATAGCCAACTTATTTTAAAACTTAAAATATGTAATATTGATTAAAGTAGTCTGCTTTGTTTAAAAAAAAAGATACCTTAAAATCGTGAAACCGAATCAAAACGAAAAAAAAATCTGCTTTATGCGGGATCTTTATCATCATCATTAGATTCTTCTGCCATCATCATTAGATTCTTCTATGCTTTGGTATAGGAGAAATGCTTTTAATGGGACCATTTTGACAATATCATGCTAAACATAGACATGGAAAAAATCGCCAAACAAAATGTACATTTGGGACACTTTCATCCTAGCGCCCGGGGCACATGCCCTTTTCCCCCAACCCTCTCTTAGTTTTGGCCCTGAATGTGAATAAAGCTCTTTTTCTTTTCTATCACAATTGTCAAGTACTTATTAGCAGCAATATTATATTAGATATTGTATTAATTCAATACTAGTTTTTTTTTAAAGTCAGTTATTAAAAAATGTCAATTTGTGGAGAATCCCTTAAGATTCAGCCGTTTTTAGAGAGCAGAGTAAAAACATCTCACTAAAATAATGATATCTTTTTGAATTTTCACGATATTTGATTGGATTTTTTTTATAAGTCACTCCATAGAATTGACTATTAAATGATGTAAAAAAAAAAAAAAATTTCTAGTTCGCGCATGCGCAGATAAAAAATATTTTATACAACTACTCATATTTCATAAAATATTTAATATATTTATATTCCAATTGCGCTACATTTTTTCTACTGCATTTTGCCAATTTTTCTGAAATTTGCGTTAAATTTGGTCAAAAACCCAGCATGATATAAACAAAAAACATACCAGAATTTTTTGAATTTTTCAAAAAAATTGCTCTATCGCCATAAATATACATGCTATTCTCACAAAAATTAGTGTACATATTCTACTGTATTCATATATTTGTATTCTAAAGCGATAAGTCGTTTCGTGCATTTTCATGTACAGGGCGATCCCAAATATTTCTATTATTCTTTGTTTTTTTGCCGGCCCCCTAATTACCCGCTTAACAAATGAATGTAAATAAATATAAAGTGAAACATAATCTTTATATTTCTGAAGTTCCAGAAGAATCCGACCAGTATATTTTTAAATACAGTAGAACCCCGCAAATTCGGACCCCGTTAATCCGGATCTCCGGATAATCCGGATCAGTTTGATTAAGTTTATTTTTCAAGTTTGAGAAGCGATTTGGCTAATTTCCATAACCTTAACTCTTTCATCGTCATATTCTGAATAAAAAAAACTTTTTTTCTGAAATATTTTAGGAAGAATACCTTAAGCTTTCTTATTTAAACTATACCCAGCGATCTACTTATGCTCAAGCGGATGCATGATCGTACGGCTCGCAAAAAGTACACAAAACTGGCACCGCAAAAAATTACAAACGTTTTTATAACAAAGTAAACATTTTTACTGTCTGTAAATAATCAATAAGTTAAACATAAAGGTGATTTTCTGTTAGTATGTTTTATTTATTTTTTATTTTTTTCTAATTCTCCGGATAATCCGGATTTTCGATAATCCGGAATGGGTCTGGTCCCAGTTAATCCGAATTATCGGGGTTCTACTGTATTTGACAAAATGTCAAAAACTGAAAGTGCACAAATACTTTTTGGTAGATAGTGTATATATATATATATATATTAAATTATAAATGTTTGCAGGTAATGTTACAATGGATATAATTTACATATAATTTTTTAAAGTTTATACAGTCGATTTTTTTTTTTAACATTCCTTCTTTCAAACCAGATTCGGAGAATATTTCCTCTTTATTTATTTATTTATTTATTTTGGTAGAGCAAATAAATTCAGTGAGTCAATCGGGAGGAGAGGGGGATCACAATGTCATAGCTGCCAAATTTTACGCTTATTTTTTACAGTTTTTTTTTTTTTTTTTCATGAAGGGAATTTGCTTGTTTTCCTATGTTTCGGATGATTTTAAAATACATTTTTTTTATAGTGGTAGGAAAAAAAACATAAAACCTGGCAGTAATTCAGTATATTATCAGGATTTTATAAATAGAATTTCAAAAGGAAGTAAATTATAAAAACTATAAATATCAGGAAAAAAAATTAAAAAATTAATCTTCCGCCGCTTTTTTATGATCGTATAAGGGGTAAATTATGTCCCAGACACTGAGCATTTTGATAGATTTGTAAAATGACATTTATTAAAATTACAGAAAACTTGCAAATATGCATAATTCATTTAGAGGAGCTCACAGGTCCAACCAGGCTCGGTACAAGCGAAAGCTACCCCAGGCTAATGTAAAATAAAAAGTTCTATCCGGTCCCGACCCGTACAAATAAGTAAATTAATAAACTTACCCGGCCCAGTTGAATTTCTACAAAAAAATCCGATTTTTCTTACCATACAATAATTTTCTTAAGAATATTTTATGCACATTCATGAGCAATATTTTAGTTTAGTATGTATTCGCAAGACAGAAAATACACAATAGCAACAGCAATGTTATCGTTTACTTAGATTTTTAGACTCTTCAACATTCGTTAAAAAAAAAAATAATGTAATTTGGAATAAAAGAAAAAAAAGAGGGTTAAAAATGTCGTAGCTTTTAAAGCTGTATAATATAAAGTAGATTTCTGAAAATATTTCTCTGAATTTGTTAAATCTGTTCTTAAATTCAAAAAAGCTACTTTCTTACACATTTCTGAATTCATTTTTAGTTGAAGAAAAAAAAAAAAAAAAAAAAAAAAAAAAAACTTGTAAAATTGAAAAGTTTTCTTATTCAGAAATTATGTAATTGATTGGCGCTTTCTAATTTTTGGCAAAATACATTAGAAAATTACTCTTAAAATTGAAGTTTATAAGAGAAAAACCTGTCGTTTCATTACAAGAATACATTTTTTCTTCATATGTAATGTATTTATTAAAAAATGGAAATGCTGTTTGATTTTTCATCTCCTCTATAGCTGCATGTCAATTTTTAAAGTTCTAAATAAAAATATATCAGAAATTATGTCAATGCTGAGGGGTTTTTTTTCTAGAATTGAATCTTAAATTTTCTAATATCTCTTCACCTCTTCAAACACACTACAACTCCGTTTTTCCTTTTTCGTATTTAGTTTGATTAGCAGTTCATTTATTTAAAAAATGGAAAACGTTATTTGATTCGAAATCCCCTCAATAGTCAGGCTATCAGTTTTATAATTGTACATTAAAACATGCTGACATTGAGCCCTGCAATATAAAGCTTATGTGAAACGAAAAATGCAATTTTCTACAAAACAATGAGACTCAGGATAATCGCTATTATTTTCCAGCAAAATTCGAATAAGCTACTGTTGTCCCCCTTTTTTTCATAATTTTAGTTTTAATAAATTCAGAAATAGACTAGACCGGGGAGAGGGGGGGGAGATATATTTTTTGCATTACATTTTCTACAGAATCTAAGCGTAAAGTAATTAATTTCTTTTTGATTCGATAATACGATATCTTTCCAACATAACCAACACGACATATATGTAAACGCACACATATTAAAAAAAATTTAAAAAAATCAATTAAATTAATTTGTACTAATATTTCTCTTTTTTTTGGGGGGGGGGATATTTGTGAATAACTAATAATTTATAAATATAAGAACATAATGAACTTAAAGTATCTGTTTTAAATTTTTAAGTAAAGAACCCCCCCCCCCCTTCAAAAAAAAAAAAAAAAAAAAAAAAAAAAGGAAAGAAAACAGTCTAATAATTTTAAACGCTGTGATTGCCGGATCCTTACTCGAAGCTCCGGCCTATTTTTAGCGGCACTCGGGTCAGGCCTTACTTTATTTTACAAGCGTCGGATTGGGCCTTCTCATTGCATTCTCCCAAGCCGAGATCGAGACTTACTTTTTACTAAAAGACTGGTTCGGGTCTAACCTTTTTTTTCCTCGTAGCGATCGGAAGGGAACTCGTCTATAACATAAGTTCCCAACGGGGGCGGTACCGCCCGCCAGTGGGCGCTGGAGCTTTTCAGGGGGGCGGTAGCGAGTCTAGAGAAAAATGGGGGGCGTTAGGAGAGTCAAGGGGGGCGGTGATGCGTACCTACCTATTTAGGAAGTGATATAGAGAAAATAGTTGATCTCTCGATTGACCAGTCCGTGACAAAAACTTTAACTGCACTTTTAAATTTAAGTCTATAGAGACAAGCATAGATCTGAAGAGGGAGGAGATTGAATTTATTTTACTAATGTAAAAAAATCGCCGTGAACAAGAAAAAGAATTCTAATCGCGAAGAACAAAATTTTATTATACCAGGCTAAAAACATTGTTGTTGCAATTCTTTCATGAATATCAAAATATCACGGCGAAACAAGAAAAATCGCAAATGACTCGCATTAAAAATCATTATGAATTCGAAAATTGTGGAGTACAAAATTCGCGATAACTAGCTGCATAAAAGTTTTAAACAGAATTCTTTTTTACTAACATGCATTTCGAAAAATTCTGAAGTATGAGGACACATGCCTGAACAGATATTTTTAAAAGAATCCGTTATTTTAGTCACTTCGAGAAATTCTTTTATTCGTTGTGAAAGTGATAAAAATCATTATACACTACTGGCCATTAAAATTGCTACACCAGGAAGAAATGCAGATAACAAAATGATATCTATTGGACAAATATATTACGATAGAAATAACAAGTGATTAAATTTTCAAGAAATTTGAGTGCATAGATCCCGAGAAATCAGCATCCAGAACAACCATCTCGGGTAGTAATAAAGGAACTTATATACTTGGGCATTGAATCAAACAGAGATTGGAGGGCATGTACAGGTATTGATGCTCATGCAGCTTCAATACGATGCCACAATTCATCAACTGTAGTCACTGGCGTATGGTTATGAGCCAGTCGCTCGGCGACCATTGACCAGATCTTTTTCCATTCGTGAGAGATCTGGGAAACGTGCTGGCCAGGGCAACAGCCGAACATTTTCCGTATCAAGGAAGTTCTGTACAATTCCGGAAACATGCAGTCGGGCATTATCCTGCTGAAATGTAGCGTTTCGCAGGTCTTGAATAAAGGGTAGAGGCACGTGTCGTAAAATATCAGAAATGTAACGTGCACGGTTCAAAGTACCGTCAATGTGAACAAGAAGTGACCAAGACGTGTATCCAATGGCACCCCATTCCATCACGCGAGGTGATGGGCCAGTATGACGATGAAGAATGCACGCTGCAAATCTTCGTTCACCACGACGCCACCAAACACGGATGCGACCATCATGATGTAAATAGAACCTGAATTCATCTGAAAAAATGACTCTTCGCTATTCGTACACCCAGGTTCATCCTTGATCACACCACTGAAGGCGCTTTTGTCTATGTCGCAGCGTCAAGGTAAGTCGCAGTCATGGTCTCCGAGCTGAGAGTCCACGCTACTGCAAACGTCGTCGAACTGTTCGTGGAGACTCTGTTTGTCTTGTAAATGACCCTATTTCTTGACTCAGAGGTCGTGACGTAGTTGCACGATCCATTACGGACATACGGATAACATGCCTGTCTTCTCGGCTGCTAGTGATAGGGGGCCGTTGAGATCCTGTACGGCGTTCCTTATTACCGTTCTGAATTTATCGATTCCATATTCTGCGAAAAGTCATTGGATCTCGATCAATGCGAGCAGCAATACTGCGATACGATAAACCGCAATCTCGGTAGGCTACAATTCGACCTTTATCAAAGTCAGAAACATGCTTCTACGCATTTCTCCTTATTACACGATCCATCACAACAATTTTTCACCAGGCAACAATGCTCAAATGCAATTTCTCCGTGAGAAACCGGATGAACAATTTCCTCATTTAAACACATTGTAGATGTCGCTACCGGCACCTGCTTTGTCAGAATGCGCTGAAAAGCTAATCATTTGGATATCACAGCATCTTCTTCCTGTCGTTTAAATTTCACGTCCTTAACATATCGCCTTCATGGTGTAGCAGTTTTAATGGCCAGTAGTGTATTTATAAATTTGTTCAAAAGTAACTTTCAAAAGTAAGATTTTTCAAAAGTAAATAAGGAAAAATTTTATATTTAAAAATGTCTTAATCGAAGATTTTCTATGTTACAAGAGGCTTTGAATAAATGTGTGCTGATAGAAAATATTCATCTTATTTTTCAAAGTTTGGAATATTTTTTTTTTTTAAACAGTCAACTACATATATAAAACCTTTTTCAGTCGTCTTCTAAACAAGGACACAGTGGACACACTGCGTCGGAAAGGGTTAAAGAAATTGGAATCCGACATGAACAAATTGTTAAAACTCCATTTCGTTATAGTTTTAAAATTCTTATAGGTTTATGTTTATTTTTCAGTTTTTTACTACATTTGATGATTTTTTTAATTAACTTCTACTTTATGATTTTTAATAGATAGATAGTCAGATAAAATATAGATAATATGCAACAATATTTTAACATTGTGGATAATTAACTATTATGGGAGAGGGGCGTTGGCATTTTTTTCTCTTGTAAAGGGGGCAGTGGTCCAGAAAAGGTTGGGAACCTATGGTCTATAACGAATTTTTATTTAATGTTATTCCGTCTTGGAGGATTTTACTTTGTAGCATTTTTCAGACTTTTAAGCCTCTAATGCGTAGAGTAGCACATAATATGTGGATTAACAATATTAATATCAACTGAAACATTTACATGCAAATTAACATTAATTAAAAAATGAATATCATAGCATAGGGTTCTTCTTTAAAAATAAAGATTATAAACATAAAAAAATCTAAAATATTAATTTTTGATTAGAACTTCTCAAACGGAAAAATCCATGTTTTCTACAAATTTAACTATGCCGGATCAGGCTAAGAAGAAGATTTTAACTTTTTTCTTGTCCGGTAATATTTGTTCTGTACGAAACAAGTTGGCCGAACATTTATGTTTTTTACCAACCAGGTCATTATTTTTTATACGTTCTGGGCCGGTACAGGACTGAAAATTTCGGCTCGTACCACAAAAATATATCTTTTATCTAAAAACTAAAGCAAAATAATTCGAGCGTGCATTTAAAAATTCTCTTTTGTGCGATATACGTGATAGAAGACATAAAATTTTACTTAGTAGCATTTTTCAGACTTTTAAGCCTCTAATGCGTAGAGTAGCACATAATATGTGGATTAACAATATTAATATCAACTGAAACATTTACATACAAATTAACATTAATTAAAAACGTTTATGTTTCATATTGATATTTCATAAAATAAATTAAGATTCGAGCGTGCATTTAAAAATTCTCTTTTGTGCGATATACGTGATAGAAGACAAAATTGCATCATTTTTACAACCAACCAACCAATCGTAAGTGAGTCGGGATTCGACTCACTATCTCGACTCATTAACCAAGTGAATCGAGCCAGAGTCGACTCCTCAAGATGAATCGAAATGCCCAACCCTAAGAAGAATCAACAAGGGGAACTTAATGCCGTATAGGCGTTCACCTGTTATGCAATTGATGAGTTTTAGTTTCGACGAATCAAATAACCTACATATTATTCTATTACAAAATAATCAGTTAATTTTACTGGTGTGAGTGTATAATTTGTTTTGTTTTTTTAATGTTGATTTAAGTAGTACAAAATTCAGAGATTCAATCCCGTACCATTAAATCTGATTTTTTTTATTCAAACTGCTGGTATCTTCCAACATATTTTTCAGAAACTCTGGACATACAATATCTTTCAACCCAATATCCTTTTTCGTAACAACAAAACAAATCTGTTACAAAATTATAACTAATGGAATTTCAAAAGTTAAATACTTTGTAAATTATTAAAGGTACGTATATATCAAGACAAAAACATCACGATTAATGCAATAATTCAACAGTCAGTGAATCCTGTCCCTAGCTTACATAACCGGTGCCAGGATTCGAAACTGTGTCAGAGTGTACAGTGTTGTTGCTCTGTTGTGTTAATTGTACTTATGCTCGTCTTAATATATGTATTTTCAACAATTAATAAATTGAATTCAGACATTAATTTATGTGTTCTTTGTAAATGTTTGAAAGAACTGTTGATAAGAGGTGAAATATTTCTTTAGGGACCTGAAAATTGTCTCCCATTTCAAAATTGACCTGTACGCTCGAAACAAAAATTGGAAAAATAAATATAATAAATACATTTCTTCCTAAAAGAGTTCATACCATTTTAATATTTTACCTGTAGTGCTTTCGGTACTGATAATCATTAGTAATAATATTTATTATCTTTATTCATACGAAAATTGCATCGCATACTTTGAAATCTTTTATATCCTACTTTTATTTAACATAAAAAGTAAAAGTCATAACGTTAAAATTTCTGCTAGGCAATAAACAGAATTACTTATCTTCTCAAATCAAGTGAACAATAATAATAGAAAAAACAGAAAATACGTTTTCTCATATACATAAAATAATTATTAAAAATATATAAATAATTATTAAAAACTTTTGAACTATTAAATATCAAATTTGAAATTCTGCAAGTATACAAACAAGCGGAAAGCTCAATATTGTAAGTAGAACCACAAGGCAGATTTAGAAGATTTATAAATTCACTATAAATCATACAAGAATCCGCCTTCCGAAATTTTCGTACATTTAAGGAAGTCTTCTTTAGTTACCTTTGTTATTTTAATAATGTTGACTAATTTTAATAATAATAACTTATAGAAGAAGTATTTCATTTGTGCCATACATTCAGACAGTTAAAAATTCGAAAAAAAATTGCTTGCAGAATATTTGAGGTCCGTTCAGTATCAGTGATTGGGCGTGTGAACTAAAATATCGATTTGGATATGGGTGGAGCTATGATGGATGAAACTGAAATTTACCGTACGGAGATGAATGAGTTTGTGTTACTGCATTATCGTTTCAATAATTCAGCAGGCTTAACAGTTAGGGAATCCTAACCCCTTTGATGTAACTAAAAAATATTACTCGCATGAGCTCCTCCTAACTAATCTATCTCCCTGCCCTAATATTAGTTCTCAGCAAACTGTCGTTTAGCGAACCTCGTGGTTCACTTTTTGTGGATTATTTTCTCGAAATTTGATTTAGTTTAATTTCAAGAAAAAATATATCAAGTGATTAATTCACCAAGGAAAAGTTTCTCCTTTTATTATTATCTTTTCAATCTGTATTGAACACAATGAGTTTCACGATGATTGACACTGAAACTGAAAAAATATATATATATAATGTTTTAAGTAACTATTAAGAAAATATAATCATGTATTAAATAAATGTTTAAGTAAATTTTAAATATTTTTTCAATGATTACTTAAAACATTTTTAGCTTTGTACCGTATTTTTAACCGGCTGTCACTGGTAAATAACGCTAACTAAACGGAAAGTTCAGTATCGGTCACCGGTGGGTCACATGGCACTCAACGTGTTAAGTAAAATTTTCTGATGTATTTATTTTCCGGGTTTTTCCAATAATTTTTCCCGATTTCTGACATTCTCGTCTAAAGTATTACTTGATTTCAGCGTATGATTTTTTTCCTTCCAGTAACTATTCATAATATTTATGCCTGTATATAAAGCCATTTTAAAAAAAATTTGTTTGTTGTTATTTCGTTTGTGGTTTTTAAAGCTAATAAGCATAGAGATGTGCATTCACTGTATTAGAAAAGATCATTGATAGTTTTATTTTATAACTACAAATAAAATTACCTCGAATGATTTAAATAAATTGTTAGGTGCCGTTTCATATTAGAAGAAATATTTTTAAAAAAGGATTAGTTATGAAATTCAGAAATTCGTTATTAAAAAGAAGTTTCTTTTCGATGTTTCAGAAAAAGTATTTAAAGTATTTTGGTAGTTACAAATTAGTTATATCTACTATATATAAAGTTCTATACATTTTAATTTTACCGCTTGGGCTCTTTCATTTAATTTCTAGAATTTTTTTTATGAATTACTAAAATATATACTTAAATTTTGTCAGTATAAAAACTTTGTGTTTAGATGATTTATTTTAGTTTGCAATTTAACGCTTTCTCTGAAAAATACTAAATATTATAATTGCAAGATTAAAAACAGCCTCAATTGCTTACATAAATTTCAAATATAATATAAATAAAAAATAATTACGAGTTGTAACAATGAATTACTTTATTCTACAACATTTTACAACCACTGTTTCGGCTACAGTTATTACATTTTATTCTACAACTACTGTTTTTATTACCTTCTTTTTTTAATCTTTTTTTTTTTTTTTTTTTTTTTTTTTTAAACCAATAACTTTTTTTTTGTTTTGGAGGGGGGGGGGAGGGGTAAAATTCACATAAAATTGTTTCATGTATTTAAACATAAAAATAAATCATTATGTTCGTGAGAAAACCTGTAGTTCAGGTTTTCAAACAGCTTTTTTTAAATTGTAAAAATATAAAAAAAATTCATACATATAAGAATAAAAACGATTCCGCATTTATCGGGAAATAGACAGTTTAAGTTTAAAAACAGTCTTGATTTCCAACATAAATTTCAAATATGAAACGAATAAAAAAAAATTATCAAAAATAATCATGTAGCATTTTATATCATTGTTTCTATGAGCACATTGTTTAAAAATTACTTTTGTTAATTCCCTTTTATAAAATAACAATAAAAAAATTAAACGTCATCTTTGTTAATGTTTTTTTTTCTTTAATTTGTCTGAAATGATTTAATACATTTAAGAATAAAAATGATTCTCTATGTTTATCAGAAAGAATGTAGTTTAAGAAATAGTTTCAATAGACAATGCGGGGATTCTCCCCCCTACCGTCCCCACTCATTCGATTAAAAAAAAAGGAACACTTTAGACAGGAATGTCGAAAATTAGGAGATATTACTGCAGACAAATCACTGGAAATAAATTTGAAAATTTCATCATAATCAAGCATTATAAGAATACCCTGAGAAACCAACCTTTGACGAATAATAATAATGCTTATTGATAATATGATAATGATGATTATAATAACAATAATAATAATAATAATAATACTGGTGAATGATAATAACACTTGACAACCTTTTCTTCGAATATTATGCACGCAAATAATACATGATTCATGCCATTCGGCTGCCCTAAATTAGGCAATCGATTCATTTACTAACATTTGTTGGCCGTATCGCTCCGCACATCTACTTCGTCTTTTTTAATTCATTATACTTTTTAACTATTTGGAAAATAATTGTTGTCCTAGGTAGAGAACTGGGAAATCTGAAGACTATCTGAAATTTTTTTGGATGAATTCCGTTACTCATTTTATTTTATTCTGATTGAGCCACGGGCCTACCAGTGGCCGCGAGGTTCTGACCTCCAAACTGGCAGCCGGTTCGAACCCGATCGCGATCGTCGGCCTAACCGTTCGGAGTTTTCCGTTGTTTTCTTCGAACCTTGGTTTTCCTTGCGTGAATACGGATTAGGTTCCCATAGAAAGACCCCCCCCCCCCACGGAGGGCATCCCACCTCTTAGGACCTATATCCCACAGCGTAGATAATTGGCTGACTTACAAAAAAACAAACTGATTGATCCATATTTAATATTCAAAATTGGAAAACCTCTGTTTCCACGATGACAAAAAAAAAAAAAAAAAAAAAAAAAAAAAAAAAAAAAAACATAATAATAATTTGAAAACAAATTGTGATACAGATTTTAAGCAAATTTCATGTAAAAGTAACTTAATATGTATTTAAAATAATGTTTAAATATTTCAAAAACATAGCTTGAAAATTCTGAAAATGATCGCCTACACTGTAAAAAAAATTCAAGAGGTTACTAAAAATTTTTTAGTAAATTTGTATTCCACAGAATTTTTTAGTAACCATTACAAACTTTTTTTTTGCAAGTGAAACAAGCATTTCTTTCGTAAATTGAACAAAAGAATTTTTTGTATAACTAACTTAAAAATTCTTAGTATGAGCCACCAAGCAAATTTTTAGTAATAGCTCCAAAAGTATTTTTAATAACCATTATGTGCGCCCGCAGGGCAGGAGCTTCATTCGAGCTGCATCCAGACTTCTGAAGCGGAAGATTTTCGGCAAAACCGCAATAGATAGCAGCACCAAACATTGCTATCTGCTCCGACAGGATTTTCATAATCCCTTTATTAGCGAGTACTTACATTACATACAGTCGGGGCGTATTTAGCGGTGGCCAGTATCGAACCCGGTACGTTTTAGCCTGGAGTCCGTTACTATAACCACTATGCTACGAAGGCCACATCAAGTGAGTTTTAGTAATATATATTAAAAATATAAAACTATTAACTCTATTCGTTGCTAACTTTTTTCTAGTAATTCTTACAGATTTTCTTGTAACCGACTAAGATTACTAAAAATTTTTTAGTAATTACAAGGATCACTAAAGTTTTTTTAGTAGATCGACCCTCTTTTTTACAGTGTATAGAATCATCTGAAAATCCGCTAATTTCCAAAGTGAGGCAAAAAGATGAGGGATTGTATCCATATGTCCATTGATTAATGACAATATAGAATACACAATATGGCACGTACTACTACTATATTTGGATAAAACCCCTGATTTTTTTCCTTTATTTTGGAAAAACGGATTTTTAGTTGATTCTATAGACGATCATTTTCAGAATTTTCACGCTATGTTTTTGAAACTAACAGAAGTTGCTCTATACATTTAGCTAACACAATATGCAAAGAAAATTTTGATATCGTTGATGCATACGCGAAAAAAATTATTTACTAAACGTGCTCGTTTTCCATACAATTTTGATTATTTTTTATTTCTGATGACAGGGTATTGTGTACAATGTTATTTGTCATATTTTCAGAAAATAACATTATTGTATATTAAGAACTCTGCAAATTATAAGCAAAAAATTTGGAAAATTTTGTGACTAATTTGTTAAAAAGCATACAGCTGTTTCGGGACTTCTAAAATCCCATCATCAACACTAAAAATAAGTGTAAAATTTAAGACAAAATTGTAAACAGACAATTCAACGGCCCGTTGAAGCCAAATAACAGCTGTATGCTTAACATCTATTATTTTATATAATTTGCGCTTTCTAACATTGCTTCATTATTTATTCATATATAATCAGAAAGCACAATCCTCCCCCCTTTTTATATTTGGCTTCAACGGGCCGTTGAATTGTTTGTTTACACTTTTGTCTTAAATTTTACACTTATTTTTAGTGCTGATGATGGGATTTTAGAAGTCCCGAAACAGCTGTATGCTTTTTAACATCTATTATTTTATATAATTTGGGCTTTTTAACGTTGTCTCATTATTTATTCAATGATTTATGTATTGATAATATTTTAATGTTCGTCAAAATTTCAGTAGATGGCAGCACCAAATACCTTTCAGCTGAACTAAGGCTCAAACAGACCTGACCACTTTTTGCGGTTTGTCGTCGGCTCGTTTGTCGTGACGACAAAATGTATGTTTTTTTTTTTTTTTTTTAAATCTTTAACGATTTTTGTAGAAAAGGGACAGTTGTCTGGCAAAAAGGGGGACCTTTCCGTCAAGTATGGTTGATCTGCTTATCTTCCATTTGTTCCTTCCCCTCCGTTCTATTATATTCAGTTGAAGGGGGGAGATGGTCACTCCGGCTCCCCATTGTTTATTGACAAGCATTGTTATGTCCCCTAATCCCTTTTTAAACTTGTCTAAATACGTCTCTTGAGACCTAGACTCCTTCTATGGTAACTAACTAACTTGGCAACCCTTATTGGCGATTTTCAAAAAAAAAAAAATTTGGCAAAGAAATCTTATGTTTATGTAATCTATGAATATGGTAGATTTTGAGTTTGGATCGGATTTGAGATTCAGATCAAAATTTTAAGTGTCTCATTAAACATGAATTTCGTAAACCGGAAAATCTTTTAATCATATAATTAGATATAGACAAAAATGCTTTTTCAATGCGTTGTAATTTTTTATGCTTTATAAACCGGCTAATAGGGAAGTAGAAAATTAAGTAAAATCATATGGAAAAAGTTATAAAATATGTTAAGTTATAGATTATAAAAAAACTAGTTTTCATTCCCGTAATATATCTTAACCCTTTAGTGCATAATGTTGCCTATTGGCAACAAATTAAATTTTCTCACCTTATCATTTATTTACCGTTGTTTCTTAAGTAACTTTATACTTTGCGTATTCATTCTGATCCTATATTAGGTTTAATTCATTAAGTATACCATAAGTGATGATATTTTTTTTATAACTTACAAATAAAAAGAAACTTGTTAAGCTTTCCATTTTCCTAGCCATAGATGGATTTCTTACAAAAGTAAAAACATATTTAAAATGCAAAAATTCTTTTTCAAAATAAAGGTTTTAAAAATTATTCTCATAATGTAACTGGTCTTTACATATTTTCTTTCACATGAAATTTTAAACAATTATCTCAATTTTACGAAATTGCTTGTTTACTGTGTTAGACAAACTTAGAACTCTGTTATAACAACCCAATCTTAAGATCCCTTCACCACCATTAAAATAACGTTAAGGTGGACTTATAATTTGTCCTTTAAAAAAAATAAAAATTAAATGTCAAATCATAATGCTTTTGTTGAAATCTAACATATTAAATTTTTTTTAATAAACTGATTACAGCTTTAGTTATAATAGACTGTACCCCCCCCCCCCTCTTCATCGACTTTTTGGTCGACTTTTTTTCGCGTTCTGTCGCGAAAATTGATTCAAAATTTTAACTTCGACATCCGCAGCTGAAAGTTTCGTTCTTTTTATAGGAAATTAAAAACGCTATTCGTTTTTTTTTTTTTTTTTTTTTTTTTTTTTTTTTTTTTTTTGTACGAAAATAACACTACATATAAAAATTCTTTTATTAATGAATAAAAGTAAATTTGAGACTTTTTCAAAAAAATTCAATGTAGATTTAAGAGTAGCTTTTATTACTGAAAAATACTTACAGATTAGAATTATTCATTTTTTGCATTTTATAAATGGCAAAAAAAAAAAAAAAAAAAAAAAAAAAAAAAAAAGCATGATTTAAGAGGAATTAACCGAAAATGTATTATTACATATTTGGTTATATATGCAGGAGCTAAATAACATTAGCAAGCTTATCCATTTTTTCATTACTCAACCTATCTTATAGATTAAATTGAGAAAAATGGAAAGAAAAAATTATTATACTGAAACAATAAATAACTTACGCAAGTCAGACAGTTATTTTCCCAATGACTATTCTAATTAAATATTGTCCCGCAACATTATTGGTTGTACATTTAAAAATCCAAGGTCAAATGTAAAGCTAGAAATATATTATTATTATTATTATTATTATTTTACCTTTATTTATTTATTTTATTTTTTAAGGAGAGGGGGAGGGGGTTAAGAGGCTACTGCTAGAGCAAAAGTTCTGTGTCCACAGAGTAACATAGTCAACAGTTAAAGAAGAATATTTTACAAATTCTTTTATTTGAAAATATTAAAAGTATCATACACAATATATTGAAAATAAATATCAAATGTATGAAAATATCAAAAATATCGAACTTCATTTTATTTTTTAAATAAATATTGGATATTTATCATGATGCATAAAAATATATATTCATCGATATATATCACCGAATCCAGTGTTTAAAGTACAGGAGCACTTTTTTTAGAATCCTCCCTTGAATTTTAATACTATTTTTATATGATACCAATTTCATATGGTACCTGAAGCTGTTATGTAACGCTGTGCGTTTTTACGTTTTCGGTTTTGGTTGCGTTTATTTAATATGAAGATACTTTAAGTTGCAAAACCGACAACAAACAGCTTCCCGAAAGTGAAAGTATCTGAATATTAAAATTAATCGGTGAAATACAAGTATTACACGCACCAGAGGGTTTTACGTAATAAATAAATATTAATTATTAATTGTAT
This sequence comes from Maratus speculifer, assembly GCA_964019185.1. Lineage (NCBI taxonomy): Eukaryota > Metazoa > Arthropoda > Arachnida > Araneae > Salticidae > Maratus > Maratus speculifer. The sequence goes on along the minus strand of CAXHSM010000011.1, from coordinate 596,073 downwards.
TAATACAAAAAAAAATCTTTTTTAAAAGAATAATAAGACTGTAAGAACTATACAATGCAGAGCTGAGTAGTTCTAATATACTAGAAAAGTATTAATATTTTCCTAACTGATTTATGACGAAACTAATTCGGTCATTTTTTAAAAAAATTTAAAGAATTTGTATTTTTTTTTCTTTTTTACTGTAGGATTTAGCATTGTTTATTAAGAAAATACCATGTTTTATAGAGAAACGTTTTAAATATAAAATAAGTAACTTTTTTTTAAACATAACTATAAGCTTTTCTGCTTTTTTCACTCTTTAATCTGTTCTGCAGCTAAATGTGAAATTAAACGAAACTAAAGCCAGAAAAGATATTTCTAATGAATCTATAAATAACTGGTTGTTTAAATTAGACCAAAGTTGTCCAACCTTCCACAAATCAGGGGCGTATTTCAGCTCTTGGAAAATAATGAAGGGTACAATTATTTACAGGGCTCAAAACATGCAACAAAAATATTCCACAATATTTAGTAGCGATATACATACATCCAAATACATATCGCAATAGAAGACATAAGGTCTAATGTTTCCGAAGCTTTGAGTAAAAAAGGAAAGAAAAATTAAAACAACCACCGATAAATTATAGTAAATCACTAATTGCACATTTTTCAGCGAAAAGGAGAGTGGGGAGAAAAAACGCTCAATTTTTTTTTTTTTAATTTTTTTTTTTTTTTTTTTTTTTTTTTTTTTTTTTTTTTTAGTAGGAGGCAGAATTTTTAATCAAAGAGTCTATATAAAAAATAAAAAATCAAAGACATTGTTATTTTTTATTTATTTATTAATTTTTTAAGGACGCAAATATACAATTTGATTTACTTGGGAGGCGCAAATATATCATTACAAAAAGTACAGAAACAAAGACAATATTAGTAAACAATGCATAATTCCAAAGAGATAGCCTGGAAAAGCTCTCATTGATGAAAATCATTTCCCATGATTTTACATATTTAAAAAAAAAAAAAAAAAAAAAAAAAAAAAAAAAAAAAAAAACCAGAATGAGAAAAATTTTAGGTGAGAAAAATACCTGAAATTTTAAAAGTTTGTAAAAGAAAATGGCATCCTTTCTTTCGTATTGCAGCATAGAAATGGGCCAGAGTAACAACATCAGCCAGAGTAGCTAATTTTTCCCATTTGCCATCGCCATCATTTCCTTAAATTATATATATATATATATAAAGAATAACTGTAAATTAATGAAGAAAGATTTACATCGGATCAATTTTTTGAAGTCATTTTTCATTTTTGAGGCATAAAATAAACTCACAGAGAATTTGAAGACATCTCTCAAGCAAATAACAAAGATTTTTAATAAAGATTCTTTTAATTTGGAATTTTATTCTTAAAGTGTTAGCAATAGGAAACTTTCAAAAGGGTGCCAAAAAAAATTTCAGAGGGGGCAATGGCCTCCTCGGGCGCCGCATTGGACTGTCCTGAATTAGATCAATTTATCTTTCAATGACCGATCTAACAGGGTTCGGTATATATATATAGCATATGCATATGTATATTATATACATATGTATATTATACATGTGCATATATATTATATATATGCATATATATATATATATATATATATATATATATATATATATATATATATATATATATATGTATATATATATATATACATGCATATCTATATTTATCATAATATATACCATGATGCATATCCAAATTTTATTTTCAAAATATCAAGAAGTTTGATATTTTTGATATAATTTAATTTATAGTCAAAATATTCTATCTAATACTTTTTATATCAAAACAAATGTAAAATTTTTTTAATCATTATTAATTTTGTCATTCTGTAGATAAAAAGCTTTTGCTACGGAAATGGTTTCTACCCCCCCCCCCCCCCAACCAACAAAAAAACGATACGTTTTACTTCTGAAGCTGAATTCTTAAATGTAGAATCAATAATAATGTGGGGATGCAATATTTACTTAGAAAAGGTATTGAAAGATGAACTGTCTAATTAGATAAGTTATTTAAATATTCATTGGAAATAATCTTTACTGGTTTTAGTTTTGTTCAATTTAAATTGCACAACAAATTAAAAAACATGAAAAAAAAAAACGCGCATACATTTTGTTTTGATGTTTTTCAATTTGTATTTCAAATTTTGTTGCATAAAACGTAACATTTTCTTAAAATTTCATACTAAATCCTATTTTTTTTTTCTTTAAACAAATTGTGACAGATTTCAACTAATTTTCTTACATAAGTTAAAAAAAAAAGGCGCTTAGAAGATTGCTATGTTAAGTTTTCATGCTAAATTTATTTATTTATTTATTTATTAGTTTCTAATTTAAATAAGGTCTGAAAATATTTATAATGTTTAATAAGTTTACTACTTTTAAACTATTAAATATGTACCAAAGATATCGGATATTTTTTTATATTTTTGAAAATATATTTACTAAACCTGAAATTAATTTTGCTATCGGGTCATTCCATGTCAACTGGCCTAGAGGTTCCCACTCGACCCCCTTCGATTTTTATGAAATTGATACAGAATATACATGTGGGTATATGATAAACATTTGGAAACTGTTTAGTGCAAAAAATTGTATAGTTGGAGCACCAGGGGTCCATTTGTACCAATCACTATTTCATGATTGTAGAAAAAACGGCCAAATCATGAAGTTTAGCATCATATTGCTCATGATATATGAAACCTTACTTATTGAAAACAGGTGATCTAGTACAACTTTTTGTGCTAAAAAAAGTAATTGCAGTATTAAAAATCACAAATCAAAACTATCGTGACTACTAGGCCTCAAAGTAGGCCGTATGGCCAATCTGGTTGAATTTTACCCTTACTTTAACATGCTGTAACTACTGCAAATATTATTTTAAAAATTTGTCGCTTTACAAACTAATTACCTACGGATATATCGTAAAGCCGCTGTAATTGTTTTTTGATTGCTTAAATATTCATTAAATTATTGATGTTCAAAATCTAATAAAAAATTAATATCGTCGATTTTGCCCCACATTCAAAAGCGTATATCTCAAAAGGGACACTTCTGATTTGGTTACAATTAGTACCACTGGAAAGAGCATATCTTAATTTATAAAAAAAACTTTATTTCATTTTGGGCCTCTTAGATACAGAAGGAAAATAATAAAATTCAAAAACCTGTTGTACGAGACAATCCAGATACATACAAGAAAGGTATATATTACGACAGGGTCTTTCAACATATTTTGAACCATTCTTTTTTCTTACAACGATTAATGCATATAATAATTATCACTTTTCTTGGTCACAGTTACTTCCCCTCTACCATTATGAATGATTTGTAACCGCATTGCCAATGAGATCCAATAACCAGGCAAGACTGATTGGGCACTGGTTGGGTATTGCATGTTTTAAATTTTGAATGCGGGTACCTAACAAGATCCATAGATTATTATATACTAAATGTTTTGATTATTTCAAGCTCCCATTATGATGATTCCTGATCCTCAATCCATAAAAAACATTACTCATTGGTTCAGTTTGTCAAATTTCTTATTGATTGCGATTACAACAGCTTTCGGTAAATTGTATTGCTGACTATAGATCCGCCGGAGTTAAAATTTGGTCTTTAATTGGCCTTTGAAGACTTGTCCTTGCAGCTAACCATTTTACAATTTCCCCTTATTCCGTCACAGGGTGATTTCCCATGACTTGTGACAAAAAAATTCCACTCTGCAGAAATTCCAAAGTCAGTTTGGTGATAACAAAGATTCAGAACTTTTTTTTTAATTCTTGTATTGCGCAGAAGATCCATCGCTAAAATAATATATATGCGTAATTTCGTGAAAGCTTTTATTCAGATGCTCCATTAGTTTTATTGAAAATGCATGTACAGCAACTGATTTATGTTTGAGACAATCAATAATTATGCAGTAACTCGCACTTTTAGTTTCCGAATTATCTTTAAAATAGATAACAAATGGGTGCAATGTTGCTTGGCTCTTTTCCCAATGGAAACCGTGAATAGCATCCTGGATTACAAAGCTGTAATTTTCTGCGAAGTCCATCAATATGATCAGTTCATCTAGCTTTAGAGTATCTTTGGTCATCCTCAGATGTTTGCTTTGATGCTTTGAAATGTAATGATGTGTAGAAAGTGCTGAGATTTTCAATACCAATTCTTCAATAAAATCTTCAATTGTCATCTGCTTCGTTTCTAACGTGTCATGATCTGTGTGAACCCATTGTTTAAATTCAACGGCGTCTTCTGGATCACTATCTTCGAAAATACTTTTCAAAATTTTTATTAAATCATCTGTTCCAGGACATTCTTCGAGCGATGAAGCATAGAATCTTTAGAATTCAAGTCACAAGCTGTATTACTTATAAGGAATTTATAATCTACATCAGTTATCAACTTCACATTTTGATGCATTTTACACACAGATTGGGAATGTGAACCTGATGCAACGACAGTCACACACCATTTTGGTTTTAACTCGCAAAATTTGAAGAATCCGATTTCCGGTCCATTACTACTTCGATAGACTGCAAACATTTCTTTCAAATTGCTTAGTAATAGATGTTTCTGCATCTGAACTTTCCTTCCATCTATCCGAACAGAAATGAAATCTTTTATTCTTGGGCATATTAGAATAAATTCTTCATCTTGAAAAAAATTTAATACTCTTTCTTTTATGTTTTCTGGCAACTTTTTACCAAACTTTGCTCTAGGTAAAGCCAATATCCCGATGTCTGCTTTTAATTTTCGCGCTGCTTTTACCATTCTTTCTGAAACTTCAAACTCTTCCATAACTTTTTTTATTGTCCAACTTTGAGGTGACATTGTTAACAGTGGCGGAGCCAAGGGGGTGGTTTTGGGGATAAAACCCCTCCCAGACCTAAGAATGATTGCTATAATTGCCACTTATATGAATCAAGACCAAACTTAATATTTACATGTTTTGGCGTATTTCGGAATCCGTCGCTTTATCGAATCCCATTTCTTTTAATAAAGTGATTCCATTAAATGGCGAAAATTCAACTTAAAACTGTGAAAGGTCATATTACATGGATTAGTTAAGTAAAAATTGTTTATTTCAACTAAATTACTTTTCTGAGGCATAATATGCTAAAAGAATGATGATTTCCTGCCACACAGATGCTTTTTGAGTTTAACTATTATACAGTGAATATTCTAATTAGTATTGATTCTATTAACCGGCGATTCAAATAACCGACAATCACCTTTATTAGAAACTCAAAATCCCCCAAGAACCGAATTCTGGCTGCGCCACTGATTGTTAATATTTGTATTTGTTCTGGACTTTTTGACAACTGTAACTTCTCCTTCAATTCTTTAATTAGCTGTTTGTAATCTAAGCAGTCTAGGCATTGGTTGCATGTAGTAGGTTGTCTTAATTTAAATGGACCAGTAACAATAGCTATTTTCTTTGAAATCACATTTTCAGTTTCATTTATCTTTCGCTTTTCATAGCTTTTAATATCTCTTGTTGATGTTCGTTGAAATTTTAAAGGAGATAAATCAATAGCTGTTAGACTTTTGTTCAACGTTTCTGTTACATATTTCATCTTGCTCCAATTCGCTTGAAGAAGAGGACCATGTTGTTCTTGTTTCTTCGAATTCTTTTCTGCATGATCTACATATTTTTTGGCCTGGTTTGACATTTTTCTTAGTTAAATCTGTCAAATGATTAGAACTTTCTAAATTGATGGACAGCAAAGATTTTCGTACGCAATGATTGTCTTTAGTGAAAGGATTACAGCATGTTCGCTGAAGAAACTCAAATTTCTTCAAAATATGCAAAAGCAATGTTTCGTGATGAAAACATATTTGAGAATTTTCTTCAAGATGCGATAAACTTCGGCCATTAATTAACTCCTGTTCTTCAGAGGAAAATTCTTTAAAAAGCTTAAAACCTTTATGTGCACAATAAGTCGTCAAATGGCACTGAGAATTATCAGCACAGCCAATGCTGCATTGACTCTGATCATAATCATGAGAATCCCTAGAGCTAAAATCTTGTTACAGAATGTTTTAACATTAATGTAAAGCATAAACTGAAAGAGAAAAGGAATATTTTTGTATAAATCTTGTTAAACATGCAAAACCCAACCAGGAGCTAGTCTTGAATGGTTATTGGATATAACTCATTGGCAATGCGGTTATAAATTGCGCATAATGGTAAAGGGGAAGTAACTGTGACCAGAAAAATTGATGATTATTATATTTATTAATCATTGTAATAAAAAAGAATGGTTCAAAATATGTTGAAAGACCCTGTCGTAATATATACCTTTCTTGTATGTATCTGGATTATCTCGTACAACAGGTTTTTGAATTTTATTATTTTCCTTCTGTACCTAAGAGGCCCAAAATGAAATAAAGTTTTTTTTTATAAATTAAGATATACTCTTTCCAGTGGTACTAATTGTAACCAAATCAGAAGTGTCCCTTTTGAGATATATACTTTTGAATATGCGGTAAAATCGACGATTTTAATTTTTTATTAGATTTTGAACATCAATAATTTAATGAATATTTAAGCAATCAAAAAACAACTACAGCGGCTTTACGATATATCCATAAGTAATTAGTTTGTAAAGCGACAAATTTTTAAAATAATATTTGCAGTTTTTACAGCATGTTAAAGTAAGGGTAAAATTCAACCAGATTGGCCGTACGGCCTACTTTGAGGCCTAGTAATCACGATAGTTTTGATTTGTGATTTTTAATACTCCAATTACATTTTTTAGCACAAAAAGTTGTACTAGATCACCTATTTTCAATAAGTAAGGTTTCATATATCATGAGCAATATGATGCCAAACTTCATGATTTGGCCGTTTTTTCTACAACCATGAAATAGTGATTGGTACAAATGGACCCCTGGTGCTTTAACTATACAACTTTTTGCACTAAACAGTTTCCAAATGTTCATCATATACCTACATGTATATTCTGTATCAATTTCATAAAAATCGAAGGGGGTCGAGCGGGAACCATGTCAAAATTTAGGACACTTGACATGGAATGACCCTAATCACAAAATTATAGGTTCTTTATTGAAAAATTCAGTTTCAATCATGTAAAAAAAGAAAAAAAAACTTTCTTAAGCTATAAAAGCATTTCCAGAATTAAAAATATTCTTTGTCCACTGAATGACACAATCAATAAAAATTGAAAAATATAATTACACATATTTTGACTGGAAATATTTAATTTATTTGTCTCTAAATTTCATGGTATATCCTGGGAGGTCATTTGATTTTTCAGAATATCGTGAGTATTAAATGCATTTACGAATGAACTTTATACTTCATAAATGTAAGAGAATTTAGCGATTTTGTTTTTAGATCAAATAAGAAAAAATCACTAAAATATTAAAAAGATTTTAGTATTTTGTTATGATTTAAACCTTTTTATTTTTAAAACTTTTCAAACATATATTAGAGTTAAAATTCTAAAAAAAAATTTTTTTCCTGTAAATAACATATTCACGAAACATACGCAGAGATTTTCTCGGAGTTATTAAAATTTTCAGATTTCATTATAATCTATACAGATATCTGTGATTTACAACAAAATAATTTATCTTTATTTGCAATTTTGTATTTAAAAGTATAATATGATGGAAATTTTCAGAAGTTCTAAAATAAAAGAAAAAACTCTAATTTATACAGCATTTCTTTTAATTTTACTCTTGATCCTGCCAATTTTATCGTTAACAATGAGGGTAATTTCATTCCATTAAAAATTATGTAGAAATCCCAGACTAAATGTCGTTTATCATCTTTATTTAACTGGTACTTTTTAAACTTAAGGTAATATATATATTCTTTTTTCATGGGGAAAATTTTTTCTAAAATAAAAGTATTTGACAAGTACAATTTTGTTTTAAACAATAAGATATTGGATTGTACGAAAATTATTTAAATCTTCTTAAAGCTTAATGAGTGATGTTAAATGTTCATTTCTAAATTTATACTTAGATTGAGTTAGAATTAGTTTATAGCAATTATTTCGAAAATTTTCATTGTTTGAAGAGATACGAATCGCGCTCTATTTTGTAAAGAATAAACTGCTTAAAAGAAGTGGATTTTTTTAGCACCGTGACACCTATTCCAATATCATCATAATAATAATTTTTATTATTATTTGCTTGTTTGCAATAAATTCGTTTTCTCATGCATAATAGTCTTTTTACAATTTCGTTTTTATGCATTGATGAAATATATTTAAGTTTAAAGTTTTAGTTTTCACTAAGAAAAAAAAGAAAACTTTTCCTGTTTAATTGCATGTACAACTTTTAATATTTAGATGTTTACAAAATATATTAATTTCTTCGAGTGACTTTTGTTTTATTGGAAAATTCTTCACACCTCTTTAAAGAAAAAGTCGCCAAATAGTAAGATAAAGTAACAAAATGTAGTTAGGATTTTTCCTTGGATAATTTATACATTTCACCCCTTTTTTAATCCTTTACACAAAAGAGGTAGGAGAAATCCTTATCTACCTTTACTTGTCAATCTTTAAGATGATTCCTATTCATTATAACTAAATGGGCGTATCCAGGAGCCCGAGTGACATGCCGGCCCGCCCGTGTGACAAATATTTTGGAAGCAAATGTATTCGAAATTTTAACTGTTTCGATGTATGGGACAAATGAAATGCATTTTGTGCAAGTTACCTAATATTATAAAAATAATAAAGGGAGCTTAAGAAGATTTCCTTAAATGTACGGATATTTCGAAATAGTTTCAATACCTTCTCAAATAGAATCCGTATTCCACTTTTAAAATGTTTGCTGAGAATTCAATGAAAGGAATTCAGAATTTCATCGAACAAAAACACAAAGGGGCAGAAAAAAATATTTTACGCTATTGCTAGATTTTAAAAACTAATCGTCAATAATAATAAAAAAAAAATAATAATAAAATAAGTGGTTTTTTGTATAATCCATTGTGAGTTTATCAATCTTCTAGTTTGTCCTTGTGTTTCTGCTTACAGTATTGAGCTTTCCGCATGTTTATGAAATTCTTTATTTCAGTTTTAATATTTGATTGTTCAGAAATTTTTAATAATTTTTTTTCGATATGAAAATTTCTATTTTCTGTTATAATTATTATTATTTAGATTTGAGAAAATAAATAATTATGTTTATTGCCAAAAAAAAAAAAAAAAAAAAAAAAAAAAAACTTTATGACCTTTTACCATTAGGATAAATAAAAGTAGCATGCAAAAGATTTCAAACTCTGCGATGCAATTTTTGAATGAATAAAGATAACAAACGTAATTACCAGTGATAATCAATACTGAAAGTATTACAGGTAAAATACTAAAACTGTATGAGCTCTTTTAATTTATTTATTATATTTATTTTTGTAACTTTTGTTTTGGGGCTACAGGTCAATTTTGAAATGGGACACTATTTTCAGGTGCCTGCAAAAATATGTCACCTTTTATCAACACGTTCCTTCAAGCATCAAGAACACATACATTAACGTCTGAATTTAATTTATTAATTGTTAAAATTGCATGTATGTTAAGACGGACATAAACACAATCAATACAATAGAGCAACAGTACGCTGTGGACCCAGCTCCCTGGCCCGGCTAATGTTTCACTCGGTGTTGGGTTATTGCATTAATTGCGATCATTGCTATCTTAATACATATTTATCTTTAATAATTTACAAATAATTGAACATTTGAAATTCCTTTAGATCTTCCACTGAAAATAAATTCGAAACTGATTTTTTTTGGGGGGGGAGTGGGGCATTAGGTAGAAAAATATTGTTTGTTTAGTTTATTATCTGAAAAAAAATATATATATATATGGTTTAATATATCAGTACTCTTTAAAAAATAATAATAAGTGGTACGTGATTGAATTTGTGAATTTTGTACTGCATGAACTAACATTAAAATAACAAAAATAAAATTATTCACTCACTCCAGTAAAATTAAAGAATTACTTTTTTAATAATATTATATGTGTTTTCAATAGTCCGTTTTAAAGTTTTGCAAGTCTTTTTCACAACAGGTGAACGCCTGTATGGCATTAAGTTCTCCTTGTTGATATTTAAAAATTAGTAAATAGTCTACTCCTTGGGGTCATTGTCACACTCAATTGCACTACGCAAAGAGATAAACAAATTGAAGCTCCTCCCATACTAATAAGCGAACATCATCTACTGGCAAATTCTTTAAAAATACGTTCTGCAGGGATCTTTAAATTAATTTAAAATTTCTTTTTGCTTTAATGAAATGAAAACATTCTTCAATATGTACTTAAAATAATTATAATATTTTCTTTTTGTGACTACCCATAACATTTTCATTTTATGATATGACATCATAAGTTAGTAAATTTATAATATTTTTTAAATAAAATTAATGATAATAAAAGAGACAGAGGGAGGGATATATTTTAGTACTAAATATTTAATTTATATGCTTTAACATTGAAGTTCTGTTTTGTATCTTAAAAAATTTTATTTTCATTCTAATATTATCAATTACTTTCAAATACATTTATCCAAATCTTACTTAATTATTTGAATGATTTTTATAAATAAAATAGATTTATACAAAAGTGTTTATGAAAGAATTAACTTAACCATTTTTAATAATTTACCTGAGAGAATAAACTATCTTTCATGCAAATAAATAAAATAAAAAGAAACCCTACAAAAATGAACAATTTTTTTTATTTATTTCTGATAAATGAATTTAAATGCGAGTTAGATTTAAAATAATAATAATACATTTTTATATTTGGACTTTTTAAAAAAAGTAAAAAGGTGTGTTTTTAAATATATTTCAAATTTTAAATTCAAATTTAGTTTAGTACAAAATTTACCTAACACTTAACCAACAGTATTGTAAAATAACTGATGATTTTGTTATTGCTAAAAGTTTTAATGTCTGAGAGAAATCCATGTTTAATTAGTATTATTATTTAGGAATTCAAAGAAGAGATTTATTTTATTCATTATTTTTGCATCTCATTAAAAACAAGAAAAGCTTAATTGAAAAACCCCAGGAAGTTTATATTCATTTTAATATTATTAATTACATTTAAATACATTCATCCAAATCTTACTTAATTATATGAATGATTGTTATAAATAAAACAGACAGATTTGTACAAACGTATTTATAAAAGAATTATCTTAGCCATTTTTAATAATTTACCAGTGATAATAAATTAATTTTCATGCAAAATACAACTAAAAAAATGAACAATTTATTTAACTTATTTTTTATAAAGGTAATGGAAATTAGATAAAAATAAATAAATATATAAATAAATATATTTTTATATTTGGACTTAAAAAATAGTAAAAAAGGTTTGCTTTTAAATATATTTAAAAATTTATATTCAAATTTAATGTAGTACAAAATTTAAATAACACTTAGCTAAAATTATTGTAAAGTAACCGATTGCTAAAATTATTAGAAAGTAAGTATTATGTATTTTTTATTTCTCTTCTTTTTCTTTTATAAGGTATAAATTACTATGAAAAATAAGATCCCAATCGGTTCTCTAAAACGAATTTTTCTTTCTCATTAACAAGATGCAAAAATAATAAATTGAAAAAACGATCTTTCTTGAATTCTTAAGCATATAAATGAAATATTTAATTTTAAAGTATATTTCCTCTCTCTCTTTTTTAATTTCAAAGAATTTTTATGTAAATTCGCCATCTTATGATGTCATATCATAAAATGAAAATTTTATGGGTAGTCACAGAAATAAGTATATTGTTATCATTATTATTATTTTAAGTATACTATGAAAAATGCTTTTAATGAATTACTAAGAGGAAAAAGGAAATGCAAAACTAATTTGGATTTAACTTTTAACTAGATTTAACAAAAACCTTCTTACTACTTTTCTAAGCCCAAATATAAGAGCTTATGAAAACTTTTTAATGTAACACACTCTTAAATAATTATAAAGAAAAAAAAAGGGTAGAAACTTGTGCATTTTTGTTCTTATTTTTCACATTAAAAAAACCATTTACATAACTAAACAAGGTTGTGATAAAGGTACAGTCGACTCTCGTTAATTCGAAATCGGATAATTCGAATAATTCGAAATAAACATGAAGTCCCGAAATTTTCAATGGCAGAATAACGTTAAAAACTTTCACTAATTCGAACTCATTTGCTCTTGACTTCGTTTAATTCGAACTGACGAGAATTCCGATTTTTCATTTTTCTTTTCTTTCTCACGGATTTCAAGTCATTTGAATAACTTTCTTTCTTTGATTTTTGTGAAAATTGTTCCGAACAAGTATACATATAGTCCAATGCATTTGATATCCACTTTCTTGGTGCCCTGTCTGTCCGTCAGTGACACCTCAAATTTTTCTTCCATTGTGCTTGTTTCTAATCATTTAATTAGTTTATTTATTTATACATTCTAATTTATTATCAAGTCTTTTTCTATTGATAACAGACGAAAAATGTTTAAAAAACACTATAACATTAATTCCTTTATAATAGTATCATGTTAAGCATGTTTTTATTTCATATTTACCATAATTCGAACTTCGGATAATTCGAACATTTTTTGTGATCCCAACGAGTTCGAATAACGAGAGCCGACTGTATTTGAAATTAACTGACAGCTAAAATTATTAGAAAGTTTTTGTTATTATTTTTTTCTATCCATCTCTCTTTTATTAAATATAAATTCAAAATATCAGAAATTGAGTTCACAACGTCCATATCGACACTATTTTCTAAAATATCTACTTAAGAAAAAAAAAAAAGGCGGGGAAATGAGTGTGATTAACTAGTTACTGAACAACAACACCTGTAGTTTCATGCATTTCCCTCAAAATTAAATTGAAAACGACGTCATATAATTGGACTTTTAAGTTGAAAAACCATTTTATCAAGGTAAAAAAAAAAAAAAAAAAAAAAAAAAAAAAACTAATGAATAAAAAAAATTTCTTAAGTAATAAAAATAATTAAATATGATTTTTCTATGAAAGGTCGTAATTTTTTTTTTTTTTTTTTTTTTTTTTTTTTTTTTTACTGCATGACGTCATAAACTAGTAAATATGAAATAAATTCTCTTTAAAGTAAAATAAATAAATCAATAAAAATAATAAATGCAAATAAATAAAACCTGTTAATATTAACAGATGCTAGTTCTTAGTCAAGATACCCATATTTTCTTAAACAAAACTTCCAATGGTAAAGCATATAAATTAAATACTTGATTTTAGCACATATCTCCCACCTCTCATTTTTTATTTTTAGTTAATTATTTTCTTTTAAAGAAATTTTATTTCAGATTAAAATAGCGTATGATTTTATATCATAAAATGAAAATTTTATGGATAGTCAGAAATGACATAATTATTATCAAATTGACATAATTATTAAATATTTCAAATACTGAAAATAACTGAAGAATTTCCTTCAAACCATAAAAGAACATGTAAAATTCTTGCATTAAAAATGTATGTAGTTTGAGAGGAAAATATACATTTTAATAGAATACTTTATTAAGATTTGTTGAAAAGAAAGTCAGGTTTTAACTTAACCATTTTATATAAGCTGATTTTTACATGTGCAATTAATTTTTACTTATGAATGAATCTCTAAAATAGACGTCAGTTGTTAGGCAGCGATGGATGAGACCATTTGTAATCAAAAAATACCTCCATCCAAACTTCCCGAAGGAAAACCACAACAACCCGATTATAGAAGGCAGTCGTCATTATAGTGATTAATATCATCAAACTTTCATGACCTGCTTTTTTTTTTTTTTTTTTTTTTTTTTTTTTTTTTTTTTTTTTTAAACACAGGCACATTACTATGTTTCTAGAGGCTGCAAAACCTAAATGGGGGTTGGCGGGCGTAGCTTGCAGGAGTCTAAGCCCCCCCCCCCCCCCAGTTAAATAAATAAATTAAAATATCTTTTAAGCAAAAAATGCATGTCATATCGATTCAAAAAATAGTTTGTCAGATTTAAAATCAGGATAAGTTAGACAAATACTTCTCTATACCTAGAAGCCATATATCAATAAAATTTAAAGTTTAATCGATAATAATTATAGTAATAATAATAATAATAACATCCTTATACTTGAACACATAGATAAATTAGTAAAAAATTTGCAGGAGAAAAATATTGTATAGAAAAGAACTTAAAAATCGAAGAATTTTACAAATTGAAGAATTTTACACTCTAAAAAGGCACATGTGTTTTGAAAAAAAAAATGCATTATAAAATTAAACAAATAAATAATTCTTACTTGTTTTCCAGATACAATACATAATCCAAAATCATGTCCAGTACAGTTTATTTTAAAATTAGTTTTTTCGCACAAAGAACTACTATTGAATCCTAAATCAGCAGTAATAGGTTGAGTAGTGTTAAATTTGAGTTTTCACTGCAATCTACAGAGTCCAGATCTTTTTCACTTGAACATTGAGGAGTGTTTACATTACTTATATCCTTATTCGCTATTTTAGATTTTTTCTTCTCAAAGTACGACATATTGTCATTTTGAATCTTTTTTTTTTTTTTTTTTTTTTTTTTTTTGCCAGGTTTTGAAGCGGACATTGTGGTAAGCAGATCCAAAACCGAAATATATATATTTTTCTTTTCAACTATACTATAAAAAAAGGCACACAAACTCAGACAATTATGAAACTAGAAAAGAGAGAGAGAGAGAGAAGTGAAATACAAATTTCTGAATAGTAGATGCAAAAGAAGGGCGCTAAACTTATATCATTGCAACCTCTCGTTCTAAATAGTGACAGATGGACAACTAAAGGGTGGATTTATTGTATTCCTCCAGTTTCGGCCACCATATCTTCTACGAAATAGGCTCTTATATAAAAGGGTTTTTTTAAGTGTCAATTCGTAATGGGTTAGTACAAAGCAGAATTGCCTTGCTCTGCTGGGTCAATAGAAAAACCATTAAAAAGACAGGATTCCGTTTATTTCTTCTTTCCGACGTCAACAGAAGATAGGAGGTCCTAAAGCCGACAAAAGAGATTTCCAGCTTTGGGAGGCCCACATCTGTAAGGAGGGGTTGTAACATCATCGATCTCTGTGCGAGTGACATTACTTAGTATGCTAAATGCTACTTAACTATAATGTGCTTATTCTTTTAAATGACTTTTACATCTTTAGCATTTTAGACATATGGTCATCTTCACTTACCAAAACAAAAGAATGTGAAGAAACTTGTTTTCCGTAAAGACACTTCAGTCATTTCTAAACTTGTGAATTACCCCTAATTCTCAGAAATGGGGAGTGGGAAAGGGGACTTAAAATACAGATTTCGTTTAAAAGCATCGGATAATTTGTTTGAATCGGTGGCATTGTCTTTGAAAAGAAAGAGGGAAAATCGAATAAATGACGGGAAAAAATATCTGAACCTGAGTTGGTACTGGGGGGGGGGGGAGTTTAACATTTAACCCCTTCCCCTTGGTTAGACAATTGGAAGGGAAGAAATGACTCAAAATACAGTTTTTGGTTTGTCGAATGCTTCCGAGCCGATAATCTGTTTGAAAGTGTTGTTTTTTCTGGAGAGAGAGAAAGAAAAAAAATTGAAAAAGTGACTGGGAAAAAAATCTTGGATCCTGGGGGGGGGGGTAACCCCCCCCCCCTGGCTGCGCCACTGCAACTACATCATTAATATTATTCGCTAGGTTTCATTTAAATGTTATTTTAAAGGAAAAACAGCTGCGCGGAACAGATGCGCAAGCGTTGATCCTTGAGGATCAAAATGAAAAAGTGTGATCGCTAGACCTTTAGTTAAATTTGAATTTTACTATTATCTATAATCAAATTACCCTGCTTTGTCCTGAAATGTGCACATCTGAATGCGCGCGCCGTCGCGAACGGGATAATAAAGCGAAGACATTCAAAGCGGCTAAAAGAAAAAGCGATATATGGGTGTCATCGTTCTTGTAGCCCGGAAGTGTAGATTATTCCTCACAAACATAATTTTAAACTGTTTGGAACTTATTTTCATAGTAGGTACATTCAGTAGGTTACCCTCATATGTACCTTCCAGCATAATCAGAACTGAAATTCGACAATTTTTTATTTTATTCTACTTATTTATTATTTTATTTATTTTAATTATTTATTTATTTATTTTTCAGTTTTGCTTGACGAAAATATTGTAGATTTTTAAAAATGGTTTGTAACTATTTTTAGGTTCAGAATGTAATATTGCATTGTGTATTAGAATTCGCTTCTCTATGACAATTATTTTATGCGGGTTTTTTTTTTCTCTATCTTGTTACACCCGTGGTATATAAAATTTCAAACAATACTTTTTAAAACAAATGGTTTCAAGTTGGCAATCTTAATTTATTAAATTTTTGTTTTACAAGTATTTTGAATTGTAAAGCGTTGTTAATCATACTTAATGCTTTTCATTTCTGTTAATTTAAAATAAATTTATATTAAATCCATTTAAATATTTGCCATTTTCAATGCATATAATAATATACATGAAAAAAATTTTAAAAGTTTATTTTTTGTACTTTAAAAAAGATTTAAGGAATAAATGAAATAGCTAAATCAATTTTGACATTAAACAAACACTTAGAGTGATAAAATATTTTAATTATTGATAAAACTAATCGGATTATGCATTTTTTATTTTTTATTTCATTTATTTTCGGTTTACATTTCTTATTTTACCTGGGCGTAAAAATATGAATGTTTTTTATATTATTATAAGCATTCGTCACGCCATTACAAATGAAATAGCGCTACTTGATTCAACTAAAAGCTAAACTATAGAGCACCAAGTTCAAGTTGGATATATTGCAAGATTCAAAAGATTCTGGAGAAAAAAGTTTTTCTGTATAACTTTGTTTTTAATAGTTCTTAAACAGAGAATAATTTTTAGGAAATTTAATTATGCAAATATATTTAATTTCAATGGGGGAAGATTTCAATGGGTTCAATGTAGCCAAATTAACTGAGCATAACTTACAGACTTTTCAGCATGTTAAGGATCATTGAAAAAATGTAAAGAATAAATTTAGAAACATCACAAACAATATTTCTAGAATTCATAAATAGAGTACAGATGTACAGAGTGCATTTTAAAATAATTTAAATTATATATGCATTTTCTGTATGAACTAACACTTCAAAACTATTTCAATTTATTAATAATTAAACATAAGGTAACGAAAAAAAATTAATTTATTCAATTTTATTTTTTTTTTAAGTTACATGTATTATTAAAAAAAATCTTTTTTTTTTTTTTTTTTTTGTCAGAACAATTTTTTTTTCTAATTCTAATAATAGTTATGTACAAAAATTAAAAATAATAATTTTTAAAGAAAAAACAGCAATTTACTTTTTTAGGAAAATTAAACGTTGAATTAGGAACGTTGGTAAACGTTGAAATGGTAATTTTCGGGTAATTGTTAGGTTTTTTAAATTTTGTAAATATTTTTATCGCTGTTTCACACAATTTTTATAAACAGAAAATTGTACAAAAATTTCAGTTATGCATCTTTGGCATCTATTAACCTCATTTAATGGCATGAAATTCGATAGAGTAGTTTTTGAGAAAAATAGATTTTTAAAGAACCGAAAAATCATTTTTCTAGAATAAAATGTCAATATTTACAAGGCGATAATTGGGTAATATATTTTAAGATAGGTAAACATTCCTGAGGGAAAAAAGCAGGAAGTTTGATTGAAAGATATGTTTCTAATGCTTATCCGGCTACACCCTTTTCACGTACTTGCAACATCGTCAGTAGGAAATCTAGAAAAACAATTTTACACATTTGGGCACGCCTTCCGTACATTAGGGAATTTTCAAACAATGGAGATATTTTCCAACAATGTTTAGAAAAGAAATAATTTTTAACGTTTGTTTACATTTTTAGAGTATTAAGAAGGACGTTAATTCCTATTTAGCAATTAAAAATTCGCTCAAAATCCCGCTTTTTAAAACATTTTGGGACAATATCTTCTCTCATTTATAGATTTTTTTCATAAATAAGTAAATTTTTTTTCTATTTGATTGCGTTGCAGATTTCAATATTTATCGACAATCAGAAAATTAAATCAACTCGGTTGAACCCCCCCCCCCTTCTTTTTTTTTTCTTTTTAAACTTCCTCTACTGTATTGCACAGATTCATGCTTAAATTATTGAGCTAGATTATATATTAGACATTAAAGGTATTTTTTTGTGTTGAGAGATATTCTGAATAAATTATTTTCGTGTTAAATTTTTATTTTATTTATTTTTATTTATGTTGCTAAATTAATTCGTGGATGATGTATGTTTTGCTCAAATAAAGTAACATAAATGTCAGCGCGAGAGAAATATTTAACCCATACCGGTAAAGTTTTCAGGAATAATTTTTAAGTAATAATACATGATTCCCATTTGCAAGACGAGAAAATTGAAAGGCTAATTAACCCATTAGTGCCTGAATTATTTTCTTCGTTAAAATTCAAATTTTGCGTTTTCCGACCACTTTTAAAGCAAGAAAAACTTTTATCTTAATTTATCGAGGACTTCGTCTCGAGAAAGAAAGTATTTATTTATACTCCTTTTTTACTGGTGTGAAATGCGTTTAATTGAATTTTTTAAAACTGTCCCAAAAATGGGACGCTAAGCACTAATGGGTTAATAATTACGCAACGAGTAACCTACTGCTCACAGGAGTCCTCTCGTTGGATTTTTAAAATAGTTATTTCAGCTTATACAAAGGACTTATACAGCAGATGGGAGAAGTGCAGTTCACTGTCTACCATACCTGGACATATAATAAAGCTAAGACAGTCAAAGTGGATTTAAGAATAAAAAGAAAATTGACCAATTTTACTGATGGCATTGAGCTCACAGGCTACGCATACTAATTGCATATTACAGTCTTATATTTTCAAGGTTTAATTCCGTTTGAAAACAAATTAAGAGGGGAACAGCTACCTCCATTTCCCCGTTTTATACCTAATCATTCAACCCCTTAAACTAATGAAGGAAATGCTTTATCATATAAAAAATCCCATTTTTATAAATTAAGGGGATGGGCATTGCTCCCGTTCCACCTCTTATACATATGGAAAGAAATTCCAAAAACTAAACAAGGAAGCGCCTTATCAGAATGTATCTATATCCAAAATTTCAAGTGAATCGGATATTTTTATCATAAGTTGTCGCGTTACATACGCACATACATACATACAGAACGGGCAGGCACAAGCTCTCAGGCTTTGATAGCTTGCGAGCTAAAAAGCGAGGTCATCTGTATGTGTGAAAGGGGCATCATTCTTGTCATTCGAAAACCCGGAATTGTACATTAAGCCTCACGAACATAATTTTAAACTGTTTGGACCTTATGTTTCATAGTAGGTGCATTAAGTTAGCTACCCTCATAGCTACCTTCTGGTATAATCAGATCTCAAATCCGAAAAATATTTTTTGAGTTTTGCTTGACTTTTAATATCGTTTGTAGCTGTTTTTAAGTGCAGAATGTAATATTGCGTTGTGTATTAGAGTTCGCTTTGCTAGACGATTGACGAATTGACGACTATTTTATTTTTTCCCCCTTATCCCGTTACGCCTGAGGTACATAAAATTTCAAATAATACTTTTCAACAACAAATGTTTTCAAGTAGGCAATCTTAATTTATTAAATTTTTATTATACAAGTTGTTTGAATTGTAAAGCATTGTTAAACGTACTTAATGCTTTTCATTTCCGAGGAATTTAAGATAAATTAGTTTATATTAAATCAATTTAAATATTTGACATTTTCAATGCACATAACAGTATACATGAGAAATTTTGCAAAAGTATATTTAATTATAGTACTTTAAAAAGGAAAATTTTAAGAAATATATGAAATAGCTAAATAAATTCTGACATTAAACAGACTCATAGAATCATGAAACATATTAATTATTGATAAAACTAATCAGATTATGCTTTTTTTAAATACTTAATTTAATTTATTTTCTGTTTACATTTTTTATTTTAAAAGGGCGTAAAAATATTAATGTTTTTTAGATTATTATAAGCATTCGTAACGCCATTACAAATGAAATAGTGCTATATTCAAATAAAAACTAAATTATGGAGCATCAAGTTCAAGTTGGATGTATTGCAAGATACAAAAGATTCTGCAAAAAAAAGTTTTTCTGTATAATTTTGTATTTGTTTTTAATAGTTGTTAAACAGAGAATAATTTTTAGGAAATTTAATTATGCAAATATATTTAACTTCAATGGGTATAGATTTCAACGAGTTTAATGTAGCTAAATTAACTCAGCATAACTTACAATCTTATCAGCATGATAAGGATCATTGAAAAAAAAGTAAAGAATAAATTTAGAAACATCACAAACAATATTTCTGGAGTTCATAAATAGGGTGCAGATGTACAAAATGCATTTTAAACTAATTTAAATTATATGTACATTTTCTGTGTGAAGTAACGCTTCAAAACTTTATCAATTTTTTAATAATTAAACATAAGGTAACGAAAAAAAAAAATAATTTATTAAATTTCATTTTTTAAAAGTTATATGTATTATATAAAAAATCATTTTTTTTTCTAATTCTAGTAATATTTATGTGTAAAAATTAAAAAATAATAATTTTTAAAGTTTTTTTTAGGAAAACCAAATGTTGAATTGGTAACGATGGTAAACATTGAAATGATAATTTTCGGGTAATTGTTAGATTTTTAAAATTTTGTAAACATTTTTATCGCTGTTTCCCACAATTTTTATAAACAGAAAATTATACAAAAATTCCAGTTATGCATCTTTGGCATCTATATAACCTCATTTAATGGCATGGAATTCGAAAGAATAGTTTTTGAGAAAATTAGATTTTTAAAGAATCGAAAAATCATTTTTGTACAATAAAATGTCGATTTTTACAAGGGGATAACTGGGTAATATATTTTCAGATAGGTAAACACTCCTGGGGGAAAAATCAGGAAGTTTGATTGAAAGATATGTTTCTAATGCTTATCCGGCTACACCCTTTTCGCGTACCTGCAGCATCGTCAGTACGAAATCTAGGAAAATAATTTTACACATTTGGGCACGCCTTCCGTAAATTTGGGAGTTTTAGGACAATGCAGATATTTTCCAAAAATGTTTAGAAAAGAAATAATTTTTAAGGTTTGTTTACATTTTTAGATTATTAAGGAGGAAGTAAATCGTAATATGCAATTAAAAACAAGCTCAAAATGTCTCTTTTTTTAAACATTTTGTAACAATATCTTCACTGTCAAAAAAGTCTCTAATTTATGAATTTTTCTCCCTAAATGTGTAAAATAATTTTTCTATTTGATTGCGTTGCCAGAATTCAATATTTATCGATAATCAGGAAATTAAATGGACTCGGATGAAGACCTCCCCCTTTTTTTTTTTTTTATCTTCCTTTACGGCCTTGCGCATGTTAAAGCTTAAAATATTGAACTAGATTATATATTATATATTAAAAATGTTTTGTGTTATGAGAGAGTTTGAATAAATGATTCTCGTGTTAAACTTTCATTTTATTTATTTACTTTTTTTAATTAATTTATGGATATTGTATGTTTTGCCCAAATAAAGAACAGAAATGTCAGCGTGAGAGAAATATTCAACCTATTCCGGTAATTTTTTCCGGAATCATTTATAAGTAATAATAGATGATACTCATTCGCTTGGTATGCATTTAAATGTGCAATCAATGTTTGCATAACGAGTAGATGCTTAAATAGTTGTTTCAGTTTATACTAGAGGTGGGCATTATTTAACATAACAGTTAAAAAAACACTGTTTCTACTATGAAGTTTGTTTTTTAGTAACAGAATATTAAAAACTCCCCATTAAATTTATAACAATACCTTGAATTTACATTTACCTTGAAAAGAAATTTTAAAATGAAACAAAAAAAAAAAAAATGTTTTATTTTAACTTTTTATTGTAATGAAAATAAAGTTACAAAATCTTTTTTCAAACTTTTAATTATCTTCTAAGAGAAAACGAAAAAAAAAATATCCTATATTAAAAACGAGTCAAGTAAATCTAGATTTGCACGCCAATCAAATAAACCTAAATTTCAGCGAAAATAACAAAACCCCAAAACAATAAACCGTCCTATCAATGAAAAAGAAAATCCTACACTCAAAATCACTTTTATTTCATTCATTAGTCACCTCTCCCACTAACAATAATAGACGCGTCCTAGCAAAACTTGTCTATACGTCTGAGAAACTTGCTGCAAACTTTCTCCTTCTGTTGCTGAAAATAAAATCTATCTTACAGTTTTAATTATCTGTCTGCATCAAATATTCTATACCAACTGTTAAATGTTCAAATTTTATGTTCCCTTTCAACATGAGATCGTATATTTGTTTGAATTCCAATACGTAAAAAAATTTAATCACTCGTCTAACAGATTAAAGTTACTTGTAATATATAACTACGAAGCAATTATAATATTCTAAAAATATATTGTTGCTTTGAATACGAATCTGTTTATCTAGACTGGTAGTACAGTAAAACCCCGATAATTCGGATTAATTGGGACCAGACCCAGTCCGGGTTTCGAATATCCGGATTATCCGGAGAATTAGAAAAAAATGAAATAAACATACTTACAGAAAATCACCGTCATGTTAAACGTATTGAATATTTACAGTTAGTTAAAACGTTTACTTTGTTTAATTCTTCACAAAAGATTTTAGAAAAAGTTTTTTTTTTTTTTTTTAAATTCAAAATACGAAGATGAAACAAATTAATGTTATGAAAAATAGCCAATCACTTGTAAACTTGAAAAAAAAAAAAAGACCAAATTGATCCGGATTATCCGGAGATCTGGTTTAACGGGGTCCGAATTAGCGGGGTTCTACTGTATTAGAATCTAAGAATTATCGAGAGGAAAAAAAAAAGTTTTTCCAAATTTGCAAGTTGGAATCGGACATCGTTTGGTGACGGATGATATTTTGATGAGGTGTTAGTTTCGCGTTTGATTTCGTGGTTGAGGATGTTTTAATGGAAGGTAAAGTACACTGGTGTCCAAAATTTAAGCATAATTGGTAATTAAGTAATTATTTTTAAATAATGAAAGAAATATGAATCGGAATGTGCGGAAACTTCAGGTGTGTAAACAAAATAGTACGCGTCACATATTTTCGCGAAGAGGTTTCCCCGAAATCGAACAGGAGACCGTCAACAAATTGAAAAAGAACGAAGATCTTTTGGATAACCCTGTCAAAACTAATGTAGCAAAAGCGTTCAAATTGCACATTATGATTAATTGGCTTATTGTAATATACTGTGATAATTTTTACAAGGATAGCATGTACACTCGTAGAGAAATTAAGGTTTTTATAAAAACAGTCCTAATTTTTTCCAAGTTTTTTGCTTATAATTTGCAGAGTTCTTATTATAAAATAATGTTCTTTTCTGAAAATATGACAAACATCATTGTACATAATACCCTGTCATCAGAATTTAAAAATAATAAAAATTGTATGAATAATGAGTATGTTTAGTAAATAACTTTTCATTGCGCATGCGTCAACGATATCAAAATGCCATTTGCATATTGTGTTAGCTAAATGTATAGAGCAACTTCTGTAAATGTTTCAAAAACATAGCTTGAAAATTCTGAAAATGGGAGCCTATAGAATCAACTCAAAATCCGTTATTCCTAAAGGAAGCAAAAAAATCAGGGGTTTTACCTAAATATAGTTGTACGTGCAATATTGTGTAGGCACTAAACAATGGAATATGGATACAGCCCCTCATCTTTTTGCTTCATTTAGGGAATAAAGGATTCTGATCTCATTCTATCAACGATAATTTTCAGAATTTTTAAGCTATGTTTTTGAGACTTTCACAAAAGTTGCTCTATACATTTAACTAACATAATATGCAAATCAAATTTTAATAGCGTTCACGCATGCGCAGTAAAAAATTATTTAGTAAACCTGCTCATTTGTCATACAATTTTTATTATTTTTTAATTCTGATGACAGGGTATTGTGTACAATGATGTTTGTCATTTTTTCAAAAAAGAACACTATTTTATATTAAGAACTCTGCAAATTATAAGCAAAAAACTTAGGACCGTTTTTATAAAAACCTTAATTTCTCTACGAGTATACATGCTATCCTTGTAAAAATTAACACAGTACATAACAATAAGCCAATTAATCATAATGTGCACTTTGAACGCTTTTGCTACATTAGTTTTGACAGGGTTATCCAAAAGATCTTCGTTCTTTTTCAATTTGTTGACGGTCCCCTGTTCGATTTCGGGGAAAACTCTTCGCAAAAATATGTGACGCGTACTATTTTGTTTACACACCTGGAGTTTCAGCACATTCCGATTCATATTTCTTTCATTATTTAAAAATAATTACTTAATTACCAATTATGCTTAAATTTTGGACACCAGTGTATGTTTTCGATTGCGTGTTGAAGGATATGTATGTGAGTTGATATTACGCACGCGTGCGGTAAAACTGTTTACTTATTTATTTGTTGTACATTTTGTCATAACTATGATTGCTAGAAAACTTTTTCTTGGAATTAATTTTACAAAAGCAGTGAGATTTCTATTTTATAGAGCGTTTCGTTAAAATTTAAAAAACACTTTAATCAATTAGGAGAAAAAAATAATATGACTGTTGTCAATATGAAAGCGAAGACGACGTTCTAAAAACTCCTTGTTCATATAATTTTAATAATAAAATATTTTAATTAAAAAATTTTGCCTTAAACCAAATTAAGTCTTAAAGATTTTATTAAATTATTTTAAATAATGTTATTTATATCCATAATATTTTGGACGCTGTAAATGGGTAAGTTAAAATACACAGTTGATTGTATCGCCATTATTCGATAAATAGCATAAATGAAAAAGTGAAGTGGTTTAGAAAATACGAAAAACATTTTTAAATGAAAAAAATGGAACAACGCTTTAGAATACACAGAATAAACCATTTATTTTAGTATGATCAGTCATATTTATTGAATATATTTAAACAGTGGGACTATGATATGTAATTACTCTATTTTGGTCTCTTTTATAGAAATTGAAACATCTTCTTTTAATGTCAAATGGGGATATGTTTGTAACCAATGAATCATGTTGAAAATAGATGTTATGTTAAAAAAATGTACAATACAAAGGGTCTGATCATACTTTCCATCACTCAATTAGATTTATGATTCATTTTTAATGTAAAGGAAATTTATTTCTAATCAAAACATTATACGGCCATAGAACCATCTTTTTTTGTCAATATTTTGTAGTACTATGGAAATAATAAATCATAACTGTGCTACAACAAGCTAAGTAACAACTTTATAACTTATTAAAATTTATATACATAAAAATTAAAAATAAAAATAAAGATTCAAGGCTGCTTATTGTATACTGCGAAGATGCCTCGCACATAAATAGTTTCGCATTTGTTTCCAGTTAATAATCCATAAACAAATAGAACCTACTGTCCCTTTCAGTTCGAGACTGTAAAAATTGCCATTTTACCAATTGTGATGTCACAAGAATACAGTCCAAGCTGGAGACGGGTATTATTTCGTTTACAATTTCATTCATTTCGGAGGATTATTTCATACTGCTGCACTTTTCACAAACAGCAGTATAAAATAAAGCATATCGAAAGATCACTAACTCTTTAATCCAATTAAGATATATTTTATTAAATATACTTGGCATACAAAAACTTAATTTACGAACTCTATCCCGAATAAATTATTCAAATTTAAGGTCTCACCCACTCGCATTTAACAAAAGTTAAAATTCTTTCAGTTGTTTAGCTTGAAAATTATTTACAATTATCTTCTATAAATAAATTTTAAAGGCCTCCTCATTATAAATTTGCAGTAACATCAAATGGAATCACTGTTGACCAATTGTAGTGCAGAGATGTGTTTGAAGCCTCTAATGAGCATTGAAAGATCTCTCTGTTCTTGCTACTGAAGTTGGTTTGTTTGTATTTATGCCGGCCAATTATCTACACTGTGGGATATAGGCTCTAAGGGGTGGGATTCTACTTATGTTGGAATCGGCAAAATAAATTCTACTAAAGGTTAAACTTCAGTTTGTTTGTTTGTATTTATGTCGGCCATTTATCTACACTATGGGATATAAGCCCTATGGGGTGGGATGCCCTCCGTGGAGGTCTTTCTAAGGGAACCTAACCCGTATTTACGCAAGGTTCGAAGAAAACCACGGAAAACCCCGAACGGTTAGGCCGACGGTCGCGATTGGATTCGAACCCAGCACCTACCGTCTACTAGTTTGGAGGTCAGAACCTCGCAGCCACTGGTGGGGCCCGAGTTAAATTTCAGAAAATAATTTTTTTACTAATTCCTTGGATAACATCATTTTAACTCCGATCACAATGCATTTCTGTCAATTCCGTCCGGGACTAGTGTTAGAAAAAATAGACATTTTTTAATTAAACAGGTGTGGTGCCAGAATTTCTCCCGGGGGAGCTCAGCCCGTCTAAAATATTCCAGGGTGAGCTGCAGCTTCCCCAGCTCCCCCGGCTCCCCCGGCTCCCACGCCTATGATCCTGGTGGATAATTAGAAATAAAACAACATTCATAAAATCAATACAATAATATATCTTTATGTCCTTCGGTGCTGCCATCTCTTATCGGTTTTATGAGTATATGGAAACACAAAACAATTATTTCATGGTTTTGCAATTTTTTTTACTTCAACCGTAATAATTCTTGTTAATATTTTATGATTAAAATTGTGCGATAATCGACTAAAGGTAAGAAGCACAATTGTTTCAAAAGTTAGGAATATGTGAATGACCCCTGATCACGTGATCATTTTGATTGGATACTGTGGACGCTTCATGCAAAGGGGTAGAATTCGAAGTTGGCACGTGCAAAAGTTTCCGGTTACTCATCATTCCTTAGTTTTTTTCTATCGGTAAAGTGATTTTTGGTCGTGTTTGTGAATGAATGAACGTGAATAGCATAGTTTAAATTCAAAATTGAAAAGTTCAACAAATATTGTACGTAAATGAGTGATTAATTTGTCACTAAAGAGCTAATCTTCTGGAGGTATTGCGGTAAAGTTATCGATCGGTAAAATCGACTGTAAACGATATATAAAAATTATATAAAGATGGCTAAGCCTTCAGGACTTTGTGAAGTCCGGAAGATTTCAAAAAATTACTATTCTCGTTGACAGAATTATCAGGAGAAAAACAATTGATGATCCGCATAAAAATTCGTTGCAATATACAGCTATTTACAAAATGAAAATGTGTTTGAAATAAGTCGGTCTACCTTGTAAAGATGCTGACGTGATACAGAATTTTATGGAAGTGTCGGTGTTCAAAAAATTTTCGTATGTAAAAAAATATAAACCTACCGATTGGCGTTTCGAAAAAATACAAAGTCTGGTATAGTGAAAACTGAACAAAAGTACTATTTTTTCATCAATAGAATTTGAAACTTTTTTGGTAGTAATGGCTGACACTACATCCGGTGACTTAACAACCAAAAATGTGATTCAATATATGTTATTCCTACAATGAAGCATGGCGGGGGACACGTTATAATGTGGGGAGTATTTTCTTCAAAAACTGTCGATCCGTTATTTAAAACCCACGGCAAGATGAATGATGCAAT
Source organism: Maratus speculifer (assembly GCA_964019185.1). Classification (NCBI taxonomy): domain Eukaryota; kingdom Metazoa; phylum Arthropoda; class Arachnida; order Araneae; family Salticidae; genus Maratus; species Maratus speculifer. Next base: position 568,380 of record CAXHSM010000011.1, on the reverse strand, counting down.
GTATAAGGATATCTTGCAAGATTATTTTTTGCCTTATTAGAGGAAAATTTTGGTCACAACTATTTGTTTTAACATGATAACAACATAATGAATGTATTCAAGCCTTTGCAAGCAATGGTTTTCGCGCAAAAAAAATTAGATTTTGAAATGGCCAGCACAAATACCCAACATGAATCCAATAGAAAATCTTTGGAAAGAAGTTGGTAAACGTCTGCTGAACTATAAATATTCCAACTCAGCAGAAAATTCCCAAAAAATGGAAGAAATGTGGAAAAAACGTACCATAGACGGTCTTTAACCGTTGATTGTATGGATGTCAAGTCACTGCGCTGTAGAACTTATTTCTAAAGGTAATAAAATGTTAATACTATAAAATACTAACTATAAATGTTGTTGATCGCTGTAGTTTTCTATTACAATACATTTTTTAAAAAACTTGCAAAGGTGGCCGGAAACTTTTGAGAACGTGTACTTTCCTTTGTACTTAATTTTGTCAATTAAATTTATTGATATTTACATGTAACTTCCACAAGTAACTTCCTAACTATTATTTCAATAAAATGTAGAAGTATCACTTTGAGATTCTTCTTCATATGAGTATAGTTACAAATTTGCTGAAAAATTTTTGGTGGCCGGAAACAATTGACCGCCTCTGTATATATATATATATATATATATAGTATATATACTTTTATAAATACATCCAAAGTTTATATATACATATATATATATATGCAATGGAGCTTTAAAATTTGACCAAATGTAACCGAAATTTAGTTTAATTTTCGTTTCAGACTAAGAGATAAATTTTTAATTTAGATTGGACTAGTTAAAATTTGATTTACTTTGGCTACGGTGAAAAAAGCAGGACATTCTGTGTCCCGCTTAGTAGTTCTTTGGGACGGGGTCTCTGGAACCCTCAAAATCTTGGCATTACCCGTAAATGGAGGAAATTACCCTGTCTCCTGATAGCAACATACTTGTGTGATGTTGCTTAAGGCCCCTGTCCTTGCTCGAGGAAACGCTCGAGAGCTAATGCTATTCCTATGGGGAAGAATTTTTCTAATAACTCTTTCGCATTTTGACATTTTTGAATAATTTTTTTTTGCATTAGATAGCTGAGGTGCATGCCGACAGTGTACCTTTTTTGCTTTTTCGATTTTGGTTGCAGATATTTTTTACAAAGTTAGTTTCACTTTCAAAACCGGTTTCGAAACTGAAACTGCTTTTTAAAAAAATATCTGCAACCAAAATCGAAAAAGTAAAAAAAGATGCGCTATCGGCATGCACCTCAGCTATCCAATGCAAAAAAAAATATTCAAAAATGTCACAATGCGAAAGAGCTATTAGAAAAATGCTTCCGCATAGGAATAGCATTAGCTCGCGAGCGTTTCTTCGAGCGAGGACAGGGGCCTTAACATCTTGAGGGGCAATCTGCAATCAGTAAGCTCTCTGTAACATTGAATTCTCATTGGAAAAATCGAAAATTTTATTTTTTAAATAACAAAAAGTTTTTTCTCTACCAAAGCTTAAAAACATAAAATTTCGTGCAAAAATGCCTTTGCGAATTTGGTTTAAATGAGATGGGATAAAATATATCCCAATTTAATAATTTTTAAGCATAAAATATACAAATTAAAAATAACTTTCATTTTACTTCAAAATTCACACCAGATATTTATAAAAGTAAAGTGTTTTAGTAAAAAAGTTTGTGTCTAGCATTACTCGAAGAGAGAATTATTGACGAGGACTCATGCCATCAGCTTCTAACAAAGCTGATTGCTATTGTATAATAAATAGGAAATTTTAAATTAATATTTATTCTATCTGGCCTTTCTTTTTCGTATAATGGCCACATTGATCGGCGGCGTACCTACTTTATCTTTTTTGGTGCGTTCGTAATTATATAAATATGAAGACTAGCATCTAGCGATCACACTTTTGCATTTTGATCTCCTGATTCTGTGCTCAGCGCATGCTCATAACGTTCTGCGCATTACGTTGCTATTTTTTTAAAATGATATTCTACGTAGGGAATAACTAAGAACATAATGAACTCGTGGTACGAAGTTGAATTTCAGGTTAGAAAGGTTTGAGTTCGCGTCCATACAGAGTTAAAGATGTCTTATTAATCAAAATTATTTTGAAGAGAGAAATTGAAAATTTATATTTTGTAATTTTAAATTTAGATTAACTGCAGTATTTAAAATTGTTAAAAATATATTCATTTCATAATTTATCATTTATATATATATATATATATATACATTTGTTTTTTTTTTCTTTATTCCTTTTCAGAAAGGTTCTAATGAGTATTTTTCCTTAGGAAATTTTAAAAAAAAAGCGAGAAGTAAAAAAAAAAGGAGCGAGAAGTAATGTTTTGTAATAATTATAATTAAAAAGCAGCGTTTTAAACTTAAAAATTTATTTATTTCATACTTTTATTTATTCGTTTTTTTTTTCTTTTTCTTTTTTTTTAAAGAAAATTTTTAATGAGTATTACTCTTTAGGAAAATAAAATAGGGGGAAGAGTAATATTTGCCGAAACGTCAGTGAAGGCTTACTTTGGAGACACGAAATTTTTTGGTTTCTGTCTGTCTGTCTGTCTGTCTGTCAGTTTGTCAGTCTGTCTGTTCCGCGATAACTAACGTAAAAAACATCCGATTGGCTTGAAATTAAGTGGGTATGTTAGTGAGGCACTGGGATTAAGCTGTATAGTTTTTTGTTAGATTTGATTCATTCGTTCGCAAAATATAGAATATTTTATTTTGCGCAATAATGCTTTTCTATGGCAAATCCAATGATTTTCAATTTTTTTTTCCTTGAGAGAAAATGACACATTTCATTAATGGAATTCAATGATAAATGGACACTGAAATTTACCAGTTAACTTATTCATATTGTTTTGAAATTTCGTCTATGCATTTGTCAGATTTTTAAAGTTATTACTGCAAATTTTGGAGATTCTTTATAAATGTGTTCCAATAACATAAACTAATTTGGTTTAGAGATTTACTTATTTAAAATGTATTTATTCCATTTTCTTTGTTTTCTCTTAATGGTTGCTAAGCAACAATTCATCCTAATCCTTATATTTTAATGCTATAAATTTGAAAGCATGCACGAAAATTTAAATGAAGTCCGCGTCAAAACTGATAAATTAATTAATGTCTTTGTATCTTTGCGGATAAATATAACATAGCCCAGAAAAGAATATAGGCTACGTTTTATTAATTTTATTCAAATATTTTCCTTAATAATTCAAAATTTCCTTCTTTTTCATACAGAATCAAGAGCGATTTTTTAGATAAAACTTAAACAATTTCCTTTATCGTTGCCAAAAAAAAAAAAAAATCTGGAATAATTTTTTAACGGCAATAAGTTTCAATTGAGCAATTTCCATTCGAAAAATTAAACTAAGAAAAAATAAATGTGACGTCAGAATTAAAATAAAAATAAAAATAGTACTTTTTTAATAGTATTTTTTTAATAATAAACATGAAAATTTGTTTAAGAATAAGAATTTTTCTGACAAAGATGGGGGCATAATTAGAAGTAAAAGAAATAAAAAATAATTATATTTTTAACAAATATTTCGATTGGTAAAATTTGACGTCATGATTGAAATAAAACAGATATTTTATAGTTGTCGTTAAAAATACAAGAAACGTGGACAGCAATAACTCATGAATAATGACATCATTGCCGAAACTTCAGTGAAAGCTTATTTTGGCGACACAAAATTTATTGTTTTCCATCTCTCAGTCTGTTCTTCTGCCTATCTGTCAATCCCCGATAACTGTCACAAAATGCAATCAAAACTTCTTTTTTTCGTAAACAAAATTGTAAAACCTTAGTTTATTGAGTTTACACTTTCAAAAGTTCCTGATACATCAGATTTAGGTGTTTTTGGTGGGCAGGTATCTAGAAGTATGAGGATAATGAAAAATGCTTATTAAAACTGTCACTTATCCTTATAAATCAAAATGTAGAAAGAAATATAAGATATACGATAACTATTACCAGATTGATAGAAAGTTAGAAATTTAAGTTTAATGAGACTACGGGGGGTTCAGGGGGGCTTAGCCCCCTTGAAGAAATCTACTGTGGTATAATAAAAAAACAAAAATAATAGATCATGAATTTTTCAGAATATCCTAACATAACTAAATCTTTAATTTAACGGCTTTTGATGGCTTCAAATTTGTTATTCTTATTTTATTCTTATAAATAATTACGTAATTCGAAAATTTTAAATTACAGTTTCCAGGAAGTTGAATATTACGCTAAATGTGTTTTAAAAAAAAGATGTGAAAAGCTGACGTTGAGGCTCTTGATCTGCAGATTTACTAGTTTGTACTTTTAAAATTAGTTTAAATTCAGTATTGTAAATTAAAAAACTTACTTCATAATGTTAAACTATTTTATTATTATTATTATTATTATTATTATTATTATTATTATTATTATTATTATTATTATTATTATTATTATTATTATTATTATTATTATTAACAGAGAAGTTTTATTTTGAGAAATACTCCTTAGGAAACAGAGAGAGAAGTAATATTTTATTATAATTTAAAATTTAGTTTAAAAGCAGTATTTTAAATTTCATATATTTCTGCTTTCTTCTTTCTTTTTTATTTTCATTTTCTTTTCTTTCTTTCTCTTTTATTTCCTTTTATTTATTTTTTATTTATATGCTTATTTATTTATGTATTTATTTATTTTTTTTGGCAGAAAAGTTCTATTGAGTATTACTCCTTAGGAAACTAAAACAGAGAGAGGAGTAATATTTTATAAAAAATTTAAATTTAGTTTTAATGCTGTATTTTAAATTTAAAAATTTATTTACTTCATGATTTCAAATATATATATATTTTACATTTTTTAGTTTAATACTAATTAAATATTTTTTCACAAATTTCAGTTTTAAAATATTTTTTTTCATAACTTTAATTATTTAATTTAACTTTTTTATTATAACTTTGAAAGAACATTAAATTATGAATAAATATTAAATGTTAAAATTTTTTTCATTTAAATGCACTCGAAATTCTGAATTGAATAATACTAATTTTATTTCAAAGGGCGGAGGCGCTGGGAATCTATTCCTCGTCTACAGTATTCGTCCCTCCCCCTTCGAAACTGGACGTTGCCTTAAAAGTATGTGTATATTTGTTGCTATCATTTGATTTCATTTTAAGCTGACAACAGTAGTTTCGGCAACCGCACATTATCGGTTAAGGTATTGTTGCACTACCGTTTAGCGATCACAGCGTAGTACGGGGAAGGTCGAATGCAGTGTAGGAGGAATAGATTCGCAGTGTCTCCGCCCTCTGAAATGTTATAAGTAGATTATGACGAAATTTTTCATTATTTTACATAAAACAGAATAATTTCCTCCCAATAAAATCTGGCGTTCACCAATTAATTATAAATCTGATTACAACAATATTCACCACACAAATCTCATTTTAGATACAAACGATCAATAATTTTCTTTAATTTTATATAGAAAGTGGGCGTTGCCGCAAATATCCTATTGTCTGTCTCCACTGCTATATAAACACACATATAAATACGCATTTTATTAAATCTAAAATAAGACCTATAATTAAAAAATAAATAAATTTGTCAATTCTACAATATATTGTTATACAACTATGATAGAGCTCACAAGCATAGTAAGTAAAATCCATTTTGGAAAAAAAGAAAAAAAAAAAAACTAGATTATACAATCGGTTTTTGATAGTCCGAAATCACTTTATCTTGAATTCATTTAATTCGTTTAATTCGAACTGACCAGAGTTCCACTTTTTCATTTTTCTTGACTTTCTCACGGATTTATCCGTTGACACTGGTTTCGAAATATTCGAAACCTTAAAACTGCGAAGAAATTGTTGGAAATTAGCGAAAAATGTAGTTACAAGATGAAATCAGATTCTGGCGATTCTTCTACTATGTCCCAGGTGCTTTCCCATTCCAGAGAAAAGTCATCTACCAATTCTGTGTTTGCGTACATTTATTCCTGATGCAGCCGTCATCTGACAAAGAACTTAAGTGTTTGTTACAACTGGCTAAAAAGTCACAAATGAATAGGACTAATTAAGCAAGAAGTGATAAGTATTTTTCATAGTGAATGTAAATACTATGAATATTTTCTTAAATTATCATCTAATTTCATGTAAGAAAATTATAGTAGAATAAATATAAAATAAATTAAAATGCAGTTGCTTACAATGTATAATTATTTTTTTGTTTAATTTATATTATTTTAAGGTTATATTTAGTTTATGATTTTATATCTCTTAAGTTAATGTTAAGTCATATTTTAACAGTAATAACCGAAATATAGTAGAATAAATATAAAATAAATTAAAATGCAGCTGCTTAACAATGTATAATTATTTTTATGTTTAATTTATGTTATTTTAATATTATATTTAGTTTATGATTTTATATCTTTTAAGTTAATGTTAAGTCATATTCTAACAGTAATAACCGAAATAAATGAAAAATAAATACTATAACATTAGTTTCTTTGTAATAATATACCTTTAAACATATTTTCCTTTTACGCTTTCCATAATTCGAACATTTCTTGTGGTCCCGAAAAATTATTATTATTATTGCTTTTTTTTTACAGAATGGACTGGACTATAATTCAGAAAAGCTCATATATTCGAAAAGTAATATTACTTATAAATATATTCGAAAGTTTTATACGATTGTTAACAAAATATTGTTTTATTACTATTGTTGTTATCAAAGGGTTTATTTTTACGGAATTCGTTTTTATTTAAGAATGATTAGCCTTTCTGCTTGTCCTTTCCCAGTTTGATTTTTGTCAAAGTAGGAATAAGCATGATTTTTGAAATACGAACAGTTTCGGTCCTGTTCGAATACTTAGCAACAATACTTTTGTCGATAACGAATATTCGCCAAAACTACTGTTGTCAGCCGAAAATGAAATCAAACGATAGCAACGAATATACACATTCTTTTAAGGGAATGCCCAGTTCAGTAGGGGGAGGGGCGGGTACTATACATGAGGAATATATTCGCAGTGTCTCCGCTCTTTGAAATGAAATAACTAGATTATGACAAAAGTTTTTCCTATGTTATGTAACACAGAATAATGTATTTTCTGTTAATGAAATCTCATGTTCACCAATTTATTATAAATCTGATTATAAAAATATTCATCAAACACCATATCTTATTTTTGATACGAACGATCAATGATTTTCTTTATTTTTTATATCGTGAAAAAAAAATTCATTTTTGCTCACAAGAAAGAAAAAAAAAAAAGAATATTGTATTGAGACATTTTAAATTATTTTTATTGAGATTGTAACTGTACACACTAATTGCGCAGTATTTTTTGTGCAAAAAAATAACATTATGTCTTGTCCCATTACAGATGAGCGCCACAAACCTTCAATCGGACAACCGTCTTTCTCTCTTACAAACATATAAAGCAAAGTTGGTCTTCCTATTTTACTGGGGCATTAAATTCTCTGAATCTCACATCAATGTTTAGTCCAAAATGTTGATTTTTGGAAAAATGGCGGTAGTTTCAATAACTCACTTTTTTGAAATTTTTAAAGTACTTTGCGAGTTTTAGGTAATATTTGATAACCGAAAATTTTACTTTCGGTGGTATAAGATCTAGCAAATTAGCTTTCTTAACAAAAAAAATAGGGTATGATTCAATTAGTTTTTTAGAAAAAGAATCACCCAGTTTAAAACGATGTTTTGAAAATAAGAATTTGAAAATTATACAACATTACAACAGCATTACGTTCAATGATCGGCGTTACATTCAACGAGGTTGATGTGAGTAGAATATATTTTAATCTTGGATTCTATTTTGAATTAGCTCACTAACGTACCGTCGTAGAAAAAAAAATTAAACACCCCCTACTAACTATGAATTCTTGTTTCCATTACTAATAGAAGACCATAATAATTACACTACTTCACATTAATGTATTTATATTTATAATATGTTAATAGTACTATTGTGGAGTAAAAAGTAAAAACCCCTACTAACTTTGCATAAAAATATCTTAGAATAAAGTATCTGGTACCAAACGATTCAAAAAGAAGTCTACTTTCAAATGATGTATATAAAATTTGCTTAGAGGTCCATCTACATATTAAAATAAACCCCAAATTTTTTTTCAATAGCAGAACCCAATTCTGACAGCATAAATGAATTCTACACTCTTCAATTAGACTAAAAACGAATTTTTATACAATTCGTACGATAAGTTTTGAGAAAAATATTATTTTAAAACAAGTATATTTTAGGGGCTGTATCCAAATTGAAATTCGGTACTCGATTTTTGAATGAGAGATCTCCCTTCTTAACTAACTAGGCGCCACTCAGGACTGCTAGATACAGGTTAGTATAAAAAATTTTAAAATACCATGTCACTTCTATCACAGACGGCGCTTTAAACCACCATTTGCCGTTTTTTAAGCATAATTTGATAACTACTTGGAAGGAAAATTTGAAATTTTGTATTTCCATAAAGCAGGACTTAATAAAACTATTTTAGAAAAACTGTAGGTTGCAATTCATAAGTTTTTCGAATATCAATTTCATAGTTCATATGATAAAATTATAAAAATTTCAAATTGGATGTATTTATATTTGGATATTATAGTATTATTGCTACAAATAGGAAATAACACATTAGGAGTATAATTTCAGGAAATATTAATAAAAACATGAAAATATAATTTAACATTTATTTATGAATCACTATTTTTTTAATGTTTATAATTCAAATACTTATCCTTCAAATGACTTGAAATTTGGTATGTAGACATAGTTGCAGCAAACATTTAAAACATATAGTTAAAACTGGGTATTGCTATTGAAAAAAATTAAGTTTGAGTGTTCGGTACCAGTAACTTTCTTCTACAATAGTTTGTTGAAAGTGGTTTTTTTTGACTGCACAACAAAAATCTATCTCGTTCATTGAATTAATACATTTATTGAATGTTAAATTTTTAGTAATTTTTTTATCTTTCTTTTTTCGATCACGGTGATACACAATAAATTAATATTTAATTCGTTATGATTTTATGTGACAATTTTAAGGTAATTTTGCTTATTTATCACAGCTAAATATTTTTTTAAAGCAACTTTCTCTGCTGTATCTGTAACTGTGCACGGGCTTTTAAAAAATAACAAATAGCCCTAGAATAATATAAAAAGATAAAATTACAACATAAAAATGATCCGCACTAAAGATCTTTTGCACAAATAATTGAAATCAGCTAAAAAAGATTATTTTTCAATGTCTACTTCATTTTTTCTTGGCTGGGAGAACTGATGTTTAATGAATATTGTTATAGTAAACAGATTTTTAATTAATGGATGAACGTCAGTTTACATTCCCAAAATATATATTATTCAGTGTTAAATATTATAATTAAAATCTTCGCCATAATTTATTTATTTCATTCCAAAGGCGGGGACACGCAGAAATAATTCCTCGTATACAGTCACCCCCCCCCCCCCTAACCAAAACTGGAAATTGCCATAAAAAGCCTGCGCCTTTCATGTATCATTCGAATTCATTTACAGATGACAATAGTAGCTCCGGCGAACATAATCGGCAAAAATATTGCTAAGTATCCGGACGTAACCGAAACTGTTTGATTTCCTAAAATCGTGTTTATTCTTATTTTGACAAAAGTCAAACTAGGAAAGGATAGGCTGAAATGCAAATCATTCTTAATGGAAAAGAATTACGTAAAAATAGGCCTTTGATAATGATAATAATAACAATAATAAGACAGTACTCCGTTAAAAAAACAGTAAAGCTTTCGAATATATTTATACATAGTAGTACTAATCGTCGAATAAATATATGAGGGGTTCATTCATTTCGTAAGGAAAAGAGCGAGAGAGAAAGAAAGACAGAGAGGGAATGAGAGAGAGAGAGAGATAGTCCATTTACATTTAGAAGATGCATAAAACCAGTTTTATCGACGGTTCCAGTGAACTAATCTTGTTTTTGCATACTTTCTCATATATAGTATCGATTGACAAAGTTGGTTCATAGTAGGTATGAATGAAACAGATTTTATCTACCTTCTAAATGTACTATATATATATATATATATATATATATATATATATATATATATATATATATATATATATATATATATATATCTTGTCTTTCTTAATATGGTTTACCGTGGCTGTGAGCACCTCATATTGAATAAAACTATATTATATAGAATTAACAAATCTCATTTTTTTTTTTTAATTGTGTATTTCAGGTTTAATAAAATAACGTAATGATTCTCTTAGTGTTTTCATAGTAGGCGGAGCCAGAGGAAAAGGGGAGTTTTGCGGCAACGTTTCCTGTCAATCTAAGAAACGTTGATATCGCAATGTTAAATCAAAAAAAAAAAAAAAAAAAAAAAAAAAAAAAAAAAAAAAAAAAAGGTCTTCGATTGTTTTTAGTTAAAATACGAATTTGCTTGATGCATTTTATATTATTTCGCGTCATTTTCAAGAATACGCATAATTATGCAAAAGTTTTTCTTAAATTATACCTTTTGAACATGTTTATGTTACTGTCAATTTTTTGGCAAATTTGCATAGAACAGACACATTATGAGATCATTTTTTTCAGTTTCAGCTAGGTGGGGAGGCCTACCAAATGGCTTAAGCTCAACAAGCCCCACCTATGATAATTTTTTTATTAGAAACATTTATAAGATTTGGTAATACTTTATTAAGTATTACAAATTTTATAATCATATCATATATATTATAAAGCATTAAGCCTGAAAACTTCGTCATTAATTATAAATAGAAGTTTTCTAATACGTCCATTAAAATCATTTCAAAAATATGCATTAAAATGTTTAATTGCTATAAAGGACGTCAAGTACAAATAAAAAACATTAAAAGATCTTAATAATTTTTACATGTTTCGATTGAATTTACTCAATCATCATCAGAAAAACAAAATACAAATAAACACAAAGATGGAAAATGACAATAAAGGTTTATTGTCATTTTCCATCTTTGTGTTTATTTGTATTTTGTTTTTCTGATGATGATTGAGTAAATTCAATCGAAACATGTAAAAATTATTAAGATCTTTTAATGTTTTTATTAGTATTTGATGTCCTTTATAGCAATTAAATATTTTAATGCATATTTTTGAAACTGAAAACTTCCGCTCGAGTGTTTTCAAAAACAACACAGTGGATTTTTTTGCAAATTGTATCATTGGATAGAGAATATTCCCGCAGTGGGTTATGAGTCAATTACACAGGGATAATCGTGATATTCTTTAACAAATGTCGTGTTTTACAGCTATTTATTACGAAAAAGGTTGTTCATAATATTTTTTTGGCATAATTATCATTGGTAAAAAATTGAAACGGCTATATAAGGTAAAAAATAATGTAAACGTCTCGGAAAAAAATCAATTGTTTAATTTAAAAAAAAAAAAAACTTAAAAAAAAGAGATTCTATTTTAAAATGAAAATTTTTAATTTAAATATGATGTTTGAAGTGTTTTAAAAAAAATGATTTCAACATAAAATATTTCATTTGCAACATTTAGCTATTTATCGCTTGCTCCAGACTAAAATAAATGCAGCTTCAAAATTTGATTAAATAAAATTTCAGTTTTTTTTTCTTTTAATTTCATTCTCCTATTACGAGTCTTACAGAAGAAATTAAGAGAAATAAGTTTAATAAAAATTTGTGAATTGCAGATTATTTGTTTATTTAAAATTTTGATTTTACTTTTGTCAACCAAACAATGCAATTTTAACGAAAAAACACAAAATCCTGACTTCAACCGGAGCAATGTTATTATTATTTTTTTTTATTCTAACGTTTATTGTATAAATATCAGTTAATATTATAAAAATATGTATGTTTACGTATTTAAATTCCGACGTGATTTTTTATTATAAACGCACATATTGCAAAATTATTTAATATCATCCATTAAAAGAAAAAAAAAATCTACCTAAATTTAAACGGAAAAACGGCGGTTTGTTTTTCTTTGTTTTTTTTAATGGTGTTTGTTCTTTTATTTTTTATTCTTATATAACTGCATCATCATGTGTCTTACAGGAGAAACAATTAAATGTAATTGCAAAAGTTACTGTAATTGCGAATTACATATTTAACTCGTTTGGGCGCGAATTTTCTTTCAATTTTTAGAAAAAATTACTCTTACGTTAAAAAACATTGACACCAGCTATCCAAATAGATTAATTGGTGTTTAAAAAACATTTCATTGTCTGGAAGATATCGAATGGTGTGCTTTTACGTACCATTCGATTAATATTCATATGACAATAGGCTAAGGAAGAATTATTGGAGATGTTTAGAAAATATTCTATTACAATAAGATTTAACTTAGTATATTACTACTTTCTCATACTTTTTTGCGCTTTATTATGTACGATTCTTTCAGGAGAATAACATTTAATTTAAATTTAAAGAACGAAATATATGTTTAAAATAAAAGAATCGCAAACGGAACAAAGAGAATTAAGCAAATAATAATGATTATTATTATTACTAAATTCCTAAACGTAAATGAAGTCATATAGTAAACGCGTAGACAGATACTAACATTACTACATGTAAATTGTATCAAAAGTATTTCTTAGAACAAAATATAATACTCCATTAAAAGACATGTATTATTAATAGTACACCAGACCCGAAAGGGTTAAAGAAAGCATGGATTGGGGCTAATCAACGCACAGCCCAAACAACTGAATCTAAAATTATGAAAATTAGAGTCTAAATACTTTTTATGAAATGAATTCGCGCCAAGAAAGGATTCTCTAAAATTTCATCCAAAATGAGAAAGGGTGTAAAAAAAACTTTAAAAAAAATCTTCAAAAAGCGGATGTTATAATTATGTTTCAAATGATAACATCTTTTAATGTAGTTTTGTGTGCGTAATCGAATGGTATTAAGTAAATTCTTCTAAGTCGAATAGTTCGTGAGATATGTTTTTCGAATTTGGCGATATCTTTGTCGCCAAACCTTAAAATTTCTAACATTGCAAGTGATCATTCATCCAAAATCATTCAAGTACATCCATTATTCTAGCAACTGAGGAAATTCAAATTAAATCTCTTTAATGACTTTAGCTAAGGAGTTAAAACAACAGTAATAGTTAAAATAATAATAATAATAATAATAATAATAATAATAATAATAATAATAATAATAATAATAATAATAATAATAATAATAATAATAATAATAACTTATTAATTTTATTTGGAATACGAAGAAAAAAAAGAAAAAAGAAAAAAAAAGGATTTAATTTGAAAATAACATTGTAAAGCAAACTTAACTAATTTAAGTATAAATGTTTGTACGATTTATAATTCTGGAATTTCAGTTGTGATCTCGATGAGGTGATTGTGCTGCCACGTCTATTAGAAATAACTTTTTTTTATGTTAAAATAAATCTTTTGATTTAAGACATTATTACCTGTTATTTATTTATTTACGTTTTAGTAATTATTAGCAATTTAATGAGTGTATGTATACCTAAAGCAATTGTTTCATAGTTTTGCGGTTTTTTTGGCCGTCAACCATATTATTCCATGTTAATATATTATGAATGAAATTGTGGGATAAACAATACTCCTAGACTTTTAAAATTAACTGCCTATATAAATTCAGTTAGGTATTAAAACTTGCTCTGTAAAGTCAGTTGAATAACGAAATAGAGCGTTTAAAAAAATAAGAGATTATAATAAGGTAAATTTAAAGTAAATTTTGTACCCGTGACTGCTCTATTTTAACTACTAAACAAAAGTGTGTGTGTGTGTGGAGGGGGGGGGGGTATTCACCACCGAAAATCCTTCTCCTTGATAATTTCGTATCATATAGCATTAAAGTAAAGAACATAGTTTGGTGCTGCCGTCTATAGTCAATATGTATAAATACAAATGACCGATTCTTTTACTGAAGAGATTATTTAACTTTTGCCTGAAAATCATTCCAATTAAAAATTAAGAGCAATAATATTATTCTTACGAAAAGACAAATCATAAATACAAAAAATAACACTATCTTGATAAGCCATGTACCGTGTTCCCCCCCCCCCCTCAACTAACCAAATGATATTTGCACGTCCTTAAATCAACCAAGATCACACAGTACAAGTGCTGAAAAGAAAAAATGAAATAAAAGAAGAAATTTGAATACTGAATTTGAATGATAAAAATTTCAAAACAAATTAAATAAAAAAATTAATAATTATTATTCATAATTTCTTTAGAATTCTAATCATGTTAAATATTTGTTATCAAAAGTCGCATTTTCTAAGTGAAAATGCTAATAAAAGATATATCCTGTGAAACGAATAGTTTGGAATTTTGACGCTAGACCCCTGGTAGAAATAACATTTCTGGGCTCTACAGTCTTTAAACAGTTAGAAAGATGTTTGAGTCGAATCAAGGGTCATTCATATACAGTCGACTCTCGTTAATTCGAACTCGTCGGGACCACAAGAAATGTTCGAATTATCCGAAGTTTGAATTATGGAAAACATGCTTAATATGGTATACTATTACAAAGGAATTAATGGTATAGTGTTATTTTTAACTTATTTCGTCTGTTATCATTAGAATATGACTTAATATTAAATTAGAATGGATGAATTCATAAACTGATTAAAAGATTAGAAACAAGCACGATGAAAGAAAAATTTAAAGCGACACTGATGGACACACGGGGCTCTAAGAAAGTGGATATCAAATGCATTGTATTATATGTATACTCGTTCGGAACAATTTTCACAAAAATCAAAGAAATAAAGTTATTCAAAGGATTTGAAATCCGTGAGAAAAAAAAGAAAACTGAAAAATCGGAATTCTAGTTAGTTCGAATTAAACGAAGTCAAGAGAAAATGAGTTCGAATTAATGAAAATTTTTAACGTTATTCTGTCAGTGAAATTTTCGGGACTTCATGTTTAGTTCGAATTAAGGGAAGATTCGAATTATCCGATTTCGAATTAACGAGAGTCGACTGTATTAATAAAAGTAATATTTTCTTCATCCTCTATAGCGAGAATTAAAGAATACGAACCGTTTCTTTTTCTATTTTACATATTTTCATTTTTCTTTTAAATGAACAAAATTTTATTTGGGAAAATGCTTAATACATCTTTTGTAATACGATAGATTTCCTTTCGTATTTCGTATTGGTAAAATATTTCATTACATTTCCACTCGAATGGATCAATATTAAGAAAAATGTTTCACTATTAAAATACTGTATTTGAATATATATATATATATATATATATATATTTCGGTACTACTAGATTATCCCGTCGACCAAAATACTATCGCCAAATTATAAGATTAAATGCCAATAATGGATGATCGTGAATGCCGCATTCAATGACATTAAATACGATTCACGTGTTTAAAATGTCATTAAGTGATTTTTATTTTGACTTTTTATTAATATTTTTATCAATATTCTACTAATTATTTGTTTTTTCGTTATTTAAAATAAAAATTATGTCATTATGCATAATTTGGCTATTAGTTTGGCGATTTGTATGATTTGGCACAATTGGTCGACGGAGTAACAGAGTAGTAGTATATTTTCTTTTTTGGCATATTCTTTAGTATTTACTTTGTCGCTCTGATCAACAGTGTAACAGTAGAAAAACATAAATTCACCTTTTAAACGAAAACTCCGTAGACTGGGATTTCTCAAGCTGGTACCTCATACCATCAAGCTAGCAGAATGTTCGTGTAGGGAAAAATAGCTTTTTTAAATTATAGAAAGTTTGTGATTACAGAACGTGAAAATTACCTTCCAGAATTTCTAGCCCCAAATGATTTCAGTTAAAAAAGGTTGAAAAACTGTACCATAGAAATAATAGTCATTTAAGAATATTGATAATAGATGGCAGCACCAAACTAATGTTAACATTTGATGAAAAAATAATACATTGAGATGATTGGGAAACGGAAAAAAAAATTAATGCTTATATTTTCTACTCCCTCTGTTTATTATTTAAAATATTCTAAGAAAATGCCATGCTCTAAATTAATTCTTAATTTTAGTAAATAATAGCCTTTTTAAAGCTTGTTATAAACTGATTATTATTATTATTCTGATTAATTACTGATTGTTATTGATTATTACTGATTATTAATAAACTGATTTTTCTAAACAACATTTTATATATATAAAAAAAGAAACGATATTATTTTTTAAAAGGTTAAAATTATTTTTTACATACAATTTCATTCATAAAATTTTACTTTTGAAAAAGGTTAAAGACAAAAAAGAAACAAAAAATACATAGAATAAATGACTGATTTATGTCATTACATATTTATCATGTTCATGTCGTATGCAATAGATGGCAGCACCAAAAGTCTATTATAAACATCAAAATAACACAGGAATCTTATTGGTTACAAAAACAAAAGAAATATCACCTTGAGACATTTTAAATTATTTTTATTGAGATTTTAACTGAATACACTAATTGCACAATATTTTTTTTTGTATAAAAAAAGAACATTATGACTAGTGCTATTACAGATGTGTAACACGCACATTTAATCGGGCAACTGTCTTTCTCACTCAACATGTAAAACAAATGTGGCTCCTCTATTTTAATGGTGTATTAAATTCTCTGAATCTATCATCAACGTTTAGTTCAAATGTTGATTTTTGAGAAAATGGCGGTCGTTTCTTTAAAAAAGTTCATTTATTTGCCATTTTAAAAACCTTTTGCTGTCTTTACTTAATATTTGATACCCGAAAATTATACTTTCGGTAGTATAAAATCTTGCAGATATGATTAGGCTTTTTTAATTTAATTTTAATTTTTTAATTTATTTATTTATTTTTATTTAAGCGAAAAAGAATAGAAATATTAATAAGGGTACGAAACCAGTTGTTCTCGAGAAAAAAAAATCCCAGTTTAAGAACTATGTTTTAAGTAAAACAATTTGAAAGTTTTACAGCAGCATTACATTCACCGACCGGAGTTACCTTCTACGAGCAAAGAATACTGTAAGGATTTCAAATGAAATTCAACCGCCTTGCGACAACAATCTCCACGTTTATAAAGAAGAGGGAAAAATCGCGAAAATTTTAATTTAAAGGGTGGAATCTCCTCTTAATCGAATCACAGACGCTAAAAATTTATTTATTTTTTTAATTTTTATTCTCATAGATATAAAATTTGAACAAATAGGAAATACATTTTTATATTTTAATATATCAGTCGCATTCGACATAAAAATGTTTTCCTTGATAAACTGAAAAAAAATATTACAGATTGTTGAAGTAACTCATCAAACAGTTAAATGATGTATCATTCTTAAGGGGCTACTTCAGTCAAATGAAAAGACCCATTCACTAATGCTAATCCTATGGAAGAAATTTATACAGATATCTCGGTTGCATTTCAATATTTTTAAATGATTTTTTGGCTTTGGATATCTGAGATCGATCTGTATGCATGACGTTAGTTACTTTTTTCATTTTGTTTACAGTTATTTTTTACAGGGACGCTTTCATTTTTGGAACCGGTTTGGAAAGCGAAAGCAACCCCATAAAAAATATCTGCAACCAAAATCGAAAAACTAAAAAACGACCTCCATTCAGATCAATATGAGCTATCCAATGCAAAAAGAATCATCTAAAAATATTGAAATGCAACCGAGATATTTTTACAATTTTCTCCCATAGGATTAGCATTAGCGAACGGGTTTTTTCATTTGAGTGAAGTAGCCTCTTAAAGGTGATTTCGTTTACAGATTTCTTTCGTGAGAATATATTGTTTTTCGGAAAAGATTTCAAAAATAAAATTGTCCTCGTAAAAAAACCAGCAACCAAAAAGTTTTTTTTTTCTTTTAAGTAAAACACGGGATTTGAACAGATCATCCTTAACTATGCAATGGAAGCTAAATAAATAAAGGTAAACATATGTAAAATGAAGTGAAATTAAAAACAAAATTCTTAAATGGGACGAATATTAGCGAGAGAGTGTTTTCGCTTGAGTGAAGTATTCTCTTAACTCTATATTTTAATAATAATAATAATATTAATAGTAATAATAATAATAATAAACCTTTTCCTTGATGTACAGGAGGAGTAAATAAACTTCTGTAACGGGCGCAAAATCAGCACATATAAAATGCCACAAAATATCCTTCATTACAATATGCAGAAACAAATGCATTACAAATCCAGAAAGAAGTTGTATGTTTAAAATCTTTTAACAGTTTACTATAAACTCTTTAAACAATTTAACATAAATTGTACAAATAAAAGACTTCCCGATTATTAATACTAACAATGAATATTATTAAGAGATTATACTTTAGTAAACAGTATAAATATTTATTATTATAATTTAAAATAAAATATTCACATTAAAAATAACATTAATAAAACAAAGTTTATTTATTAACATTTTTTAATAGCGTAGTAGAGTATTTGAGAAAAATATTTTTATGTAACAGTTTTAACTAAATATCTAACGGAATCATTAATGTAATTTACATTAAATTATTTGAATAAATATATATCTAACATTAAATAGGAATTTATTGATTTTTTGTCATGGAAAACAAAACAAAAAAGTGAATATATATATATATATATATATACATACATACACACACACGTATATGTGTATATATATATATGCAGGGTGTATCTAAACTTCTGGGCAAAACTTTAAGGGATGATAGTACACAACAAAACAAATGATATTAAATGGGAAACTAATCGTTTGCGGTTTTCACGAAAACTATTCTTTATTTCTGTATTGTCTTGAATATAAATTATAAAGATAAATTTCAAAAAATGCCGATAGAGGGCGCTTTAGACTTTGGAGTAAGGAACAACTATTTTTTACCGTTATTTTTTGCATCTTTTTTAAATTTTTTTAGAAGTGTAGACATAAACTTAAATTTTGAGCTCAAAATCTGTGGTTAAGTAGCGCAAACAATGAGAGTGGCTGTGTTCAATGGCTGTGTTCAATGAGAGTGGGTAGGTTCAAATTTCAAATGATTATAAAAAACAGAAAAATTGGTTAATATATTTGCGATTTTCACTAAAATCATTCCTTATGTCAGTTTTGTCTTAAAAATAAATTATAGAGATAAATTTTTTAAAATGTCAATAGAGGGTGCTTTAGACTTTGGAGTAACGAACAACTATTTTTTACCGTTATTTTTAGCATCTCACTAAATTTTTTTAGAAACTTAGACATAAACTTAAATTTTGAGCTCAAAATCTGAATCACTGAGAGTGGTTAAGTATCGCAAACTGAACTGTGTTCAGTGGGGGTGGGTAGGTTCAAATTTCAAATGATTATAAAAAACGGAAGAATTGATCGATTCGTTTGCGGTTTTCGCTAAAACCATTCTTTATGCCAGTATTTCCTTGAAAATAAATTTTAAAGATAAATTTCAAAAACTTCCGTTAGAGGGCGCCTTAAACTTTAGAGTAACCAATAACTATTTTTAACCGTTATTATTTTTTTTTAATCTAAATGAATGTTTTAAAAGCTTGGACTTAAATTTTGAGCTCAAAATCTGAATCGTTGTGAGTAATTAAGTAGCGAAAAATTGAACTGTGTTCGTAGTGTAGGCAGGATAACATTTCAACTCCTGAACACAGTTCAGTTTGCACTTCTTAACCCCTCCCAAAGATTCAGATCCCACAGCGTAGATAATTGGCCGACATACATACATACATACCCAACGATTCAGAATTTGAGCTCAAAATTTAAGTCTAAGCTTTTGCAAGCATTTAAATAGATGCAAAAAATAACAGTTAAAAATTGTTGTTGGTTACTCTAAAGTTTAAGGCGCCCTCTAACGGAATTTTTTGAAATTTTTCTTAAAAATTTATTTTTAAGGAAATACTGACATAAAAATGGTTTTAGAGAAAGCCGCAAACGAATCGACCAATTTTTTCGTTTTGTATAATCATTTGAAATTTGAACCTTCCCACCGCTGTTGAACACAATTCAGTTAACGCTACTTAACCACTCTGAACGATTCAGATTTTCAACACAAAATTTAAGTTTATATCTAAGCTTCAAATAATAATAACAATAATAATAATAATAATAATAATATGAAAAAAAAGGTAAAAAATAGTTGTACGTTATTCCAAAGTCTAAAGTGCCCTCTATCGACATTTTTAAAATTTATGTTTATAGTTTATTTTCAAGACAATACTGACATAAAGAATAGTTTTAGTGAAAACCACAAATCAATTGTCCAATTATTCTGTTTTTTATAATCATTCGAAATTTGAATCTAACCACTCCCATTGAACACAGTTCAGTTTGCGCTACTTAACCACTGATTTTGAGCTCAAAATTTAAGTTCATGTCTAAACTTCTAAAAAAAATTTAATGAGATGCAAAAAATAACGGTAAAAAATAGTTGTTCCTTACTCCAAAGTCTAAAGCGCCCTCTATTGGCATTTTTTAAAATTTATCTTTATAATTTATATTCAAGACAATACAGACATAAAAAATAATTTTCGTGAAAACCGCAAACGAATCGACCAATTTTTCCGTTTTTTATAATCATTTCAAATTTTGGACCCTAAACTTTGATGGCGCCTATCTCCTTCGGAAGACGTTTGGGACCCTTAGTTTCCCATTAGTTATTATTTGTCTTGATGTGTACTATCACCCCTTGAAGTTTCGCCCAGTAGTTTAGATACACACGGTATGTATAATGAATAGTTTAAAACGCAGTTTTTTGTTTATAATTACATTGATGAAAATCGAATACTTCTAAATTAAGCCTGTTGTTAACAGAACACACGTATACATATATAAGGTAGTTTTGAATAAAAAATATTCATGAAAAATAAAAATAAAAATAAAAAAGAAGATCATAAGCATACACCCTAAATAAAAGATAAACCCAAAAATGGCGAGAAGTATGGGAGTGTAAATAGCTTTTATTATGATTTTTTATCATAAAATTTGTTTTTTTTTTTGGCATTAGTATGTAATCAATAGATTATCAAATTACCAAATGTGATAAAACGTTCTTGCTCAAAACTATTAAAAAATAGATTGAATAAATACCTTATGTGAATTTACCAGAAAACTGACATTAACATAAGTATGCGCAAAAGATACAAATTTGCAAAACACATTTCCAAAATTATGTGTTTTCTTTAAAATTACGCGAAATAATATAAAATGCATCAATTAAAATCTGAATATCAATACAAAGAATCAATGTTTTTCTTTATTTTTTGTGTAATTTTTTTTTTTTTTTTTTTTTTTTTTTTTTTTCTTGAAAGGGAACATTGCTACAAGTATCCTCTTTTTATCTGTCTCCGCCTACCATATAAATGCACTAAGCCACAACTTAGAGAGCCACTAGTGATTAATCGCACATCAGGAAAAAATTCGGTGTGTCGCCGCCCTTTTAAAAGAAAAAAGAGAATGTTGACAAAATTTCAATTATTTTCCACAGAATATGCATTTTTTTTTTTTTTTCAAATGAGATCTGATGTAAATCAATCAATTATAAATGGTATTATAACAGTATTCACCAAACACCAATTCCTCCTGCTAAGTAATAGTAGTTATTTCAAGCAAAATTTGTCTTCCTGATTTCAAATACTTGTGGAAAAAAAAAAAAAAAAAAAAACTGTAGAACGGACTAATTTATGTTGTAATTTTATATTTAAATAACTGTAGTTATTGTAGGTAACATTTATCATTTATGGAAGACCGTGTTTGAACTTTCTGATAGAGTGAAGCATACTGTAAAAAATATATACACTAGTTTAAATATAATAAATAAATAAATAAAAAATATCACAATTGTCATCTAAAAATGGTGATGATTTAAATTGGAATTTATTGCGTTTTATAAAAAGAAAAGAACTTGTATGAAAAAATTTATTTGTTGAAAGACACATTATTGTTGTACATTAGTATATTCATTCAAGGTAAAAAGTCAACATCCACATTTATTCTTCTCATACCACCTAAATTATATAGTTAGGTTTGATTTATTTTAAATATCTTTCGTCAGCGTAGCAAACATCTCGATGTGACAACTATATCGTTCTAATGCATTAAATTAAACTGTGTATTATAAGACATGGGATGAAAAATAAATGCACCAGTAATTTACGGTTGAAAATCAAAAGGTAGTATAGTGGATTTTTTTATGCAATTTCCTATGAAATATCACTTACTCAGAGAATTGTTTTAAATAGTTGTCTAAATTTAATTTAAATTTCTTGTATTTTAATTTTTATAATCAATAGTGTATCAATAATGTATGGATATACACTTTTTATAAAAAATTAAAATTAAATAATAAATGTATTATATTAATATTATACGAATTACTATGAAATATCAATAAAATATTAATATAATATAGTTAATATTATATAAAATTAATGTTGTTATATGAATATCATACTTTAATATATTATTACATAAATATTAATGATTATATAATTAATATTTTATAATTAAAAGTAATTATGAATTTATACTTTTTATGTAAAAAAAATTACTATTATATATTATACTATCACTATATAAATTACTATAAAATATTAATATAATATAATTGATATTATATAAACTAATATTATTATATGGATACTATATTTTAATTCATAATCAATAGTAATTTATGAATTCATACTTTTTATAAAACTATGGGGCTCTTCCCCGGGTTCCCCTGACGAACGTAGCTCCCCGTTAGCATACCACAAACTCGAAAAACAACCTAATTTGATCGGCTTTAAAAAAAATGCGAAACATTTGTCAATTACTTTTTTTACTCCCTGTAAACGGTTTTCCAATTCATTTTTCTTTGATTGGTTAATTTTAAGGTCTAATCGGCCGCTGTTAAATACCTACTGGCTAATTACATGTTTGATCAAACAAGATCCGTTAAACAGTAAAATGCACAGAGTCTTTGCCTCATGTTATTTTTTGAGCCCGAATATAAGGAAAAAAAAAAAAAAAATCAAGTAGGAAATTTTAAATGCTTCATTTAAATGTGATGTAATTTTTTGTAAAATAATTATCTTTTTCTTTTTAATATTCGCGTGAAAATACTTTTGCATTTGAAATTAAATATTATTTGCGCAGTCTTAGAATTCACAATAATAGTTTAAAAGATTATATACAAATATGAAATAAATGTATCGTTTAATTTTTTTTAAATTTTAACTGTTTTGCAAAATTACTTGGTCATTTTAAATA
Organism: Maratus speculifer; assembly: GCA_964019185.1. Classification (NCBI taxonomy): domain Eukaryota; kingdom Metazoa; phylum Arthropoda; class Arachnida; order Araneae; family Salticidae; genus Maratus; species Maratus speculifer. The sequence continues at coordinate 545,073 of CAXHSM010000011.1, read as the reverse complement.
AGACATAATTTCGTTTACTTGAAACTCTCGACGCACATTAAAGAATTTATTTATTATTTAAAATTTTCTTTCTTTTTTGGCGAGGATACCTTTATTGCTAAAATTAAAAAAAATTATTTGCATTGTTTTAGAATTGATTGCGATAGCTCAAAAGTTCATTTAAAATTTTGAAATGTCTCATTTAAATATATTGTTTGCAATACTTTGTGTGTCCCTGTAAATACTATGCTCTTCATATTACGCATGAAATAACATATATTAAGCCTTAGCGACGCATATAAATTTAATATGCATGATATAGTTTAATATCTTTAAAAAATCGCAACTGAACTCCGCCATATAGCATTATGTAATGGAATTCGTTTGGCGTGGCCCCCTAATAAATAATAATTATTCTTTGCACCGCATATTCTGCACAATGCAAAGTGAAATTCATAAATTGATATACATTTCAGTATATTTGAAAGGATTAACAACTTTAATATTCTTTTGAAACTTTTTTTTTCCATAGCCAGTAATGAGGAATTCGCACACTTGAAGAATTGATCCTATTTATATTTTTCTGATAAATTCCAAAATTTTCAAAAATGTTCTAAAAAACGGAAAAAATATCAATAATTCTATAATTATTGATAAATACCATTATTTAAATAATTAATCGTAAACGTAAGTTGAAATCACATGACTCCAAACTCGGCCGTCACTTACTATGACGTCACAGTTCATGACATGGCAATGTTTACATTTTGTTAGCAAGTGGCGATTATGTTCTCTTGATATCCAAATTTATTTCAACTTGGATTTTCATAATAATTCATCATTTGTTTGTCTGTTTTAAATATATGATGTATTTTTTTTTCCATTTACGGCATTTTACTGAATTCATTATTTTAATGTTCTTTTTCTCTTTTAATAGTCATGTGTAAATATTGTTTTATGACGTAATTTTCAACATTTCTCGCTTTTAAATCATAATTATTTAATTCTTATTTGAAAGTGTTTTTCTATATGTGATAGTTGTGTGTAAATATCTTTTTTTTTTTTTTTTTTTTTTATTTGAGGGAAATTTTATTCTTCGATCATTGGGCAACAATTTAAAATAATATTCTGTTGTAAAACATGTAAAAAGAATCTCTTAAAATGCTGAAACTTGCATTTAAAATGGAAATAACTCCTTAAAAGATGAGTCAAATTAAAAATTTAAATTCAGTTTGAACAACGGGAACTTCTAATGTGTAAAATGACTTTAAAATATCTAAATTCCTGTACATAGTTTTTGCATCTAATAAAACTTATTTAATGGAACGATTTCAATCAACTTTAACATTAAAGGTCGCTTAAATTAATTGTTCGATTTAAAAACTGTGTCTACCAACGTATTTATCAAGCATTTTGCTATAATACTACTAATTTTCATATTTTTGTCGACAGTAGTTTTCTTATTGAAGAAATATCATGGGTCACAAAAAATTCCTTTTCAGCGGCGGTGACAGCGTATTTACTTTTTTTTTTCTTTTTTAGAATAGAAAGATCAATTAAATTAAATATTTATGGAAGCAATAACAGCCTACGGTGGTATGTCTATTGCATGAAATAGTCATGAAATCATGACTTGCTATATTTCCCAAAAATATCATAAAGGCAGAAATAAAAAAGAACAAAAAAGGGCAGTAGTTTCTATAATGATAACTAAAAATATTGTATTCAGTTAGTTTATAAAATAATAACTAAAAACATGTTTTTTTTTCTTTTCCTATCAATATTTTATCGATTCAACATTATGTTTAATAAATACAAATTTTAGAGAGGCCTCCTAGACGAAATTGTTATTGTTCCTTACCTATGTTTTAGTATAGTAATATAGATCAATCAATTAAGGCGATCAGTGTAATATTGCATATTTTTATTGTAGTTAATATTTTGTCATTATTACATTACTTTTCAAGCCAACATCCCCACCAGTGGCCGAAAGGTTCTGACCTCCAAACTGGTACACGGTAGGTGCTGGGTTCGATCGCGACTGTCGGCATAACCGTTCGGAGTTTCCGTGGTTTTCTTCGAACCTTGGATTCCCTAGCGTAAATACGGGCTAGGGTCCCTTAGAAAGATTGCCCAACCAGTGGCCGCGAGGTTCTGACCTCCAAACTGTTAACAGATAATTTAAATTAAATATATTACCGAAATAATAACATAGCCTACGGTGATATTTCTATAGCATGAAATCATGACTTGTTATATTTCACTAAAACACAATAATATGAAGACAGAAATAAAAGGAAAGGGAGGAAAGAGGTTATTGTAGTTGTTGTTAGTTTATAAAATAATACCTAAAAACATTTTTTTAAAAATCGATTTTACCTATTAATGTTTTATTAATTCAACATTGTGTTTTATAATATATATATATATGTATATATATATACATATATATATATATATATATATATATATATATATATATATATATATATATATATATATATATATATATTGAGGCTTTCTAGGCAAAATTTTCATTATTTCTTACCTATGTTTTAGCATAGTAATACAGATTAATCAATTGAGGCTTTTAATGATGAGTATAATATTGCATATTACGGGTTACGTTCCCTCCCTTAGAAATGTTACATTACATTTCAAGCCAATAAATCTGCCACATTTCTCACATTTAAAAGTAAAATTATATGAATCATGCACATATATGCATGAATATGAATGCATTCAAATATACATCTATACACATCTCTAAAAATTTTATTTTCGTATTTATGTGTTTCTAATATATTTGAAAATTTTATATGATTTAGATAATATCTGCTATTGTAATTTTCAGAAAATGATTGAAATAACAGTGACATTCAAATATATTACTACTGTACACAATAATCAAAAAATTTAAAAAAGTCGCAGATCTGGATTCTAATCGGGACCAAAAAATAATGTGTCTGTTTTATGAATTACTAGGTGAAACCCGTCAAAACTTGACGGCAACAATATGAAAGAACCAAAGAAAAAAAAGTATTTTGCCGCTATAAAAAAAATTAATATTTCTTAAAAATTTCAATATGCTTTTTCATTTACCAACGTAACACCAACATGACATGATCCTGGGCACAGAATCGGTGCAACGCTGCGACACATGTCACAAACTCTTGAAAATGTTGGAAGATTATTTTTCTACTGTTAAAGTTTTTTTAAAAAAAATGCTAGAAATCACTTACTATGTACAAAAATTTGTCTAGGTACCATAAAAAATGCAAATTTTGGCAAATAATCACAAAAAATAGCTATTTTCGTTAAAATCCCCCCCCCCAAAAAAAAACCATCCGGAAATTTTGTAAATGGATGTGAAAAAAAACAGCAAATTTCGTCAACAGATTGCAAAAAACAACAAATTTTATGAAAAGATCTCTAAAAAATTTGTCAAAAAAATGCAAAAAAAAAAAAAATGTCTAGGTATCCCAAACAAAACAAATTTCGTGAAAGTATTGCAAAAAATCAAAATTTTGCCAAAACGTCTAAAAAAATTGGCAATTTTCATGAAAAAATTTCGAAAAATAAAGCCAAATTTGACAAAAAAAAAATCCCTAAAAAATGGCTAATTTGTAAACATATTGTGAAAAAAAAAATTCAAAATATTGTAAGAAAACAAAAAATTTTGACAAATGATTGTGAGTAAACAACAAATTTCGTCAAAGGATTGTAAAAAAAAGCAAATTCCATCAAATAATCACAAAAAAGTAAATTTCGCAAAAAAACTCAAAAAATTTTGCAAAAAGATCTTCAATAAAACAGGAAATTACATCGAAAGATTGTGACAAAACGACAATTTCATCGAAAGAACTCGAGAAAAACGATAAACTTCTCCGAAACTGTCCAGGTATCATAAAAGACACAAATTTCGTCCAAAGATCTCAGAAGCACATAAATTTTGTCTAGATAATCGCAAAAAATAGCAAAAAGAAAGACGTGTGGCACTCGGGGACTGCCGCGGTAAAGCTATTGCATAGCATTTTTTATCAACTTATGCAATCATAATTATTTATTTCCTTTTTTATTTAATGCAGTTCTTTTTGTCTTTGATATTAATTCGAGTTATACTTTTTGAGCGTGATGACCGATAACAATTTTTTTTCTTTTATTGAATAAATGAGAAATTAATATCGTTTAAAATATTTTAATTATCTTACAATACATGTAGGAATCAGGAATTTTTACCATTGAAACTATACGTTTATGGTAGCTGATATAAAAAACATAAGTTTGAGACTTGATATTCTCAAAATATCTGAAATATACCGCTTTAATGTCTGCCGAAGTCTACCGAAGGATACTGTGCCGAAGTCTTCCAAACTCAAGCGACGATAGCCGGAGTGTTAGGTTTTTTCTCGTTACGGAATTTCTAGATTCTTTCGTCGCGCTCAAAGCCCGCGATAAAAGATATGCAATACCTTAATAAATTACAAAACAAAATTTGGCCGCACTACGAAAATTAGATCGCGAATTATAAGCATTATAAATTTTCCGATCCTCTGTGGGGGTCTCCTGTCACCAAAAATTAACATTGTCTCATTAAAAATTACCAAACGAAATTTGGCCGCGCTACGAAAATTAGATCGCGAGTTATAAGCATTTTAAATTTTGCGACCTTCACCGTGGGGAGGGGGGCTCCTGTCACCAAAAGAAACACTGTCTCATAATAAATTATCAAACAAAATTTGGCCGCGCTACGAAAATTAGATCGCGAGTTATAAGCATTTTAAATTTTGAAACCCTCACCATGGGGGATCTCCTGTCACTAAAATTAACATTGTCTCATAATAAATTACCAAACAAAATTTGGCCGCCCTACGAAAATTAGATCGCGAGTTATAAGCATTTTAAAATTTTCAACCCTCTCCATGGGGGGGGGTCTCCTGTTACCAAAAATTAACACTGTCCATAATAAATTACCAAACAAAATTTGGCAGTGCTACGAAAATTGATCGCGTGTTATAAACATTTTAAATTTTTCGACCCTCACCGTGGGGGGGTCTCCTGTCACCAAAAATTAACACTCTCTCATAATAAACTATCGAACAAAATATGGCCGCGCTACGAAAGTTAGATCACGAGTTATAAGCATTTTAACTTTTTCGACCCTCACCGTGGGGGTTCTCCTGTTACTAAAATTTAACACTGTTTCATAATAAATCATTGAACAAAATTTGGCCGCGCTACGAAAATTGATCGCGAGTTATAAGCATTTTAAATTTTCCGACCCTCACCGTGGGGGGTCTCTTGTCACCAAAAATTAACACTCTCGCATAAAAAATTACCAAACAAAATTTGGCCGTGATAGGAAAATTAGATCGCGAGTTATAAGAATTTTAAATTTTTTGACCCTCACCATGGGGGGGGGGGTCTGCTGTAACCAAAAGTAACACTGCCTCATAATAAATTACCAAACAAAATCTGGCCGCGCTACGAAAATTAGATCACGAGTTATAAGCATTTTATCATTTTCGACCCTCACCGTGGAGGGTCTCCTGTCACCAAAATTTAACACTTTCATAATAAATCATTAAACAAAATTTGGCCGCGCTGCGAAAATTGATCGCGAGTTATAAGCATTTAAAATTTTTTGACCCTAACCGTGGGGGGTCTCCTGTCACCAAAATTTAACACTGTTTCATAAAAAATTACCAAACAAAATTTGGCCGCCATACGAAAATTAGATCGCGAGTTATAAGCATTTTAAATTTTTCGACCCTCACGGTGGGGGGGTCTCCTGTCACCAAAAGTAACACTGCCTCATAATAAATTACCAAACAAAATTTGGCCACGCTACGAAAATTAGATCACGAGTTATAAGCATTTTAACTTTTTCAACCCTCACTGTGGGGGGTCTCCTGTCACCAAAAATTAACACTCTCTCATAATAAATTACCAAAAAAATATGGCCGCGCTACGAAAGTTAGATCACGAGTTATATGCTTTTTAATTTTTTGACCCTCACCGTGGGGGGGTCTCCTGTCACCAAAATTTAAAACTGTTTCACAATAAATCATTAAGCAAAATTTGGCCGCGCTGCGAAAATTGATCGCGAGTTATAAGCATTTTAAATTTTTCGACACTCACTGTGGTCGGTCTCCTGTCACCAAAAATTAACACTCTCTCATAATAAATTACCAAACAAAATTTGGCCGCGATACGAAAATTAGATCACGAGTTATAAGCATTTTAAATTTTTCGACCCTCACCGTGGGGGGGGGGGGTCTCCTGTCACCAAAAGTAACACTGTCTGATAATAAATTAACAAACAAAATTTGGCCGCGCTACGAAAATTAGATCACGAGTTGTAAGCATTTTAACTTTTTCGACCCTCACCGTGGGGGGTCTCCTGTCACCAAAATTTAACACTGTTTCATAAAAAATCATTAAACAAAATTTGGCCGCGCTACGAAAATTGATCGCGAGATATAAGCATTTTAAATTTTTCGACCCTCATTGTGGGGGGTCTCCTGTCACGAAAAATTAACACTCTCTCGTAATAAATTACCAAACAAAATTTGGCCGCGATACGAAAATTAGATCGCGAGTTATAAGAATTTTAAATTCTTCGACCCTCACCGTTGTGGGTGTCCTGTCACCAACAGTAACACTGTCTCATAATAAATTACCAAACAAAATTTTGCCGCTCTACGAAAATTGATCGCAAGTTATAAGCATTTTAAATTTTTCGACCCTCACCGTGGGGGGTCTCCTGTCACCAAAAATTAACAATCTCTCATAATAAATTACCGAACAAAATTTGGCCGCGATACGAAAGTTAGATTGCGAGTTATAAGCATTTTAAATATTTCGATCACCAAGGTGGGAGTTCACCTGTCACCAAATGTAACAGTGTCTCTTAATAAATTACCAAACAAAATTTGGCCGCGCTACGAAGATTGATCGCGAGTTATAAGCATTTTAAATTTTTCGACCCTCACCGTGGGAGGTCTCTTGTCACCAAAAATTAACACTCTCTTATAATAAATTACCAAACAAAGTTTGGCCGCGATACGAAAATTAGATTGCGAGTTATAAGCATTTAAAATTTTTCGACCCTCACCGGGGGGGGGGGGGTCTCCTGTCACCAAAAATTAAAACTGTCTCATAATAAATTACCAAACAAAATATGGCCGCGCTACGAAAATTAGATCGCGAGTTTTAAGCATTTAATTTTTTCGACCCTCACCGTGGGGGGTCTCTTGTCAACAAAAATTAACACTGTCTCATAATAAATTACCAAACAAAATTTGGCCGCGCTACGAAAATTAGATCGCGAGTTATAAGCATTTTAAACTTTTTGATCCTCACCGTTGGGCGGGTCTCCAATCACCAAAAGCTACATTATCCTACCTTATTTTATCTTAAGACGATTTTTTTCTATACATATTCTATCAAGAATTTTTATCATTGAAACTATAGATTTATGGTAACGGAAATAAGAAACATAAGTTTGAGATTTGATATCCTCTAAATATCTGAAAAATACCGCGTCAATGTCTACCGAAGTCTACCGAAGGATGATACCATTCCGAAGTCTGCCGAGCTGAAACGACGTTAGCCGAGTGTTAGGTTTTTTCGTTACCGATGTGTTAGGATTTTTCGCGTCACGGAATTTTTGGATTCGGTCGCTGCGCTCAAAGCCCGTGATAAAAGCTATGCAATAGCTTAAAAAAAATTCTCAAAAATATAACAAAAAATAATAATTTCTCAAAAAAATCATGAAAAAAGGATAAATTCGATAAAACGGCAAATTACATCAAAAGATTGTGAGAAAAAAACAACAATTTTCAAAAAACAACTTTCATTTAATTGCAGGGGGAAAAGATGCAACATTTCTTTGTTTATCAGAAAAAAAAAAAAAAAAAAATCACAAAATTTCTCGATTTATCACATGAAAAATAGAAAATTTGTCAATCAGTTGAAGAAAAAATAAAACAATCGACAGTTGGTCATGTGGGGTAAAAATTATAAAATTCATTAATGAATCATGGATAAAAAGTCATTTAGTTATGTAAAAAAGCGCACAAAAATTTTGTGATTGATCGAGACATTTCAGAATGTCTTTTCTGGGTAATCTTACGATGGGAATACTGCAGTTCAGTGTACCCATTGAACTGTGTGCTGAGTGACATATGTTTATTCCCTCATTCTATAGGCAATTAATATGTATGGAATTTTTTATCGCAACGTAATAAGTATATTTTTAACATAGGATCAGAGTAAATTAGTCTTTTCAACAAATAACCTGGTAAGTGAGAACTAACTTTTTTTATTGATAGGCAATGTAACATCGGGTCGATCGAGTTTATTTTGCTTTTGCCCTTGTTTTTGAAGGACATAATTTATCCGTTTTTTCTATTGCATAACACTTCTTATTTTGTTTTCAATCTTTTTTTTTTTTTTAGTAATTTCTTATTGTGATCTTCATTTCTGTCATATGAAAAATTCATTTCTATTTCGTCTATAGCATTTACATAATGTTGACAAATTTCTGAAAAAAGAAAAAAAAACCAACAAATTTTCAAAAAAAGGATCAATTCGATAAAACGGCAAATTGCATCGAAAGATGGCAAGAAAATATGACAAATTTCACCGAAAATCCCTGAGAAAACAAATAATTATTTCCTGGTATCATAAAAGATGGGAATTTCGTCAAAAGATCGTGAAAATACTTTAAATTTGTCTAGGTACTTCAAAATATGCAAATAATGGTAAACAGATTGTGAGAAAACAACACATTTTGTCAAAAGATTGAAAAAAAGAGGTACATTTCATTAAAAGATCACAAAAAAGGTAAATTTTGCAAAAAAAAAGGTGAAAAAAAGACAAATTTCTGAAAATAACAAAAAAATGAAAAATTTCACAAAAAAAGATAATTTCGATAAAACAGCAAATTACATCGAAAGATCATGAGAAAATGACAAATTTCACCGAAAATCCCTGAGAAAACAAATAATTTTATCCAAGTATAAAAAAAAAACATGAATGTTGGCAAATAATTACAAAAAATAACAAATTTCGTCAAAATACCCCCCCCCCCCAAAAAAAAGAACACCTGGAAATTTTGTAAATAGATGTGAAAAAAAACAGCAAATTTTGTCAACAGATTGCAAAAAACAACAAATTTCTTCAAAAGATCTCTAAAAAATTTGTCAAAAAACTGCAGAAGAAAAAATTGTCCAGGTATCTCAAATAAAACAAATTTCGTGAAAATATTGCAAAAAATCAAAATTTTGCTAAAACGTTTAAAAATATTTCGAAAAATAAAAGCAAATTTTGACAAAAAAAAAAAAAACTCTAAAAAATGGCAAATTAAACATATTGTGAAAAAAAGTTCAAAATATTGTGAGAAAACAACAAATTTTGACAAATGATTGTGAGTAAACAGCAAATTTCGTCAAAGGATTGAAAAAAAAGCAAATTTCATCAAATAATCACAAAAAAGGTAATTTTGCAGAAAAAAACAACAAATTTTGCAAAAAGATCTTCAATAAAATGGGAAATTACATCGAAAGATCATGACAAAACGACAATTTCATCGAAAGAACTCGAGAAAAACGATAAACTTCTTCGAAACTGTCCAGGTATCATAAAAGACACAAATTTCGTTCAAAGATCTCAAAAGCACAGAAATTTTGTCTAGGTAATCGCAAAAAAATGTAAATTTCGCAAAAAATAGCAAACAAAAAGACAAATTTCTCAAAAAGATAACAAAAAACGACATTTTCTCAAAAAAAAAAAAAAAAAAAAAAAAAAAAAAAAATTCACGAAAGAAGGATAAATTCAATAAAACGGCAAATTACATCAAAAGATTGCAAGAAAAAAAACAACAAATTTCAAAAAACAACTTCCATTAATTGCAGGGAGAAAAGATGCAACATTTCTTTGTTCATCAGAAAAAAAAAATCACAAAATTTCTCGATCCATCACATGAAAAATAGAAAATTTGTCAATCAGTTTGACAGTTGGTCATGTGGGGTAAAAATTATAAAATTCATTAATCAATCATGGAAAAAAAGGCATTCAGTTATGTAAAAACCCCACCAAAATTATCAATCAGTAGAAGTCCCTACAAAAATCTTGTGATTGATTGAGACATTTCAGAATGTTTTTTGCATGTCCAATTTAAAAAAATATATATTTATATTTTGTAGCTGCAGATTTAAAAAAGTAAGTTATTTATAAGGCATCTATTTTGATCTCTTATTATTTTGTTTATTTTTTGCAAGACCTACGTTTATTTAGTTAAGTAATACGAATTTAGAATTTGCAATGTTTTGTCTTTTGTTATTTTTTATCAATTTTCAAAATGATAATGCAACAAATGTAAATGCTATAGGCAAAATAGAAATGAAATTTTCATATGACAGAAATGAAGATCACAATAAGGAATTACTTTAGAAAAAAGAAAAAGATTGAAAACAAAATAAGAAGTGTTACGCAATAGAAAAAACGGTTAAATTATGTCCTTCAATAAAAACGGGCAAAATCAAAATAAATAATATTATGAAATATAAAATTAAGCATCGATCGAAAAAATACTCTCCGAGAAAAGTTTTTGCGAACATCGTAAGGGGGATATTTTACTTCAGTGTACCCATGGCAAAATAGAAATGTATTTTTCATATGGCAGAAATAAAGATCACAATAAGGAATTACTTAAAAAAAAAAGATTGAAAACAAAATAAGAAGTATTATGCAATAGAAAAAACGGTTAAATTATGTCCTTCAATAAAAACGGTCAAAATCAAAATAAATAAACTCGATCGACCCGATGTTACATTGCCATTCAAAAAAAAGTTCTCACTTACCAGGTTATATTGTTGAAAAGACTAATCTAAGGTGTAGTAAATTACTCTGATCCTATGTTAAAAACATACTAATTACGTTCGATAAAAAAATCCATACAGATATTTAATTGCACATTTTAAACATATGTCACCTCAGCACACAGTAAATCCACAAACAAAACAACGAACGCGGACATACCACGCTAACATTTAGAGACAGTAACTATCTCTTCTCTCATTGGTTCTGTTGCCGGATCTGTGCAAGCACGAATCTGCGCAAACGCAGAGAGCTGTTTGAGTATGCTGAATAAAAAGGGCTTTTCTTTTAATATATAGATTACTAACTAATATTGTTTAAAAAATAATCTAATTCAGTTCTAAACATACATACGTACATGTAAAGTTTCGATTTGTACAAAGTGTCCAAAATTCTAGTACGAAGTTGTCCAAAACAAATGATTATTGTTTGAGCTATATCTAAGGGGATTGGGGTTGGAGGATTTCTGTGTAAAATGTTAATTATATATTTAGATAACCGTATTTATTAATGAGAATTATACATTGAAAACTAATGAGCGTGCACACATATTATAGTTATTTAAAGAAAACCTTCAATTTTAATTCTACTGAACTTCCACTATTATATAAATACAAATGAACCAGTAACTTGTAATAGCAACATGTGAAAGAAAAGGCTTAAGATAAAATCTTAAATCACTACAGTTCTAGGATAAAAAAAATTTTAATTATTACTTTTATTATGTATTAAAAATATTTATTAAATTTTATTAAAATGAACTACAATTTAATATTGTTAAATTTAATTGTAATTAAAATTTAATTTAATTATCTAATTGACAATTAGAAAAGAGCAAAGCAACTATCTTTATAAAACGGAAGATTACTTTCGGAAATTTTGGTAGATATTTTAAATTTTTGGTTTGGTATATTTTATGTCGACCGATTATCTACACGTGGGAAAAAGGCCCGAAATGGGTGGGATGCCTTCCGTGGGGGCCCTTTTAAGGGAACATAACCCGTATTTACGCAAGGAAATCCAAGGTTCAAAGAAAACCGCGGAAAACTCCGAACGGTTAGGCCGATGGCCGCGACTGGATTCGAATCATCACTGTCGTCAACCAGTGGAGATTTAATTTGTTTTGGTTTATTTTGTGTCGGCTGATTATCTACTCGAGGGTTATAGGCCCAGGGGGAGGAGTGCCCTTCGTGGGGGTCTTTCTAAGAAAACCTAACCCGTATGTAAGCAAGGTTTGAAGAAAACTACGAAAACGCCGAACGGTTAGGCCGACGGCCGCGATTGGGGTCTCAATCCAGCACCTACCATCTACCAGTTGAGAGGTCAGAACCTCTCGGCCACTGGTGGAGTTTTCGAATAAAGGAATTCCCTATATTGACACTAGTCGAAAAATTCCTGTATTACATTAATTCCTAAATATACAATGTTTGATTTTGTCATCCATTGCATTTTTAATGAGTATTAAAATATTTTCAATACACGAATGAATTATTTATTTATTTTTAAACTAACTTTCTCCACGATTAATATTGCATACAAAATAACGTAAAATAATAATAATAATAACAACAACAACAACAATAATAATAATAATAATAATAATAATAATAATAATAATAATAATAATAATAATAATAATAATAATAATAATAATAAATTTGTCCTTAAATACATTTTAAATGCAGTTCAGAAAAAAGTCAGTTTATTAACGAAAGAAGACTTCAAAGAGAGAGAGAAAAAAAAAGAAGTTTCTAATGACTAAAATTAAGAATTAATGTGGAACATATCTTATTTTAGCAGTATTTTAAATAATAAGAAGAGAAAAATTAGCATTAAAAATTATTCTATTTCATAATCCGCTTAGCGTTTTATTTTCCTCAAAGAAGTAATTTTAATGTGGTGCTGCCATCTGTTGTCAATACACTTAAATAGAGCTGATTAACTTCTCTAAAGAAGACAAATTTTTTGTCTCTCTTCAGTGTAACAGTTCAATTTTTTATTTATTTATTTATTTTTATTTTATTTTATTTTATTTTATTTTATTTTATTTTATTTTATTTTGTAAAATCGTTTTTTCTACATTTTTCGAAAAGTAATTTCCCAGTTATTTAATCACAAATTTTTTATACTTAAATAAGTCTAATTTTTCTGTACTAAAATGATGGTCCGCGGGCATTCACTTAATTTCTTTTTTCTTTTTTGTGAACTTATATCTCTTACAGTTACACTTTTAAACAGATGACTGCTGCATTGAATAAAAAAAACATCAAACGCAGAATTTTACTTAACAGAAAATTTGAATGCATAATTTTTCGTTAAAAAAAAAAGAAAAAAAAAAAAGTCTGATTTAGTTCAAAGCAATTGGAATTAAAATTTTTAGCGATATTAATGCAAACAGTCTTATAAAACAGCCTTCTGTCAATCGTTTTTTACACAAAAAATTATTTGTGAATATGTTTTCCCTAAAACTAAAAAAGTAAAAAAAAAATTTGTCTTTCCAGGATTTTATATAAAGAAAGTGTTCGGGGGTATTACATGCGATTCGCAATTTTTATAGACAGAGATGATGCGGTATGTGTTGGTGTATTTATGTCGGCCGATTATCTACGCTATGGGATATAGGCCCTAAGGGGTGGGTTGCCCTCCGTGGGGGTCTTTCTAAGGGAACCTAACCTGTATTTACGCAAGGTTCGAAGAAAACCACGGAAAACTCCGAACGGTTAGGCCGACATTCGCGATTGGGTTCGAACCCAGCACCTACCGTCTACAAGTTTGAGGTCAGAACCTCTCGGCCACTGGTGGGGCAACAGCTTTTTTGAAAAATGTAATTTAACAAATGACAACAACAACTTGGTTTATTTTATGATGTCATGTGAGTCATAGGCCTGAAAGGGGTGTGAATTCCCTCCGTAAGGGTTTTTCTAAGGGGACCTACCTCGCATCACGGAAGAAAATCCAAGGTTCGGAGAAAACCACGGACAACTCCGAACGAATAGGCCGACGACTGCGATTGGGTTCGAACCCAGCACATGCCATACACCAGTTTCGAGAGCGGAACCTCTCAGTATCTGAATAGAGGAACAATAGAGAAGTGGCTTGCTGTCTAATTTTTCTTATTTTGACAATAATTCTTGGTAGGTTGACCGGAGAGTTTTTCAAGGAAGAAAACCAGAATTTGCTTACACAATAGTGAGCATTACGTACTCTCGCGAACAAAACAAACGAATTTTTCTATAAAATATTTACCGGTACTCCACTTGAAAAATTCTTGGATCGGTGGCGATACTATACTTATTAACCATCTCAGCGCCCGTGAGCTGATACACCTGTTCTCTAAACGGTGCTTTTTACTGCAACAGTATTGCCATTTAAATTAATACAATTCAAGAGAAATGTGCAGTTTAAAATCAATGAGTAATATTTAATACTTTCAAGAATTATATTTATACACGCAATAATGCTTTTAACATCAAGTCGGATTTATTTATTTATTTATTTTAGAATTTAATAATAATTACAGCAAAAACAACATTAAAAACTATGCCTTGTTTTGCCGCAGGCATCGAATGAGTTCTGCTCTTGAAGCTGGTGGAAAGAAAGCGCAGGGATCGAACTCAATCGCACACGTCGGCCTAATCGTTTGGAGTCTTCTTCTATCTATGGATATCTATACGTAAATACTGATTAGATTCTCTTAGAAAGATCCACACGGTGACTTTCCCCCCTCTGGGCTATACCCCTCGTGCAGGTAATCGGAAGACATAAAAACAGCTTTTGCAGCAGGTAGTATTTTGATCAGCATGAATACATCCTGAAAATGAAACAGATTTTAAAGTTTCTTTTTGAAAATTATAAGAAAAAGATACTCGTTAAACAAATTGTTTTAATTCTGTTTTTTTTTTTTTATAAGTCATGCTATTAATAGGCAGATACTGTAAAAAAAAAATTCCTTCCGGAAAAGAAAGTTTACATTACGAGGCCATTTCTGTAACAATAGGATTTGCACTTTATTTCCTTCTCGTTTAGTACTGAGAATTGGCTTAATCTAATGACATTTTAAAATGTGCAGTTCTAGTCACAGGTTAGGCATCCGTCAGATGCTTTAAACTAATTTGAAATTTCGTAAAGATTTTAATCTTAGTTTAATATTTTTAAATTAAAATTAAAAGTTAATAGTGCTTGACATGTTAACCAGAATGTATTGATGGTCTTGAATTTTTCTTACTATGTTCTAATTTAAATACTGATATTTATTGAAATCAATAGCGATTTTTTTCCAAGAATTTTTTCCGTATATAAATAATGTTTAAAAAAATGGTGTAAATAGAGCTTGACAGATAGCAAAATTAAATAAAATAGATATCTGTTCGATGCTTAAAATGCAAGATGTAATTCAGTAAACGAAAAATTAAAAACAGTTTTAATACAAGTTCCTTCAATAATCAAGCTTACAAATGTTATGCTGTTATATTTCAATATGAGACCAAAAATGTATGAAAAACTTTCACGTTGTTCAGTACAGAATTTTTGTTATTATTATTATTATTATTATTATTATTATTATTATTATTATTATTATTATTATTATTATTATTATTATTATTATTATTATTATTTTAGGACTGCCTTAAAATCGTTGATTTTAGATGAAAATGAGAACAATATATATTATATAGTATTTAGAAAGGCAATGAAAAATTTAGTGAAATATACTTGAACAAATTTAAGCCACACCCTGAAAAAAATGTTTGTAGGATTGGGAATTTACTACATACGCAAAATTTTGAGAATTTTTTCTAGAGAATAAATAGGGGCCAACAAAATGATATTGTGTTTTTCTCAGATTCAGAGATTAATGCGGGTGTTGTTCTGCATAGAACTATGAACGAGTATTTCGTTATTTCTATTTTAACTGAAACCGCCAGAAAAATTTTGTCTACAACACCGTCAAATAAAAATTTATGAATAGTTGGTTTAAAAGTTAATTTAAACAAAATAGAAACTCGGAAAAACTTGAAACTGTTTTTATAAAAACCTTAATTTCTCTACGCGTATACATACTATCCGCATAAAAATGAATACATTTTATAACAATAAGCCACTTAATCATAATCTGCAGTTTGAACGCATTTGCTCTATTTGTTTTGACAGGGTTATCCAAAAGATATTCGTTCCTTTCTAATTTGTTGACGGTCCCCCATAGAGTTTCGGGACAAAATCTTCCCGGAAATATATGACTTGTACTATTATGTTTACACACTTAGAATTTCTGGTTATTTCCTCATGTATTTTTCTAGATATTTAACGAAATTTCTAAAATCACAAGCGGCCGACCACCTTTGGCCAAATATGCATTACTTTTTTTTTACAGTAAAACTGGATAATTTGTCAATGTGAAAAATAACACTAGTAAGTCTTGATTACGTTCATTAGTAACTATATCGTAATATTAATAATATATATTCCATAACAAAAAATAAGAATTTATGTTATATCTAAATATTTTGCTTATAAGATGTTGATTTATTAATAAAAAGATTTAAAATATATTAAAAATTTTTATTTAGATGTTTCAACTCTTATTAATCGAGTCATCTTCAGAATGTAAATAGAAAAAAATGAACATCTGTTGAATAATAATAATTAATATAATATAATATAATTATAATTATTATAATATCATACAATAAATATTATTTAATAATTATTTTTAAATTACTATTAATTACAAACTGAACAGTTTGTCTTCTAAGCATAGGCGCAAATTTCTTTAAAATAGTTTTAAAGATTATTTTTTTTAAGATTCCTACCCTCTATTAATGCGTAGTAGTTTTAATTAAAAAATTTTCGTATTTCTAAAAGGCCGCACTTTTTTAATTTTTTGCTTTTGAATTTACATATACTGAACTGAATTCAAAATATGCAATCAATTTTACTTTCTTTGAAATAGATTTTTTTACTGTTTTTAGTCCTTACAATACTTAAATAAGTAATTCTGGGAAAAATTATCTAATAATCATCAAAACACCATGTTGCTGCATGTACTCACAGTCCCCTAATTACCTTTCTGCATTTAAAAAAATTTATGACACTATTTACCTTCCTAAAATGGATTAAAGTTCATATTTACAATAAAATACCGTCCATTCCCTTAACCTCAGATTTGTGCAGTATGCAGCGAGCGCGAGGGAGGAGCTACTTCATTGAAATGCAGTTATTATGTGCAAACTTCTTCAACTAATTGAAAGCATGAGGCAAAAATTTTTGAACCATCTTGTTCAAAAGCTAGATGTACAGTAAGTTTGATTTCCAAAAGTTCCCATATCCCACAAGAGATTAGAACTCTCAGTAAATCGAATGACTACTTTTTTTAAATCAACAAGGCGAACTTAATGCCGTATAGGCGTTCACCTGTTATTCAATTAGAGTATGTTATTGATTGGTAACACATAATAAAACCCACATTTTTTTTATCTAAAAATAATCGTTTAATTTTACTGGTGTGATTGTATAATTTGTTTTGTTTTCTTGCTTTTGATTTATGTAGTTCACCAAATTTAAAATTCACTAATTCAATCCCGTACCATAAATTCTGATTTTTTTTTTTTTTTTTTTTTTTTTTTTTTTTTTTCAGGGTGCTAATATCTTCCACCATATATTTCAGAAATTCTGGACATACAATATCTTTCAACCCAATATCCTGTTTCGTAACAGCAAAAAAATCTGCTGTAAATTATATCTAATGGAACTTCAAAAGTTAAATACTTTGTAAATTATTAAAAGTACGTATATATTGAGACAGAAAGGATCACTATTAATGCAATAATTCAACAGTCAGTGAATCCTGGCCCTAGCTTACATAACATGGGCCAGGATTCGAACTTGTGTCACAGTGTACAGTGCTGTTGCTCTGTTGTATTAATTATGCTTATGTTCGTTTTAATATATAGGTATTTTTGACAATTAATAAATTGAATTCAGACGTTAATTTATCGGTTCTTTATTAACGTTTGAAAGAACTGTAGATAAGAGGTGAGATATTTCTTTAGGCGCCTGAAAATTGTCCTCCATTTCAAAATTGACCTGCAGGCTCGAAACAAAAATTGCAAAAGTAAATATAATAAATACATTTCTTCCTTAAAGCTTTGATATCATTTTAATATTTTACCGTCGTACTTTCGGTACTGATTATCATTGGTAATAATATTTATTATCTTTATTCATTCGAAAATTGCATCGCATAGTTTGAAATCTTTTATATACTACTTTTATTTAACCTAATAGTAAAAGTCATAACGTTAAAATTTCTGCTAAGCATTACACAGAATTATTTATTTTTTGAAATCTAGGGAATAATAATAACAGAAATAACGGAAAATACAATTTTTCACATTGATATAAATAATTATAAATAATTTTTGAACTATTAAGTGTCAAATTTGAAATACTGCAATTACATAAACAAGCGGAAAGCTCAATATTGTAAATAGGAACACAAGGCCAAATTAGGAGATTGATAAATTCACTATAAATAATACAAAAAAAAAAACCTTTTTTATATTTATTTATTTATTTATTTATTTATTTTAATCTAGCAACAGCACTAAATTAAGACTTGAATACAGATTCCATTCGAGAAGGTACTGAAACTATTCCGAAATTTCCGTACATTTAAGGAAGTCTTCTTTAGTTCCCTTTGTTATTTTAATGATATTGAGTAACTTGTACAAGAGGCATTTCATTTGTCCCATACGTCCGGAAAGTCAAAAATTCCGCATACAAGTTCCTTCCAAAATATTTATCACACTCAAGGACCATTCAGTATGAGTAAATAGGCGTATACATTAAAATATCGATTTGGATGTGGGTGGAACTATGATGGATGAAACTGAAGTATAGCGTACGGAAATGAATGAGTGGGGTAAGAGCATTACTGTCTCAATATTCTAAAAGGAACAGTTAGGGAATCCGATCCCCTTTGATGTCACTAAAGAAGCTTACTCGCTTGACGACCTCGCAACTATTTAATTCCCCGCCCTTATACCAGTTCTCAGCAAACTGTCGTTTAACGAACCCCGTGGTTCACATTCTGTGGATTATTTTCTCGAAATTTGATTTACTTTAATTTCAAGAAAAAAAAAATTAAGTGACTTCTTTATCCAGTGTAAATTTTTCGTTTTATGTTCAATCTTTTCAATGTGTGCTTAACGCGGTGAGTTACACGGTGTTTGACACCGAAACTGGAAAAATTACATATAATGCTTTAAGTAACTATTAAGAAAATATAATCCCGTATTAAATAAAATTTAAGTAAATTTTAAATATTTTTTCAGTGATAACTTAAAACCAATTTAGCTTTATATCGTATTACTTACCCATCATACGTAGTATAGGGTAAGTCTTGCAATCGTTTTGAAAATCGAAAAATTTTTTTTGACGGATTTACACGTTTTAGATAGTGGAGATTCCGAAAAACATATTTTTTGAAAAAAATTTTTGCCGTCTGTCTGTCTGCCTGTCTGTCTGTAAACGCTCTATCTCCCGAACAAATTGAGATAGAGACTTGAAATTTTGTATGTAGTTAGTATGTAAGAATGGGACGAAGCCTATTTAATATCAGCAACCTCGATTATCCGGAACTATTTTTTTTGGACTCTCGAAAATTTCGTTCTGATGAAAGGTACATAAAAAATTTCGAATGTTTTTGTTCTAAGGAATGGACGTAAAAGGCAATAAAATAACACGCATTTTGCATATAGAACGAAGTCGATCGGATTATTAGTTGCCGAAATATTTCTAATCCTGTTTTCCACATTCTTCAATTTTTCATGAACCTGTATTTCATTCAAATTTCAATTCAGAGGTATATTTTAATTGAAAATGAGACGCTTAATCCAACGCAGTAAACTGTTAGTTTATAATTTAATTATTTTTGGAGTTATAAGGGTGTTTCTTTTACGCAGTTCGGTATTACTTGAGTAGTTTGGCGTTTTATATAATTTGTCGAAATTGGTACATAAGCAATTCATTAATAGAGCATTACTAAGCATATTAACAATATTTAAATTTTGTTTTGGAATTGCAATGCATTGTATAAATAGTTTTCACATGTTTTATTTTCATATGCCTATCCATGATGGGTAAGTATTACGGTGGCCCCCAATGACTAGTTTTTAACTGTCTGTCACGCTGCCTATGGTGAATGACGCTGCCTAAACGGAAAGTTCGGCGTTAGTCACCGATGAGTGACGTGGCAGTCAACGTGTTAAGTAAAATTTTATGATGTACTTTCAGGATTTATTGCCTGTAGCAATTTTTTTCCGATTTCTGACATTCACGTCTAAAGTATTACTTGATTTCAGCTTATGATTTTTTTTTTCCCAGTAGCTACTCAAATGTTCTATACCTGTATAAAAAAATCTTTTAAAAATTTTGTTTTTAAACGATGTGTAATAAATACCGTTGATATTTTTGTTTCATAACTATAAATGAAGTTACCTCAAATAATTTAAATAAATTGTTAGATGCCGTTTGACATTAGAAGAAATATTTAGAAAAATGTTTAGTTAAGAAATTCGTTATTATAGGAACGATTTTTTTTTCAAATCTTAAAAAAAGAACAACAAGTTGAATGTAGATTCTGCCATTGCAGAATTCAGTTTCGCCTCCGATTAAAAAAAAAAAAAAAAAAAAAAATCGATACAGGTCTTTTAGAAGGGCGAGCCCGTTTAGAATGCAATGAACTAACTTCATTTTTTTTGTGTTTATCAATATAGTAGCAAACAGAACGACGTGAAATACCCAACGGATTAGCAATTTCTCTCTGAGACATTGGAATTGCGGAATAATAAAGAGATACAATTTGACGTGCTACTTCTTCATTGACTAGATTCATCAAAAACGAACTTTTTCTTTAGTTTAAACGCTTTTTTATAGACTCTGAGAAAAAGGAAATGCATTTTAACAATAAAATTGTATGAATGTCTCGTTTTAACGGCCAGATTACGAAACTAGTCGTTGGGAGCCACCGTAATACTTACCCATCATGGATATGCAATGTATAATATGTGAAAATAAAATATGTGAAAACTATTTATAAAATGCATTGCAATTCCAAGACAAAATTTAAACGTATGTTTAAATATTCTTAATATACATATTAATGAATTGCTGATGATCCCATTTCGACAAATTATGTAAAATAACAAACTACACAAGTAGTTTGCGTGAAAGAAACATCCTTATAACTTCAAAAACAATAATCATATTAACTAACAGTTTACTCTGTCAGATTAAGCGTCTCATTTCCAATTAAAACACATTTTTGAATTGAAATGTAAAGGAAATACAGGGTCATGAAAAATCGAAGAATGTGGAAAACAGGATTACAAATATATCGGCAACTATTAATCTGACCGACTTCGTTCTTGATACCAAAATTTGTGTTCTTTTATTGCCTTTTACGTCCTTTTGTTAAAATAAAAAAAATCGAAAATTTTTATATACATTTCATCAGAACGAATTTTTCGAGAGTCCGAAAAAGATAGTTCCGGATAATTGAGGCAACTGGTATTAAATAGAATTCGTCCTATTCTTACTTACTAAGTACATACAAAATTTTAAGTCTCTTTCTCCATTTGTTCGTAAGATAGAGCGTTTACAGACCGATAGACAGACAGACGGCAATTTTTTTTTTTCTAAAAATATGCTTTTCGGAATTTCCAGTATCTGGAACGTGTAAATCCGTCAATTTTTTTTTCGATTTTTAAAATGATTGCAAGACTTACCCTATACTGCGTATGATAGGTAAGTAAAAGTGGGCCACAATTTTTGACACGACACTTTTTAGCTTGTATGAAAGAAATAGCATCGGAGGCTAAAAAATAAAAAAAACTAATTTCATTTTTACTATGACATTATTTTCACTAACTGAAGTCATCCGAAAGTAAAATCTCAATCTCAGTGTCCATAATGAAAAGAAATATTGAAATGTAATATCGTTATGAGTAAAAATGCGATGTTTTAAATGGTGACATCATTTTCTCTTTAAATGTCTTTTAAAAGTTACTGTTATTAATAATATGAAAAAGGCGTCCGTAATAATATTGTAAATCCCATTTATCTGGTTGCTGAATGGCATTATTTTCCTCATTTGAAAATTTTCTTACTTTGCTTTAGACATTAATTTTTATCATAAATTATTTTCTGTTATTTTATTTACATTATTAACATTATTTCTTAGTAAATATATATTTTTACCTCAATTACTGCATAATTATACGCAATCCTTTTATTCTGATTAAATTTTATGAAAACAATTAACTTTTTTCTTTGAAATGCGAGGACATGTTCACTGATGAGATCAAGCTTCTGATAATGGAAAATAAATTTTTATTATCGAGAGAAAAGCTAAACTGAGTTGCCACCATTTGAAGAAATATCGTAAAAAAGCATTTAAAATTAAAAATAAAATATAAAAATGGAAATAAATTAAAAAAACAGCTAAAATGGGCACAACTACAAATAAATAGCTTTCATTTAAAAAAATAATTATCAAAATCGGTTGAGTAGAAATTTCAGGGATGATGACACGACATTTTTAGCTTGTCTGAAAAAAATAGCATCGGAGGCTAAAGAAAAAAAAAAAAAAGTATTTAAAATATTTTGGTGATATGATTACAAATTAGTTATTTCTAACATTTTAGTTATACCGCTTGGGCTCTTTCATATAGTTTATAGAAATTTTTTTTATGAATTATTTAATAAATATACCAGCATTTTGTCAACATAAAAATTCATGTATTTTTATGATTTATTTTGGTTTGTAATTTAATGTTTGCTTTGAAACATTTTTTTTTTTTTTTTTTTTTTTTTGTGTGTATGTATAAGTAAATAAGCAGATTAAGTATAAAAACACTTAATTTTTGACATAAATTTCAAATATGAAACGAATAAAAAATAATTACAAATACACTATATTGCCATTGATTATGGGACACTTGCGATTTTAGACATTTTACTAAATATCTAGAAAAATTCATGAGGAATCATCTCGAAACTCTTAGTGTATAAATATAATAGTATACGCCATACATCGCCGTGAAGATTTTTTACCGAAACTCCATAGGGGACCGTCAACAAATTAAAAAAGAATGAATATCTTTTGAATAACCCTGTCAAAACTAATGTAGCAAAAGTGCTCAAACTCTAGATTATGATTGAATGCCTTATTTTAATACACTGTGTTCATTTTTATGCAAATAGCATGCATACTCGCAGAGTAATTAAGGTTTTTATAAAAATGGTCCCAAATTTTTTCAAGTTTTTTCTTTATAATTTTCAGAGTTCTTAATATAAATTAATATTTTTTTCAGAAAATAGGACAAACAACATTGCACACAGTACCCTGTAATCAGAATTAAAAAATAATAAAAATTGTATGAAAAATGAGTAGGTTTACTAAATAATTTTTTACTGCGCATGCGTCAAAGATATCAAAATTTCATTTGCATATTATGTTAGCTAAATGCATAGAGCAAGTTTTGTAAAAGTCTCAAAATCATAGCTTGAAAATTCTGAAAGTAATCGTCTATAGAAAAAGGACAAAATCCGTTGTTTCCAAAATGAAGCAAAAAATTGAGGGATTTTATCCAAATGTAGTAGTACATCCCGTATTGTGTATTCTATATTGACACTAATCAATGAATATATGGATACAACCCCTCTTGTTTTTGCTTCATTTTGTGAATAACGGATTTTCAACTAATTCAATTGACGATTATTTTCAGAATTTTCAAGTTATGATTTTGTGACTTTCACAAAAGTTGCTCTATACATTTAACTAACATAGTATGCAAATGAAATTTTGATATCGTTGACGCATGCGCAGTAAAAAATTATTTAGTAAACCTACTCATTTTGTACACAATTTTCATTATTTTTTAATTCTGATTACAAGGTACTGTGTGCAATGTTGTTTGTCATATTTTCTGAAAAAAATATTATTTTATATTAAGAACTCTGAAAATTATAAGGAAAAAACTTGAAAAAATTTGGGACCATTTTTATAAAAACCTTAATTACTCTGCGAGTATGCATGCTATTTGCATAAAAATGAACACGACGTATTACAATAAGGCATTCAATCATAATCTAGAGTTTGAGCGCTTTTGCTACATTAGTTTTGACAGGGTTATTCAAAAGATATTCATTCTTTTTTAATTTGTTGACGGCCCCCTTTGGAGTTTCGGGAAAAAATCTTCACAGAGATGTATGACTTATACTATTATATTTATACACTAAGAGTTTCGAGATGATTCCTCATGTATTTTTCTAGATATTTAGTAAAATGTCTAAAATCGCAAGTGTCCCATAATCAATGGCAATATAGTGTAGTAATCAAGAAGTATCCTATTTTATATTATAGTTTATATAAGCACAGTTTTTAAAAATTGTTATTGTTATTTTACTTTTATAAAATCTTTTTTAAAGACCATTAATAGTCTTCTTTGTTAATTTTTCTTTTAATTTATTTTAAATTATTTTATATATTTAAGGAAAAAATATTCCTTATGTTTATCAGAAAGAATGTAATTTAAGAAAGAATTTAAGTTGACAATGCGGGATTTCTCCCCCCCCCCTTCCCCTCATTACATGAAATCAAGAAACGGTTTAGACGAGAATGTCTAAAATTAGGAAATATTACGATAGACAAATCACTGGAAATAAATTTGAAGATTTTAATCATAATTAAAGATTATAAGAATGCCCTGAGATAATTACCTCTGATGTATAGTAATAAAGCTTATTAATAATATAATGATGATTATGATAATAATAGAAATAGTAATACTGATGAATAATAATAACACTTAATAATCTTTTCTTCGAATTCTATGCATGTAAATAAGATACGATTCATGTCATTTGTTTAGTCATATTAGGTAGCCGATTCATTTAATAAAATTTGTTGGCCGTATCGCTCCGCCTACCTACTTCATCTTTTTTAATTTATCATACTTTTTAACTATTTGAAGAATAATTGTTGTCCCCGATAGAGAACTGGGAGATCTGAAGTATATCCGAATCTTTTTATTGGTGGAACTCCGCAACTTAAATTATTTTATTCGTTTTCTGATTGGTCCAGGTTTAATGTCCAAAAATGGAATACTTCTGCTTTTTATTTTATTCGTTTTCTGATTGGTCCAAGTTTAATGCCAAAAAATGGAACACTTCTGTTGCCACGACGACAAAAAGAGTATTAAAAGCACTTAAAAAAATAATAATTTGAAAGCAAATTATTATGAAGATTTTAAACAAATTTCGTTTAAAAATGCATTTTTTTTTTTTTTTTTTTTTTTTTTTCTAGGCAACGGTGTAAAAATGTAAAATGTGCGATGTTTAGAAGTTTAAAAATTTGCAGTTCCGAAAATAGAAAAACTGAAATTTCATTTAAAATTTGTTTAGAATGGGTCCAGGAATATTAACGTTCAATCCAAGTCGTACGTTTTATGAGGAGTTCAGAAGTTCAGTCTGATTAACTCCATCCAATAAAAATGCACATTTTAAACAGTTGTGTATCTATAAATTACTATTTATTTATTTATTTCCTTATTTTTAATCATAGGTCTTTGAATATTAACGTTTATTGCGTGGCTTGCGTAATATATGACTCGTTATGATTATCCTAAAAATGACGTTAATTATTATTATTAATTTAAATATAGAATTTACTTATAAGTCTTTAAAATTTGACTCTTTGAAAATATCATTTTCCAAATAGTCGTTGTAATTTGTTAAATTACAATTTCGTTATATTATTATTTAATTTTTTATTCTTTGAAAGTTCTAAACGTTATTTTGGAAATGAGCGTATACCATTCAAAATTAGGCAAGATTTTCTGCCATTTTGGAAAAAAATGATATGGTAGACACTTCTTTTCTCACCAGTCAGAATCCACATCGCATTCATTTGCCATAAGAAGAAATTTAAAATTCGCCAAGAGTAAATTTAGTTTATTCCAAACATTACATTGTTATATTATCGGGTTATAATAGTTACGCTACGAATTTTATTTTATATATCCTAAAGAGCTATAAACTAATCTTAACGATTTAGAATTATTATAAAATAATCATATCTACTATGTTGGTAGACAAATAATTTCTGGGGAACCCTAACCCTTATTTACGTAACGAAATCCAAGGTTCGAAGAAAACAACTTTAGTGTAACATGTTTTTTTTTAAGTTTCTTATATGTATGTTTTGGAGCTATTTTTCTTTTTTTTCTCTCTTTCTTGTTATAGATTTAATCAATTTAGCCTTTAAATAAAGTAAATATTAGCGATTTTAAAAGGTTTCTTCTGTATTTTTACTCACCCATTATGCGTAGTATAGGCTAAGTCTTACAATCGTTTATTTATTTATTTATTTATTTATTTTAACAGATTAACACGTTTTAGCCTTCATATATTAATATATATATTAAAATTCTTGTTTTGTGCACTGTATATTAAAATTCTTGTTTTGTGCACCATTGAGCAATGTGTTGTATTAATAATTACATTCTTAGTAGTTAAATTTTATGGTGCAATTGTCCAGTATACATTTATAAAAAATGCTATTTCCATTGATTGGGGCTAGACTGGTGGCAGTGGCGTACTTAGACTTACTATTTCGTAGAGGACTGAAATATAGTAAATTTTTAAAGAGGGAATCATAAGAAAGTTAACTTTCCTACTTTAAACAGATTTTTGTAATAGCATGAAATGCATATACTACACAAAACCTGCTGAAATTGAATCACATGGAGCTGCAATGAATTTCGTTTTAAGCAGATTTTTGTCCTAATTAGAATAATTTCAAGGCGTATAAATAAGCCTATGTATAACGGAAACTTAGATGAAATAGTTATTTTGTGGGCTCTGCGAAATAATGCCTTTTTTAATGAAAACCTGCTTAAAATGGAATGTTAATGTGCTCTCTATAAAGTCTATATTAGCAGATTTCATTACATTGCGATAAACTTTCATCATTTCAAGTCTTTTACAAATTTCGAAGGGGGTTGCAGCCCCATGAGCCCCCTCCCCCCTGAAAACGTCACAGACTGGTGGGGAGGGTGGATGCTTGACCAACGTTATTTTACACTTGCACCCCCCTTCAATCAGGAGGGAAGTAAAGATGGCAATCGTACAGTTGGGTTGCTCCCCCCCCCCCTCAAATAGTCTATTTAAGATAAAAGTGAGAATTTGACTAAAGTCCGTGTCTATACTTTTACCAGTTAAAGCCTGTTTTAGTATATTATTTATATTGTTTAAAAGTCCAATTAAGAAATGCTTCATTATTATTATTATGTAATAGCAAATGAAGATTTTGATCACAGATATGCTCATTTTTATTTATTTTTTAGTCATGAAGGTATATGGTATATTTTTGTCGTCCGATTATCTACACTAGGGATATAGGACTAGGGGAGAGTGTCCTTCGTTGGGGTCTTTCTAAGGGAACCTAACCCGTATTTACGCAAGGTTCAAAGAAAACCAAAGAAAACTCCGAACGGTTAGGCCGACAGCCGCGATTGGGTTCGAACCCAGCACCTGCCGTCTACCAGTTGAGAGGTCAGAATAGTGATGAAGGAAATAAGAAATATCCAATTTATAAAATATAGTCAATAATATTTTATTTAGTATTATTAAGTGATCAAAATTTGCGCAAAATCGTTGTTTTTCATTTTTTCACCGACGTACAGTGCCATAGTTACCGTTTTCAGAATTTTTTGTTTTTCACACCCATTTTTGCGGCTTTGTCACTCCTAAACCATTGATCTGAGAAAAAACTTTAAATATATAAAATGTAGGAAATTTTTTCGTCTTTAATTTATGTATTGATGATTTTTATGTAGAATTCACAATTTTGAAGTTATTTAGAAAAAACGAAGGAAAGTCACGTTCTTGGCACATTTTTTGCTAAAAAAAAAACGTGTTTCAGGGGATAAATTTTATTGGATCATTCCAGATTCGTGTTCACCGTCACCCCCCCCCCCCTAAAAAAAAATAAATGCCTGGACTATGAGGCCAAATTTTTAATTGAGAAATAGTGGTGGGTATGTAAGTAAATGAAATATATGCAGGACCATATAGTGACTTAATCAGCCATTTAATCTTTGCATTGTTTACCATACTAATCAAAAAGGTCCTCTATGCCTGTGAGAGACTTTTGGTGCTGCCATCTTTTGGAAACGATATGAATACAAGAAATAATAGTGACCATAATCAATCATTTATTCCTTGTAGTGTTTGTTTCTTTTTTGTCTTTAACCTCTTTCAAAATTGACATTTTATGAAAAAACTGTATAAAAATTTTTTTAAACTTTTAAAAAAATAATATTGTTTCTGCTTTTATAAAAAGCTATTTAGAAAAATCATTTTATTGCTGACAGACATTCCGAAAAAAAGTCTATTATTTATTAATATTAAGAACTAATTTAAAACATATTATATTGTATTTTATGTGTTCATATTTATAATAATAAACTGAGGAGGTGGAAAAAAAAGCATTCAAAAATGCTCTTTTCTTAATTTTCACACGGTATTATTTTTCATCAGATGTTAACATTAGTTTGGTGCTGCCATCTATTATCAACATTCTTAAATTATTATTATTATTTCTATGGTATAGTTTTTCAACCTTTTAGATTGAAATTATTCGGAACTAGAAATTCTAGAAGATAATTTCCATGTTATGTAAAACATGAATTTTCTATAATCAAATAAAACTATCTTTTTTTCTACCCGAACGTGGTGCCAGCGTGCTAGCTTGTTGGTCTGCGGTATCGGCTTGAGAAATCCCACTCTGTGAAGTTTTCATTTAAATGCTGAATTGATGTTTTACTAACGTTATGCTATTTATCAGAGAAAGCAAGTAAATATTAAAGAAAATGCAAAACATAAAATAAAATAAAATAATAAAAATAAAATAAATATGTATTATATATATTCAAATGCAGTATTTTAATATTAAAAAAAAAAAGAATGCAGAATGTTTTGTAATACTGAACTATTCGAGTGGAAATAGAATAAAATATCTTAGCAGTACGAAATTCGAAAGGAAATCAATCGCAGTATAAAAAATGTATTAAACATTTTCCAAAAATAGAAATTTTTTTGTAGAATGGAAAGAGAAACGGTTGTTATTCTCCAGTATTCGGTATAAAGAAAGAAGAAAATATTATTTTTATTAATTTATAAATGACCCTTGATTAGATTAAAAAATCTTTCAAATTCTTTAAAAACTGTACAGCCCAAATATATTTTTCCAGGGCTCTGTTCTGCAGAATTCCGAACTATTCGCTTCTTAGAGTACATCATTTAATAACTTTTTCGCTAAAGGAAAGAGTTGTTTAAAGTTATTACAGGAAGGAGTTGTTTAAAGATGTACAAAGTTATTTTCTTCGAACCTTGGATTTCCTTGCGTAAATACGGGTTAGGGTATCCCAGAAATTATTTGCCTACCAACATAATAGATATGATATATTTTATAATTATTCTAAATTGTTAAGGGGTCAGGTACCTTTCGAACTAACAAAATACGTGAAAAAGTGACCTCTGTAAGAACTGCAGTCACTCTATATCTAATTGACTTTTGACTATAAAATTGAAAACACATATTAAAAAGGATTTATTTTATTAGTTAAAGTTGTTAAAAAAATTATACATGCATGCAATGTTTTTTTAATTATTTTTAAAGATTATACAATTTTTACGGAAGAATAAATCTTGCATGCCTTGCGCGCACGATTTTACAAATTTGAATAGCTAAAACAAACCAAGATTTTTTTTCTGAGTAGAGAAATAATGTGTTTTCAAAATGACCTACGATGAAAAAAATAAAACTTATAGTTCCCGAGAAAAAAATTATTTTTTAAAGAAATTCGAAATATAGAGATTTTTTTTACAAAAATGTAGTCGTAAATTCTAAACTTCTAATTTGAGGAACATAATAGTAGGTCATTTTGTGCATGTGTACGTTTAACATATTCAGCAAAAATTTTGTTAAATTCTACCCAACCGTTTTTGAAAAATCCTGCGCGCAATGAACAAAATCGCTGTTTTGAGAAAATTGACGTCAAAGTTTAAATTTACCATTGGTCGTATAGGAAAAGCGCAAAGTTTTTTAGACATAACTCTTTTTCTAATGCGAATTTTTGAATGCGGTTTGTTTTTAAATGTTTCTAAAGAATCACATTTAATTATAAGCTATTTTTTAAAAAATCGATTTTTGGATTCTTTAAAAGGTACCTGACCCCTTAAGATCAGTTTATACAGTTTTTCGGATATAAATATATATTTTCGGAACTAAAATTCGTAGCGTAACTTTTATAACTCGATAAGATAACAACCTAATGTTTGCAATAAACTAAATTTATTTTTAAAAATTTTAAATTCCTTGTTATGGCAGATGAATGTGATGTGGGCCAGAAAAACGTGTCTGCCATAACATTTTTTCGAAAATGGCAAAAAATCCTGCCTAAATTTGAATGGTATACGCTCATTTCAAAAGTAACATTTAAAACTTTCAAAGTATAAAAAATTAAACAAAAGTATAACAAAACTTTGATTTAACAAATTACAACAACTATTTGGAAAAAAGATATTTTCAAAGACTAAGATTTCATAGGCTTAAAAATAAATTCTATATATAAATTAAGAATAATAATAAACTTAATTTTTATGATGATCATAACGAGTCATATATTAAGTACGCCATGCATTAAACATTAATATTCTTAGACCTATTGATAAAATAAAGCTGTAATTTATAGACACACAACTTTAACTGTTTAAAATGTGCATTTTTACTGGTTGGAGTTAATCAGACTGACTTCTTAACATGGATTAAGCATAATATTCCTAGACCCATCATTGACAAATATTAAATGAAATTTCACTTTTACAATGAAACTACAATTTACTGAACTGCAAATTTTTAAACTTCTAAACATCGAACATTTTATATTTTTACACTGTTGCGAAAAGATAAAAAAATGCCCTTTTTAAAATAAAATTTGTTTGAAATCTTTACCACAATTGTTTTTTTCAAATTATTATTATTATTTGAAAAGTTTTTATTACTTTTTTGACATCGTGGCAACAATAGTATTCCATTTTTGGACATTAAACATGGACCAATCAGAAACCGAATAAATTGAAATAAGTTGCGGAATTCAACCTATAAAAAGATTCGGATTTAATTCATATTTCCTAGCCCTCTGCCAACTATTTCTAATACTATTCCTGAACAACAACTATTTCCAACTAGAAAGAAAGTATAATATATTAAAAAAGATGAAGTAGGTATGCGGAGCGATACGGAAAACAAATTTCATTAAATGAATCGGCTGCCTAATATGAGTAAACGAATGACATAAATCGTATCTTATTTATGTTCATAGAATTCGAAGAAAAGATTATTAAGTGTTATTATTATTCATTAGTATTACTATTTGTATTATTATCATCATCATCATGATTATATTATTAATAAGCATTATTACTATTCATCAGAGGTAGGTTTCTCAGGGTATTCTTATAACCTTTAACTATGATCAAATTTTCAAATTTATTTCCAGTAATATTTGTCTGTATAAATATCTCCTAATTTTAGATATTTTTGTCTAAAGTGTCCCTTTTTTCTATCGAATGAGTGGGGAGGGGGGGGAATAAATCCCGCATTGTCTATTTAAATTATTTCTTAAACTACATTTTTTTCTGATTAACATAGCGATGCATTTTTATTCTTAAATACATGGAATAATTTCAGACAAATTACGAAAGAAAAAAAAAAAAACATTAACAAAGATGACGTTATATGGTTTTTAAAAATGATTTTATAAAAGGGAATTAAGAAAAATAATTTTTAAAAACTGTGCTTGTATAAACAAAGATGTAAAATAGATTACTTCATGATTACTATTTATAATTATTTTTTATTCGTTTCTTGTTTGAAATTTATTATGGAAATTAAGACTGTTTTTAAATTTAAACTGCCTTTTTTCTGATACATACGGAATCGTTTATTGTTATGTGTAAGATTTTTGTTATTTTTTACTATTTAAGAAAGGCTGTTTGAAAACCTGAACAACAGGCTTTTCGATGAACATAGCGATTCATTTTTATTCTTAAAGACATGAAACCATTTTGTACAAATTTTACAAAAGAAAAAAAAAATAAAAGACTAATAAAGGAAAATAATAAAAACAGTAACTGTAGAATAAAATACAATAGTTGTAGCCGAAACAGTAGATGTAGAATGTTGTAGAAAAAAATAATTCATTATTAATACTCGTATTATTATTATTATTATTATTATTATTGAAAATTATGCAGGCAATTGGCACAGTTTTTAAACCTAAATTACTCACTTTCTGATATATACGGAATAATTTCTATTTTAAATGTGTGAAACAACATCATATTTTTGCATTTAAAAATTACTCCAGGAATGTGTTATGTTTGTTTGTTTGTATTTATGTCGGCCAATTACCTACACTATGGGATATAGGCCCTAAGGCGTGGGATGCCCTCCTTGGGGGTCTTTTTAAGGTAATCTAACCCGTATTTACACAAGATTCGAAGAAAACCGCGGAAAACTCCGAACGGCTAGGCCGACGGTTGCGATTGGGTTCAAACCCAGCAATTACCGTCTACCAGTTTGAAGGTCAGAACCTCGCGGCCACTGGGGGGGGGGGGGGGGGCAGGAATGTGTTATGAAATTTGTACTATTGAATGGGGATATATATGTAAAACAGTTTTGAGTTCATCATACAAAAATATTTCTTAAATTTTAGCTATTCATTTATTAGAAGTCCAAAACTAATGTTTCGGGTAGATTTATTGTAATTAAAATTTAATAATAATAATATTAATATTAATGTCATTAAAAAAATCCCACAAGGAAAGAAATTCCATTATTAATGCTCAGACAAAAGTACATTGCAATTATAATATTTTTTTATTTTTCGGAGCAAGCATTAAATTGCTAACTAAAATAAATCATATAAACACATAATTTTTTATACTGGCAACATACAGGTATTTAAGTATTCATAAAAAAGACTCTAGAAATTATATGAAAGAGCCCAAGCGGTATACATAATATGTTAAAAATATATAACTACCAAAATACTTTTTTTTTTTAAGTTTTGAAAAGAAAGTAGTTCATATAATAACGAATTTCTGAATTTCATAACTAAACATTTTTTTAAAAATATTTCTTCTAATGTCAAACAGTACCTAACAATTTATTTAAATTATTTGAGGTAACGTTATTTGTAGTTATAAAATACAACAATCATCGATCTTTTCTAACACGTTGAATGTTTTTCTCCATGCTTATTAGTTTAAAAAATCCCAAACGAAATAACAATAAAAAAGTTTTTAAAAGATGTCTTTTTATACAGGTATAAATAATTTGGATAGTTACTGGGGAAAAAATCATAAGGTGAAATTAAGTAATACTTTAGACGAAAATGTCAGAAATCGGGAAAAATTACTACAGGCAATAAACTCTGAAAATACATCAGAAAATTTTACTGAACACGTTGAGTGCCATGTCACTCACCGGTGACTGACACTGAACTTTCCGTTTAGGCAGCGTCATTCACCAGTGACAGACAGTTAAAAATACGATATAAAGCTAAAATTGTTTTAAGTTATCATTGAAAAATTATTTAAAATTTACTTAAAATTTATTTTATACAAGAGTATACTTTCTTAATAGTTACTTAAACCATTATACATATATATTTTTTTTCAGTTTCAATGTCAATCACCGTGGAACTCATCGTGTTAAATACAGATTGAATAGATAAAAATTAAACGAGAAACTTTCCCTTGGTGAATTAATCACTTGATAATTTTTTCTTGAAATTAAACTACTAAATCAAATTTCGAGAAAATAATGTACAGAATGTGAACCACGAAGTTCGCTAAACGACAGTTTGCTGAGAACTAATACTAGGGCGGGGAAATAGTTGCTAGGTTGTCAAGCGAATACTCTTCTTTAGTGACGTCAAAGGGGTTCAGATGCACCCCAAATGTTTGGCCTTCCAGGATATTGTGACGGTAACGCCCCGACAACACTCATTCATCTCCGTACGGTATACTTCAATTTCATCGATCATAGCTCCACCCATATCCAAATCGATAATTTAATGCACACGCCCATTCACTCATAATGAACGCTCCTCGGGTGTGACAAATATTTTGGAAGGAACTTGTATTCGAATTTTTAACTTTTTTGGATGTATGGGACAGATGGAATGCCTCTTGTATCAGTTATTTTGATTAAAATTGGTCAGTATTATTAAATTAACAAAGGGAACTAAGGAGGACTTCCTTAAATGTACGGAAATTTCGGAATAGTTTCAGTGCCTTCTCGAATAGAATTTGTATTCCACTTTTAAAAGTTTTGCGTAGAATAAAGTTGAAGGAATTCAAAATTTCATTGAACAATAACACAAAGTAAAAAAAAAAAAAAACTTTATTTTGCATTGTTTCTACGATGGACATCTAAAAAGTACAGGATAATTTTAAATGAATATAGTGATTAGAAACGGTTATAACTATTTAATCGAAAGGAATTTATCGATAAGAATTATAGAGAATTGAAAAGGAAGTTCAAAATGTTGTTCGCATGCTTTATAATTATTCTATTTGATTCTTCTTAGTTACATAAAAGACACCAAAATATCCTTTTTGTTCAAATATCTGATACGTTATGTGTATGTTGTTAGCTTTTGGATGTGCTTGACTGTTCCGCTGACGTGATGTCCTCTTCATCGTTATGACAGAAATGATCATTTGAAATTCAAAGTCGCAGAAGGCTCCAAAATACGAAAAACTCATGCAGATAGTATCTGATGGTTGGACAAAAAGTGTGTTTAGATGTTGTCCGTATGACCCTGGAGAATCACATAGAACGTTTATAAAGTGTATAAACAAAATTTTGAACTAACTTTTAGATTTCGTGTAATTATTATCGTTAAATTCTTTTCGGTTAAATAAATATAGCCATTTGTCATCGTAATGTTT
This sequence comes from Maratus speculifer, assembly GCA_964019185.1. Taxonomy (NCBI): domain Eukaryota; kingdom Metazoa; phylum Arthropoda; class Arachnida; order Araneae; family Salticidae; genus Maratus; species Maratus speculifer. Next base: position 510,120 of record CAXHSM010000011.1, on the reverse strand, counting down.
ATTTTGAATTTCCCGGTACTTTTTTTTTTATCTTTTATTTTTTATTTTTTTTCTGCATATAAGTAGAAAGATTTTTAAAAAAGTAGATTTATGATATTTTACTTTTTGCCTCTCTAATATTTTGTATTGCTTAGTTAAATTATTAAATTTTAAATAAAGTTATTGTTACTTAAATTGTGATTAATTTTTCATTTTACAGCATCCTATATAATTAGTCCGATCGAGAGATTCCGAAGCTACGAAATTCATCAAAATTTAATTAATATGCATAATTAAACATAATTAATATGCAATAGTAATAAAATATCAATATGAAAGAGCAATGGAAAACAGTAATACGTTGGAATTTGAAATGGAATTTAATGTATTTGGCTTTAAATCTTACATTTACTTTATAAACACAAAATACTTCAATTTGGAAATAATTTCAAAATTTCATCCGTTGGTTTTGAATGCTTTCATTTTAACCAAAATGCGTGATGTCAAATTTCTTCTTACCCCCCCCTCCCCATCCGCTTGTCACAAACTGTCACAATTTCTTGAACCCCTCTCTTCCTCTCCAGCGTGACATCATTTATAGCCTCTTAGATGCTATACTTAATATTAATTTAATATAAACTAATAATACAAATAATAACATAACTAATAATATAAATAATACACTGTAAAAACAAAATACCCAAATTGGGTTGAAAGATTTTTGGGTACAGAATTGTTCCAATTTGGAAAGTTCAGTTTGTAGCACAAAATCGTTTTAAATAAGTCTGATTTTTAATGACATTAAAACAATTAAAATATCTTAGATAGTATATACATTATACCTCAGAAATTTTGATTAATTTAATGTTAATAAAAATCTGCTCTGTTTTGAACCATTTTGGGTTATCTATTTTTGGAACAATACCATTTTGGAAGCCTTACTGTACCATTTCAGTAAAATTACTATACCCAGAAATCTTTCAACCCAATTTGGGTCTTCAATTTTTACAGTGTAATAATATCTATATTATAAAGGCGAAACGTATCTGTGCGTAACGGATACGTCATTTTGCGAATGGCAACAGTTTCCCTTGCAATTCGGTTTTGCATTTTTTGCTACTGCAATTTTTATACACCTAAACATCGCACATTCTCAATTTTTGCATCGGCGGCGTATAGAGAAAAAAGTGTACTGTTAAATGCAATTTGTTTGAAAGCTGTATCGCAATTTATTTTTGAGAAATTAATTTTTAGTATAGTTTTTGTGCGAATTTTGTAACCGTGGCAACAGAAATGCGCCACTTTCTCTTAAAATTGAAAAAAAAAAAAAAAAAAAAAAGAAAGAAAGAAATTAAAATTTTGCATGTAAATTTTGAGAAGATGAAAATGATGACGGGTTTAAATTTCACGTGAAAATTTGATCGTGTCAATTTTTTTTTTTTCATTTTTACCAACCATAAGAACCTCAATTGATAACTTCATCATAATAACTTATCTTCATCATGTTTTACTTATTACATATGTGATTAAAGTTTAATTTTAATAATTTGGACTACTGACATTTATAGAAATGGTATTTTGTTAATTTTAGCTTAAAATAATATTCTTCTTTAGAGTTAAACTGGCCAATATAATATGCATTTTTTACTGTACCCAATTTTGTACGTTGTTGTAAATCAATGAGACAGTCCCTTCTAAAATATTTTCTTTCGTCGACGTTCGACGGGTTCCACCTCGTTACTAATAATAACTAATAACTAATAATATAACAATATAATTACAATATAACTAATAACTAACAATATGTAATATAACTAATAATATAAATATAATATTAACTTAATATACTTAATATAAACTTATATAACGTTATCAACATTTTGCTAGTTTTGGAACTCACCCCCCTCCCTTACGAGATCACATTCGTTGCACCCCCCCCCCCCCCCCCCCGACCGATAATTACATTATCAATGACTAAAATATTTTTACTTTCTTCTATCTTTACAAAAAGAAAGTATTGGATTCATGAAAATTTTCGACTTCCGGTTTTCGACGGATTTATACGTTTTAGAAGGTCCTGAACACGTTTTGACTATTTTTAGAAAATGTCTGTCTGTGAGTCTGTCCGTCTGTCTGTCTGTATGTGACAAAAAATTTTTGGGCGCTCTATCTCAAGAACTAATGCTCGAAATGTAATAAAATTTTATATTCAATTAGACCTTGATATGAATTAGTGCCTATTGATTTTTGGTGAAAATTGGCCTGCAGGTGGCACTGCTATACTACGTTTTTCATGATTTTCAAGATTGCTATATCTCAAGAACTAATGCACAGAATTCCACCAAATTTCAGATTCTGTGACCCCTTGATATACATAGCCGCTGATAAGGTTTTGGTATGAACTGCCCTATAGGTGACGCTGCTATGCTACATTTTTCACGATTTTTGCGATAGCTATAGCTCAAGAACTAATGCAGAGAACTTCATCAAATTTTAGATTCTGTTACACTAGAATATATAACATAATTAGACGCTGATTACATTTTGTTATTAACCTTGCAACAGGTGGTGCAGCTATGCTGCATTTTGCACGATTTTTCCGATAGCTATATCTCAACAACCAACGCACAGAATTTCATCAAACTTCAGATTTTGTTACAAAATGACATATAACATAATTACACGATGATTACGTTTTGTTATAAATCCTTCAACTGATGGTGCTGCTGTGCTATATTTTACACTTTTTTTTTTTTTTTTTAACTAGTTATATCTCAAGAACTAATGCACAGAATTTCATCAAACTTCAGATTCTTTTACACCATAATATAATTAGACGCTTTTTTACGTTTTGACATAAATTGTCCAAGATATGGTGTTGCTGTGCTACGTTTTGCAAATTTTTTGTTATAACTATATCTCAAGAACTAATGGACGAAATTCCATCAAATTTCAGATTCTGTTAGGTCTTGACATAAAGGTTTAGTTGACATTAGGTTTTAGTATAAATTATCCAACATGAGGCATACTAAGCTTATTTTCTCAGAATATTAATTAAATTTTGCGTTTTAGGCTTTTCGGATACCAGAATCTCAGTAGGCTAGGTCAAATATTCGAGGAAATTCAACAGTGGGTAATTTTGGGGTCACCACTTTTTTTTTTTTTTTTTTTTTTTTTTTTTAATATTAAAATGTACTTATGAGATAGAAGAAAGTTTTGAGATTGACACATCCAACTAATTTACTTTTATATTAGTTTTCTTTCTTTTTATACATTTGCAGTAACATGCACATATGATTAAAGCATTTATTAGTCGCATAGTTTACGGATTAAAGAAGTCAATAAAATATAAATACAAATGAGACAAATTTATATGCATTAAGATCTGAAAGTGTCAGTTACTATTTAAAAGTATTAAATACAGTATATTTCCATAAATCCTCAACTCTTCCATAAATCCTCAACTCTCAGCATGATTTTGACTCTAATAATAAAGAAATATAATGATACCGATATGACAGTCTACTTCCCCTGTTATCACGTCATAAATATTGATATTTTATGAGATAAAAATGTTTTTCGATTCCTTAAAAACCTAATTTCCTTAAAAACTACTGCACCGAATTACATGCCATTAATGAGTTTATTTAGACATCAAAGGTGCATAACGGGGAACTTTTGTGTAATTTTCTGATTATAAAAAGTGAGTCAAAAAGCCATTAAAAATTACAAAAACGGAAACCATATCTTATATTTGTCACAAAATTATCATTTTCTAGTAAATAATTCTTTATATGTGCCCGTACATTATATATAAATGTCGAAAGTTTGAGTTGGGTACTACATATATAAGTATTTGCAAAAATGTGTATAAAACTTATTAAAATTCATTTAAAGGCATTGTTTGGGGCAGAGCTATGCATCTTCGACTGCTGAAGAGTTTTTGGAATATAGTAGAATCCCTCAAATCCGCAAAGCTTGGGACCAGGGTTTGTGCGGATTTTAGAATTTTGCAGATTTCTGGTCATTCATTTGTTTACATTTTTGAAACATTAATTTGATTGGAAAGAAGAATTGTAATCAATGCAAATGATAAATTGAAACGTTGAAATAATTAAGTAAAATATTTAAATAAATAGATAGTTAAAAACAAGTTATTATTACAAAAAAATAAATAAATAAATAAATAAATAAATAACAATAATAAGTAAAATGAAATTTTAGAAAAATGTTAAAATAAAGTTATTAATTAAGATGCAATACTAAATATAAATAATCATGAGGAAAAATCAATCTTTTTTATAAAGAAAAATATTTACCTTTATTAATAAACAAAAAAAGCTTGATTAATTTAAAAATATTCATTTTATACAGCAAAAATTACGCTGCAACTATGATACGATAATGATTATTTCGATTAAATATCGATCATCGTAATTAGTAAACCGAATGTAAATCCCAAATTTATTTCGTAACTAGCAGGGATACGAAAATAGCAATAGAACTATTAAAATAATAATTTTATATAGCAAAAATTATCCTGGCATGCGAATGGCAAATTCTATCAAACGGCCGTTGAAAGTTATATTACGCTGCAACTGCGATACGATAGTGCTTAATTCGATTAAATATCGATCATCGTACGTCTAAGAAACATTATTTAATACCGCAGAATTTAAATTGAAGGGCATTTATTTGAATAGCACATTGAATTTTAATTGACATTTAAAAAGAAGGAAGAAGCTGAAAAGAATTTAAATATATATATATTTAAAGAATTATTTGTATTGCGTTAGCCACTGACTTCAGCGCCATCTTTAATTTCATTGTTTACACCTGAAAAAATGCGCGGATTTCTGGCGTTCATGGATTTTAGGGACGCGGAATAAGGGAGTCTACTGTATATGGGTGATTCTCAAAATAGGGGACAATTTATGTCTTTCGGCATACAAAAAAAATTGAGATGTTTTCTGTCATGTTTTTATATTTAGATATGTCTGTCTTAATATTATTCATTATTTGCACTCAAGAATTATTCACTTTTTAGTTAAAAACACCTTAAAATAACAGAATAAATGTTCAAAATGTCATTTGCATGGATGTACACAGCAGCTGTGCCTTGTATATACTAGCTTTTTCAAAAGTTAATACCATGTTTATAAAATAAAACAAATGTTATTCTTTCTTTAAATTAATCAAGGAGAGGATTTATCCAATAAATTTCTTTTTAAAAAGAAATTTATTGGATAAATCCTCTCCTTGATTAATTTTATTTATTCCTTTTATTTAATTATCCCTTGATTTATACTATAATAAAATTATAGTATATAAAAAAGGAATTAATTTGTCCTCCATATTCTATTTTCAAAACAAGGTCATACTATAACAGCTGTTTATTAATCAAAATTTCATTTTCACATATGACAATAGTTTGAAAATATAAAGTTTCTCCATGGCAACAAGTAGCCATTTAATCCCAGCCTGAAAATAGAAGCATGTATTGTATTTTAAGAATAGAAGTTGAATATTAGGGGCGTACATCAATTGTATGTCATTAGAATGGATAATAATTTTCATGTTTATTTTATAATTAAAATTTTTATTTTGCTTATTTGCATAGGACTTTTGTGTTTTAAAAAGCCCCATAAAGGACTATTGCATTGTGATTATATTATGGCTCATAATATTATTTAAATTAAAATTTGTCATTAGCATGGGCAAATATCAGTGTCATTAGCATGGTTTTTCCGTCCATGCTAAAGACTCCTATGTGCATAAATGTAACCATTGCTTATGTTGTATATTTTATAAAGTTTAATTTTACATATAAATTTAGGTATTACATTTATTATCCCTAAAATATGCATTAAATCTGTCAGAAAATCACTAAAACAGCTTCTTACATTGTTAGTGTCAGAATGTTGCTCATGTAAACAAAGTTTCCTCTTTGGTAATGTTTTTACTCTCCTTATATGTATATACAGTGGAGCATCGTTTATACGACGCCGAAGGGACTACCGAAAAACGTTGTATAAACGATAACGACGTATAATTGATTTTCACTTCCAAAACTAGAATTAATTTTGTTTTCACTTAATTTTAATGTTTAACGTGATAATATGCATGAATTTGTAAATTAAACAAACCAAAATAAACATAAAAACATAAAATACATAAAATAACCAAAAAACGAAGGGAAGGGGGGGGGAATTAGTAAGCAATTTAAATATGCATACCTTTATTTATGTTTCACCGAATGGTTCCTCATTTGCAGTACATCATTTCCTTTCCATTTAAAGTCACAGATCAAAAACCCCGCGTGGCCGACTAAAAGTCGCCAATACAGATAACAGTTAGAAGGATAGTCTATTTGCAACTTAAAACAGGTCGGGAAAGCTGACCATCCCCGAAAAAAGAATGACCCTTCCCAGTGTAATCTGTTACACGTAAGCTGATTTTTCAGACTAATCGAACACCAGCCCACATTTTTATAATGTGGAGTGCATTTAAACACGCTCTTTGGTGACATTCTTAGCTGCCAACTTCCGCTCGTTCGTAAAATACACAAGAAAAATAAACAAAAATAAACCTATACAAAATCGAAAAATCGACGTATAAACGATTTTGGGCGTCGTATAAAAGATATATTTTTACATTAAAATGAATAGGAATGAATCGGGACCGCATTAAAACGTCGCATAAATGTAAACGTCGTACAAGTGATCGTCGTATAAACGATGCCTTACTATATGTAAAAATGGAAACCATTTGCTGAAAAGGAAGGCTAATAAATATAGAAAAAAACATTTAAACAGGAAGAAAATAAACATTTCTTAATATATTTATTCCATGCAATTTGTTTTGTCATTAGCATGGCTCAAAAAATATTAATTATTTTTTTAAAAGTTAATTTATAAATATTTAGCTCTGCTGACTACATATAAAATATACCTAATACTATATTAACAACACCTATTTTTTTTTCAGAAATTTTGCAAACAGTAATTTTTTTAAGATTTCACTTTTGAAATTGTCCCCTAATTTGAGAATCACCCACATACTTATAGAATTGCGGTATTTTAAATTTTAATGAAAACAAGGGCATCATTTTTAACGCTGACGATTCATTTTAGACATAAAAATTTGTTGGTATCGCTTAGAACAATAGGGAAGAATATTTTTTTTGCACAGAAACAAATCACTTTCTTCGATATTAAAATGTAACGACAGTGATCACAAACGATTTAAATTAAAAAAAAAAATTCACGAGTTTTTATAAAGATAAAGATAGTAGTTTCGAGATTTTTAACCGAGTGATATGCTCTGTTTGCCATCATGTTAAATGTTTATGTATAAGTAGTAATAGTTAACCGCCGCGATCAGAAACAGATTTATTGTAGTGAATAATTTCTATTTGTTGCGATAGCATCTAAAAACAATAAGAGGAAGTGTTATTGTTGTAGAGGTCTCTTGAAAAAATTTGCGGTTGCAGAAAAAAAAAATATTTTTTTATTTTTATGCATAAAATATTTTAATACATTATCAAGTGTCAGCTGTTTTAAACAATAAAAATAATTGTTCTTGAAAAATAACTGTTCTCTGTGTTTTTCAATATTTTATCTCTTGGTAATTTTTCCGCTATTCTTGTGGGCTATATATATTTAAAAAATATTTTCATATCATCAAATATGAAAAAAAAAATTAGAATCGGTTCAAAATTATGGAAATATGTTTTTCAATACAAAATATCATCCAAAGTTATCAGTTTTTTTTTTTTTTTTTTTTTTTTTTTTTTTAGCTTAAATTATGTACCTTTCGCTAATATTTATCTTCAAATTATACAACCGCAAAAATCTACTTCAAATAAATAAAATAATAATAATAATAATAATAATAATAATGACGGAAGTATTTGTCCTTATTACTCTTCGACATATGTGTTGAGAATATTTGTATAAAAAAGATTATAATAACTGTCGTTAAATTTCGATATCAAGGACTGTTGTTGTTTTCCAAACAAAAATATTTTTCTCTACTGTCTTTGATACAAAACACACGTTTTCGATATCGAAATTGTATCTACAGTGTTGAAATATACGGCCTATATGCGTAATGAAATCACAAATACAATCAGTTGACATATTGTCTGCAGGCATTGTTCCAAACGGGTGTCGAAGTTGAGTAGCTCCGCCCCAAATAACACTTTTAAATGAATTTTATTTAATTTTATACATACTTTAGTAAATATGTATATGTAGTAGCGAATGCAAACTTTTGGCATTTATATATAATATGCGGGCATCTATAGGGAATTCTTTACAAGAAAAAGGGAATTTTCGGACAACTATTACATAGGATTTTTATTTTTGTAAAATTTTTAATTGCATCTTCACAAACTTTTTATAATCTAAAAATAATAGAAAAATCCCCAGTGATGAATCTTTGATGTCTACATAAACTCAATTAATGGCATGTAATTCAATACAGTAGTTTTTGAGAGAACGAGGTTTTTAAAGAGTCTAAAAAACATTTTTATGACATAAAATATCAATATTTATAAGGTGATAATAGGGGAAATACATTGTCAGATAAGTAGACACACATGGGGGAAAAAATCAAGAAATTTGATTGAAAGGAATGTTTCCAATGCCGGCTATGCCCTTTGTTTTAAAAAAAAAAGTATTAAGAATTTCAAGTAATGAGTCTCTGCTCCACGAACAAACATTCTTGCGTAGATCGATTTTTGTACCGCTTTTAGGATACCGTATTTAAAAAGTAAATACAGAACCATTACAAGATCATTATAAGTAGATGAAAAACAATCTATTATTATAATTATTAAATTACTATCATTTTTATTTCTAAATTATCTTCTTATATTGTACTTCGCCAAGTAATCTCTTATTATATTTCATTATAAGATCAATCCTGTTTCATTATAACATCACTTCTGTCCGTCTGTCATAGCCATTTTACTCGTAAAGTTAAGCGAAAAATAGAAATTGGCTGGTGTAATGAAGGATTTTGACCCAAATATTTATAAATTATTAATCATTCACAAATGTATTTAGGGAAAATGTTGGGGGGGGGGGAGGTACTTTTTGTTTGTATATCATGAGGGGTATCGTATGAAATCTTTTGTAACGCCGAACTCAAAAATACATTCTTTAAATTTTAGGTACTATATTTCCACAGATGTGGAAAAATATAATGCAAAAGTACATCCCGCCCACTTCTTTTTTTGAATATACTGAAAATAAAATTATGGGGGGGGGGGGAAATGAAGATAGTAAAAGTTAATTTAAATCTTGCAGGAAAACCATAGTTATTGTCCTAAATCACACAGTTTTTAAGAAAATCGCATTTTTTTTCTTCCACAAAAACTTCGATTTACAGGCATTCAGCGAAGAAGTTAAGCAAAAATTGAGCACTAGCAATTTGGCGAATCTAATCGCATGTTTATTCGCCAAATGAGGAATTTAGTCGCAATTTGGCGCATGGGCGAGCGACAGCGAGAACACTGATTGAGTCCTAATGAATCATTCGTAAAAAGTAACCCTGACTGAATATTGAAAATACATGCAGTTGGTATCATTTAAATAGAGAGTGTGAATAACTATAGTTCTTTTCTGTGATAGATAGAAACACCTTGGTTTATTCGAAAAATGTAAACATAAAATGAGGAGGCTACAATCATAGAAGAATCCATTAAAAGAAAAGATATTCAAGTTAGAAGATGTTTACAATCTGTTATGTTAACTCCCACAGTGAACCAAGTCTGTAAACAGATGCCATACATGATAAAGTATTTAAAAAACAGACTTCGTACATTGCGGGAGTAGATAAAACTCATTTTTAGACTATCTCTTTTTTTTCTCTCAACGTGTAGTTTGATGATTGTGAGCCTCCAGAAATATACCAAAAGTAAAAAAGCTTTCTTTTAAATTTAAGTCTCACACCAGTTAAATGTAGAAGAATATATTTTCTATAAAAGAACATAGATCATCTCAATGATTTTGGATCTTGTAGATTAATCCTTGTAATCGGTAGCTGCAGAAGTTCATGCAACCGATTGTAATAACTAAATTTCATTGCTCATTGTACTAGCGTGAAAAATAAAGCAGTTCAAATCAAATCACGTATTTTTTTATCACAAGCGTTCAAGTTGACACCGATATCTGTCTTATAGCACAAAATCAGAATAGAGAATACTGCCCAGTTAAACTGATGGCATTAAGCTCACAGGCTACAAATACTAATTCTACATTAAAGCCTTATATTTTCAAGGGTTAATTATGTTCGAAAACAAATTAAGAAGGGAAAACAGCTCTCCCCTTTCCTCTTTTTTTATACTTAATCATTGAACCTCCTATACATCAAAGACATGCTTTATCATATAAAAAATCTATATGCAAAATTCAGAGCAAATGAGATAATTCTTAATAAGAACCCATTTAGCATTTATATAATTTAAAAGGAGTTATCCCCCTCTTTTATACTTAACCATTAAACTTCCAAAACTATTCAAAGATTTGAACGAAATCTGAAAATTCTGCTTGAAAAACCCATTTATATAAATTAAGGGGGGGGGGGCATTAGAACCCCTGTTCCCCCTATTTATACTTCTTCAATGAACACCTAATAACAGTCACGGAATCGCCTCATCAGAATGATCCTAATCTAAATTTTGAACGAGAACTTAATTCTGCATGAAAATCCCATTTATATCAACTAAGGGGAGGGGCATGAGCCCCCCGTTCCCCCCCTTATACATATCGAATGAACTCCAAAAACTAATCAGGGAAGCGCCTTGTCAGGATATACCTACATACAAAATTTCAAGTGGATCGGATATTTTTATCATGAGTTATCGCGTTACGCACATACGAACGTACATACAGAACATAAGCTCTCAGGGTATGATAGCCTGTGAGCTAAAAACCTGTTCATGACGTCATCTTGCACATTTCTACTGTTCTCTTTTTGTTAACAAGTTTGGGGTAGAGTTGAAAGGGAGCGGGGAGCGACGATTTAAACACAGGTATTTCAATTAAGTAAAGACTGAAGTCCCTTTCCTTTGCTGTATGCTGCTTAAAACCGAGGGCAAGCGTTAGGGTGGTAATATTTTAGTGCTAGTAGCATGAAGATAAATAGCAGTATAGAGTATTTGGAAAAGAGAAAGAGAAATATTGAAAGCTGTTTCATGCAGTTTACATAACTGTTGAATGTTCTTTTACAACAGCAGTAAGTGTGCAAAAATAAACATTTACAACTGTAAAGAATAAAAATAATCTCTCAAGAAACAAATTAGATTGCTAGCACGATACAGTTTCGGCCGTTTGTGGAAAAGAAAACGATAAGCTCCTCCTTTTTCTGAAAGTGTTTTCAATTAATTTCTTAAATAGTTTTTTCAAGTTTATGCACAAGCAAATATCTTTCAATGTACAGATGTAATATAAAATAACATACAATTGAAAAAAGACACAGACAACTTGATATAAATGCACAGGGCCGGTGCTAGAGATTTCGCCGCCTGAAGAGAGCCTCATTTTGCCGCCCTTATGACGTCATCTCCTTTTTTTTACCACTACTCAAACTTTTTAAAAAATTAGTTAATTAATATAATAACTATAATTTTTTTGCGTAAATATAAAATGCATTATAAAATGTATTTACATTTAAGTAATTTAAAATAATCAAACTGCGTAATTGATTTATTTTATTTCATTTTTGCATCTTTTTAAAAATAACAACAGCTAAATTGTAATTAAATTAATAAATCATATTGTACTAAAATTAAAAAAACAAAAAGTCAGAAAGCCTCATATAAAGAATAACAGTAAAACTTCACAAAATTTCTTTTGTCTCTTTTTTCATTTCAAAAAATTACGCACGTTGTGAATATTATCAAAAAATTCTGTTACAACAGGTAAAAGAATGTTTTTAAAATAAATATTACTGAGATAAAATATGCTCAACGTTTAAAATCAGTCACACTGCGTATAAAATTTGTGTATGAATTTCAAACAGAAAAATAATGATGTAGTATAACAAGTTATTTTTATTTATCTTTTTAAAATCGTATATAAAACACAAAATCGCATATTAGTAATATTAATAAGAAAACAGCTATTAAAAATAAGACAGAATTTCAAGAAGCTAGTAATTTCTCTTGGTTTAGCTTTGACGAAGTCATACATTATAATATCAAAATCAGTATTATAAAGTGCAAAATTAAAATAAATAAATAAATAAATAAACTTAGAGCAAACTTCGCAATATATTATTAACATTAAATAGAAAAATTATGACATGCACAGAAAATTACATTATCATTTCAAATTTAATTTGACACGTTTAACATGAAGATTTAACTTTATTCTAACAATATTATTTTCAAACACACAACTAATCAACAATGAAATATTTTATTCAATAATAAATTCACCTTGATTTTTTTTGTGTGAAAATCATTTTCTATATCACTCTAATCAATACAGAAAACAACTATATTTTCATTTGCTAAAATAATTTAATTTACTAATACAGCTAACTTGAGAGGTGCTGCGTTTCCGGGTTCCATCAAAACATTGCACAAAACGCAGAATCGCAATAGAAATTGCGAAATATTTTTTTTTAAATCGTTTCATAAATTCTTATTAAACGTTGTAGTAAAGATGTGCGTTATAGCAACAAAATGGGCTAAATTGGACAAGAAGATTGATACTAATGCGGAAAAATCACAACGAATCGCGAAAGAAAAAAAGGGGAGTGGGAAGCACTAAGAATGGCATATAAAAGATCGTTAAAATTTCAAAAATTTCAGATAGTAAAATTTATTTAAAATTGAAAAAGAATTTCTTTTGTAACTTCAAAAAACCGCCACAAAGCGAAAAAAAAAATTAAAGATCATAAAAAAATTCACAAAAATTCGAAGTTTGATAAGCGAATTTCGAATAAATTTAACGAAAAAGAGGACAAATTTTAGTACATTAGGGTTAAAAGATTAAATCCGGATTGATTTTAAATAATGTTGGAAAATTGCTTCGAAACTGAAAAAAAAAAAAAAAAAAAAAAAAAAAAAAAAAAAGAAAGAAAGAAAGATTGCTAAAGATTAAAAAATTGCAGAAAGGCAAAAATTATTACACTATTTAAACTATTCTAAATGGAATTTTTTCATAAATAAATTAACAGTTGAAGGTAATAACAAAATTAATTCCCTTTACGAATGTCAAAATCTCATGTTGAAAATTGTATTAAAAGTCGTGAAAAATACAAAAACCGCGGAGAAATAAATGTAATGTATTGCGCTGAAAATTGTAACAAAGTTGATAAAATTTATAGCAGTTTGTTAAACGTTACTAATAATAGTACGTAACAGAAATTCCTTTCTGAATGTAAAAAAAAAAAAAAAAAAAAAAAAAAAAAAAAAAAAAAAAGTTAAAAATCGCAGTTTAGGATAGAGGATAGAGGGTTTAGGAAAAATGTTTGGAGCCAATTTCATTTTATTAACCCCAAAAAACTATTGCGAAAACAAAAGTAATATAAAAGTTGCATTGAAAATCGAATTAAAAATTGCAAAACATTGCAAATCACGTAGGATAAAATGTACTTCGATTAGGCAAAAATTTTCAACCTGAATTATTTTTTTACAAATGTATATAAAAAAAGCAGTGCACAAACACGTGTTAACAATCACGTTAAAAATAATTTTAAAAATCGATAAAAATTAAAAAAAGAAATTTGCTGAACAAAACTTACAACATTAGTGATAAGTTAGAAACCGAATCTACGAATACGAATGTCAAAAAATCGCTGCGAAATGAAGAAAAAATTGCAGAGGGCAAAATTTACTCTAGTGGGCTAAAACATTTTTAATCCGAATTACCGAAAATTCAAAAAATTGGGAGGATAAAATTTGTTGTAGTGAGCTAAAAAGTTTGAACCGGAATTATTTACGAATCTAAGAAAAAAATAAAATAAATCACCGTGAAACAGTAGAAAATCCAAAAATCACTAGAAGAATTTAAAAACACCTTGTGGATTCCAAATAACTTTTATTGAAAAAAGGAAAAAATTTACTACATTGGGCTAAAATATTAAAAACTGATTTATTTTATTAATACATGGAAAAATCACAGGAAACACAAAAATCGTCAAATATAGCCAAGGACCAACTTTACTACAGTAGGATAAAATATTCTAACAGGATTCATTTCCTGAATATAAAAAAAAAATTGGCACGAAACACAAAAAATGAAAAAAAAGTAAATAAAATAAAATAAAATATTATAAATTGCGAAAAAGAAAAAGTAAGGTGTCCTGGAGTAATAAGGTCAAGTTCTAATATTATGCGTAATTATGAAGGAATCCAAGAGATGGCACCTACGGGTTCTGAGTAGAAGGACTATAAGTCAATTGAATTACAAACAACCGCTAAAAGTTATTAATTCAACTTGTAAACCTTATCGCTGAAAAGAGCACGTAAGAGTCAATGCTCGATCTAAAATTTGCGAGGTAAGTTCTTTGATATGAAGATTGTACCTTTATTAGGAAGTACTTTGTTTATTACATAAATTTTTGTGGATTTCACGTACTTTTGGAAAATTCGTGGAAATTTTTGGATGTGTTCGTGAGGTAGTTTGAAGTTTAAAATATACCTCGCAATAAGTATACTGGGTTCATAACGTTATACACTTTCAATATTACTTTGGTAGTTTCCTTTTAGTGCTACGGAAAGGGTTTATTTTTTATTTTGTGCACGAGAGAGCATTATTATCATTGCTGAAAACCAAAAAGGATAAAGAGAAATTTGTATGTCATAAGTGCTGCTAATTTTTTCATGTCAGATGAATAAATATCAAATGATTATTACTGTATACTAATATCGCAATTAATGTTAAGTAAGAGAAATACGTCAATTTCTAGAGCTGTAGAGCTTGTATCTTTCGAATTGAATAATTTATATGTGATTATTCTATCATATTTTATAGTTCGTTTGCATGTAATAACGTCAAATAGCATTGGTCAAGAAATCACGGCAATACATTTTATGAATACATATAAGCTAGAATATTCTTTCTCGTATACATAGCCAATAAGATGCTTTATCAAATCACGTATTTGTTTGAAAAAAAAATCTTAAATTAAGCTGTGAAAATTGGTGGAACCTTAACGTTGTGTTATTACCATAGGACACTTTAACATAATATTAGGCTAAATATTTGAAAAATAATCCTTTTTATGTACGTCAAAAGATTACGGACCGTTAAAATATGTTAGACAGTGCATTGAAAAATCGCAATCACTTCTAAAATTGCGGAGGACAAATATTGCCTATATTTAGGCTAAAATTTTGAAAAAGAAATTTGAGTAAACAATGTCAAAAACTCGCAGAAGAACGCAAAAGATAAAAAATAATAAATAATAATAATTGCCAATAATCGTATTGAAAATGGCATTTAAAATAACTAAATATTAAAAAATGTGCGGAGGAGAAATGTTAATATAGTTAGCTAAATTTTTTACATAGAATTCCTTCCAAGAAAGTTAAAAATCACCGTAAAACTCCGAAAAACAATAAAAATCATTTAAAAGTAGTTTTAAAAAATGCAAAACAAAACTGAATGTATTTTCCTAACCGGAACTCTTTCTTAAATGTCATAAAATCGCCCCGAAAAGAACGCGAAAAAGTGCTATTCAAATGCTATAGTCATATGTTAAATTATTATTTTTTTAAAAATAGCAGCTGATTAAATTCACTATATTAGGCTAAAAGTTTAAAACCGAACCAATTTTACAAACGTAAAAAAAAAAAAAAAAAAAAAAAAAAAAAAGCTGCGAAATGACGGAAAAATTTCAAAAATCACACAATGTAATTAAACTGTATTGGAAAGAATTTTTTTTATATTAATCTTAAATATTAAAATATATTTCTTTTCACTAATGTCGAAAAATCGAGAATGGAAATAAAAAAACCTTTCAAAATCGCAGTGGACAAAATTTATTACAATGAGAGCTATAGCATTCTAACAGGAATTCACTTCCGAATATTAAAATAATCAGCATGAAAAGCGAAATTATGCAGAAAATCGCTTTGAAAACCGCGAGAGACAAAATTTAATATATTAGTCTGGAACAGAAGCCTTTTGTGAATGTCAAAATATCACCGCAAAACGCAAAAAAGGCTAAAAACTGCAATTTTTTTATTTATTTTTTAATCGTGATGTACAAAATGTACTACACTAGACTAAAAGTATAAAACATTTTTTACGAATATAAAAAACTGCATCAGAATGGTAAAATCCACTAAAAATGGTTTTGAAAATCTCGCCAAAATCGGCAAAGATTAAAAAAAAAAAAAAAAAAAAAAAAAAAAAACGTGAAGGACAACGTTTAATACACAAGTGTAAAAATTTAAAACCTTATCTATAATGGATTATATGTTCACTTTATATTACAGATAAAAATATTTTTTTTTAAAACAACTGATGGCCAATTATCAATATTTGGAAAGAACTGGCACTAGAAATGAAAATACGAGGAATCCCCCGAAAAGAAAGTTTTACATATTTTAAGAAGCAAAAGGAGGATTTTTTTTTTTTAACCGTGGGCTTAGGGAAATCAACATTTTTTAATTAGATCAAATAGTATATGCAAGTCGATATGATCAATTTTTTAAAAGTTACGGCACGTTTCACGAATAAAATGGCAAAAATTATATTTTATTCAGATAAAATAGATTTTTATAATAACAACTGATGGCCATTCACATTCACAAACAGCTTTTTATGTAAGGATAAACGATATTATTTTTTAAAAGGTTAAAAAGATTTTTTTACATGCAATATCATTCATAAAATGTTAATTTTGAAAGCGGTTGTAGGCATAAACGAAACTAACAATACAAATATTGAATGATTGATTTGTGTCACTCTATATTTCTGATATTCGTGAAATTGGCAATAGGTGGCAGTACTGAAAATTCCTTTACAACTATGAAAATATCACAGGAACCTTTTGATTAGTAATGTTTTTAATTGAATGTTTAAGGGTGTATTCGAAAAAAAGCTTTTCCACCTTCAGCAGCTCAAAATTTCCCGATACAATTTCAGACATATTTTTAAAAGTACAAACATGAAATTTGCTAAGGGGATTTTTGAAGGGATGTATAAGGTGCCGTGTGGTGTCTTTTTACGCTCAATGCATTAGAATTTCATTTGTAAGCAATTAACTTCTCAGGAAGACCCTTTTTTTTCGTTCCCAGATCTCAAACGTAGGAAAAATCGGTTCAAATTGCCGTTTTTGATTGCTTTTTTTGCAATATTTTGTGCACTTATGAAAGAATTGACCTTCACGGCACTTTGTGCACTTTCTAAATAAGAGAATCTGCGAGTTTTATGTGTTTGAGAGCAAAAGGGAATTCAAAAATAAATCGGAAAACAAACAGTTTGAATCGAAATACACCCTTAACTTCACTTTATCGAAAGTTCACATTTTTTGTTTAGCCGTTTAATCAGATCTCTTAAAACAAGGTAAATTAGTTTCGTTCATTTCATTTAAAGTTCTTTCTATTTTAGATGCCATTTTCATGAATAAATTGCGCACGGACGCACTTAATTCTCTAGTTTTATCAAGATGATTCATTATTATAAAATATGTACCTTCATTCAGCAATATCTATTATATTTAAATAAAAAAGGGTACATATGTCGTGTCTTCCAGCTAGCCGCCATGTTGTTTCCCTATTATTTCTCACAAATTATTATTATTATTTTATTTCGCAATTATTTTTTAAGGAAACATAAAATAAATATTTTTAAGGCTTATGCACACAAAAAAATTGTTTTCACTTTACTTGAATATTTAAAAAAAAATAAATAAATAAGTAAATCAAACGATTTACTTATATAAAATTTGATCTTACAATCTTTGAAATTCCAAAGTAAATTGTCGAGTTTAATTTAATATCATTTTTTGAAATGTATGATGCAATCATTAAATAATCATTTCAATTGCATTTTGCAGTTTAAAGTTAAATAATAATACATGAGAAATAGTAGGGAAACAAAATGGCAGCTCGCGGGAAAATACGAAATCTAAGCCTAAAAAAATATATATATATTACTGCTTCAATGTATACAATTCCTTCAATGCTGCCTTTACTTGAACAGTATGAAAACAGTTAAAACAGTTAGAAAAAACTATATCCCCCCCTCCCTTTATTTTTCGAAATAAACAAAGGCTTTTTTAACTTTAACTGCTTTCATATAAAGGTAAAACGTACTTTTGCTCGACATTCCATGAATTTTCCTTTAAAAAACTGTATATTCATCAAGTCCAGAATCACCAGATGATTATTGATCCATCTTTATTTAAATTAAAAGTAATAAGCTATCTTTCCTTCGTTTTCTTCAACCCTTTATCTACTGACAGTACTTATAAGTACCATTAAAATAACTTATTATAAAATTCTTTTAATATGTCAGTTAGTTGTAATACGGTTTAGAATGAGTTACAGATACATTACTTCATCTTGTTCGAAAAGCATTATTGGTTACATAAAACAAAAATATTTTTAAAAGGATGATTTCTTTTGCCTTTGCATCTTTTCAGCTTTTTAGGCGCTGAGGGAGGGGAATGGGGATTTTTCAAAGGGGAAATATTCCTGTATTTATATTGTAAGAATATCATATTTGTACATTTTATAATTCTACAAAATACTAAGAAAATAATTAAAAATAAAAGATTTAAGTGGTGTTATAAAAGTTGTACAAAATCCCTGTAAATCCAAATTTAATTAATCCTTCTAAATCCTCCAATCCTTCTAAAATCCATTAAATATTTATTAAATGACTATGTAAATCTTTTAATTGATTTTAAACATTTTGCGTAAAGTGCTTTAGATTGTAAAAATTTCATGCATTCATAATGCGGTAGATAAAGCTTACTATGTCGACAGTTTAAATTTCCCAGTAATCCTTCACTGCACCATCTTTAGGTGCGTTCGTAATTATGTAAATACGTAGCACCTATTGTTGTCGTTCAGTCCGTCCGTCTGTCCGTCTGTCTGTCTGTCCGTCTGTCCGCATATAACAACGCAAAAACTACCCAACTGAATCGTTTGAAATTTAGAATACATAATTATTACATAATTTTGTCGAGTCATTTCAAATTTTATGAAAATCGGATGCATAGATCAATTACAGGGACAATCAAAAAAAGGATTCCGTTACATTACGGCTAATGGGGGAAAAAGTTTCAAATGCATTTTAATCGTTTGAAATTTTAAATACATAATTATTACATAATTTTGTTGAGTTATTTCAAATTTTATCAAAATCAAATGCATAATTCAACTACAGGGACAATCAAAAGTGTTCCATTACGGTTAATGGAGAAAAATGTTTCAAATGCATTTTAATGGTGTTAGACTCATTCGAACGTAATAAAATTGATATGCATCTATAAAGTACATATTATAATATACATTTTGCATAATCTGTGGTGCAAAGAATATTTGTTATTGATTTACAGGGCCACACAAAAATATTCCATTGCATAATGGTATAGGGAGAACATTGTTTGGTGCGTATTTTAATTTTAATTATTTACAATTTTATGAGATTGATATATGAGAGTGATATTTTTAAAACTTCGTTATCGTACGAACGCACCTCATTTGCTACGCTTCACGTGCAATTTCCAACTTGTTTATATTTTTATAGGACAAAAAAAAAAAAAAAAAAAAAAAAAAAAAAAAAAAAAAATTGATATTTATATATCGATCTAATAACTGAAAAAATAGTTTTTTAAAACATCAAATTTTCAGTTAAAATTTGTATTTTCTGGCGTGTATCAAGTATACTCAAATAGGATTTCAAAATTATGTATTGTTATATTTTGCAATTAAAATGGGCTTCAAATGGTTATTTTATCTGCTTAACCACGGTTCGTACGAGTCCTGGAGTTTTATGAGCAGGAAATTCTTCGTTACCAGTAATTTCATATAGAAAATATCTCCTGAAATAAGACAAAGGCTCTTTTTTTTAATTGCATTTATTTATCTCTAAAGAAATGCTGATATTTCACATGGAAAATAACGGTACCCGTACGAACCATGTTAACAGTCCGCAATTTGCTTTATATTAATATTTTTAAATATTCAGTAAAAATTATTAAAGTAAATCTTGACTTATTAGCTTGATCGGGTTTTTTTCTTTGAAGAAGAGACTCTAATTTTTTGTCAAATGCAGCCATCTGACATAAAGAAAATCATTGTAATTCATTCTTTGGACTGTCCTTTATCAGTTACAGCTATCCTTTTGGCCAAATTCATAGCTCATAATGAGAATTATAGTGTTTTTACGTATGAGGCACACGGTACAGTGAAGGGTTAAATGCAACTACAGTCGAGTCTCTCTATAACGAAACTCCATACATCGAATTTCTCTATATAACGAATTTTTAGCAGGAACGGTTACCTTTTCGCATGATTACATCAAAAACAGTCTCTATATAGCGAAATATCGATCTCCATATAACGAATTTTTCCATAAATTGGTCTTAATTTACTCAGTTTTGAAAGGCTTCGAAATCATATGGAATCAATTTTCCATCACTTATTTTTGTTTTATCGTCAGTGTTCAGTTTTTTTTTTAATTACTTCTCTCCTTGTTCTTTAAATCCAACGAATTCATCCCATCTCCCACACACCTTTCCACATCCTTCTCAAAACAGAGTCAATTGGATTGATGCACATGTAAGAGAGGAATCAATGAGAGGCACATAAGAGAGGCTTTCAAATGGAGGAAAATGTTAACTACAATTTTTCATTCCTCGCTACAATTTGAGCATTATTTTTTTAGAGCGTAACAATTTAAAAATCAAAACAACAAAAAATCACAGATTTCTTCGTCTGAAATTAATGCAAGTCCTCCTTATTTGATTTCCATTAAGCTTTCAAATAAATGTCTTCTCTTTTTTGAAATAGCTTAAATAATTAAGAAATAAAATGTTAGGTTAATATTTACTTTTAAACATTTCAAATTATTAATTCTAAAAATCAAAAATAACATTTGTTCAAATTTCACGCATTAAATACGATTTTTAACATGATTCTCTGTACATCGAATTTCTCTATATAACGAATTTTTTAAAGGAACGGTGGATTTCGTTACATAGAGACTCGACTGTATTTCCATTTATACTAGAGTTTTTGTATCACGCGTAATTGTTTAAATAATAACTGCAAATTCGAAGACTAAACTTTTAATATACAATATAATTAATCACATGCAATATTTCACTTCAAGATATTTCGCGGCAAATGCCATGTACACAACTCGCTTCGACGTTTCAACTTCAAGTAACGAAAACAAATTAGTAACTCATCAAAATTCAGAGAGAAAAGGAATCAGGGCAACAAGTTACACCATCTTGTCGGCATACTTTTCATAGAGAATGAAACGCAAAATCTTCATTTTTTTTTTTACTCAAAAATATTACGCAATTAATGTGTACAATTAAAATTTTAATAAATAATTTCAGATGGCCAAAGGCAAAGGTGCTAACCTGACATTGGTTATCCGTAATACGTGCGTTGATTCGACCCTGGTTTAATGAGTTTCGAACAAGAATTTTTTCAAAGAAATGAAATTAAGTATGTTTCACGAATAATCCTGAAATTAAATAAATAAAGATTCATGAAATATATTTTCTGATTTCAAATGACGTTAATCTGGATCAAACTAATCCAGGTATTACAGAAGATTAGTTGAAAGTTGGCAGCTAAGCAAATATTTGTTTTATTTTTGTAACTAAAAATATCGAAAAAATAAATGTAAATTTCAAGTCATAGTAGAAGCCTCATCGTCTTATGTCTCTATTTAGATCATTATCGCATTTTAATATAAAATACCTATAAATATAAAAAAAAGTTATTTTTAATATATACTTGTGAATTTTGGGTTAATATTTACAACGCAGAAACGCCTTCATCCTCTCCCATTTAAGTGCAGAAGTTAGGCTTATAAGTATATAATCTAAAATAAATAACGACCTTTTAAATATAAAATTCACACCAGAAAATATATAAAATAAATGTTTTTTTTATTTTTAACAGTGCTAGTGCAATATATCGCACAATTCTTGAATTCAAATTCATGGAAGTCGGCGAAAACCGATTTATATTTTACACCAGAAGGTAGGGGTGGGATTTCCAGCTTCCTTTGGATAAACGAACCGTTCCGACGAAATTTGGAACTGGTCACGTGATCTCGAAACGAACGAGGAATGAACATTAAGACCTGTTTCAGTTTCAGTTTCAGTGGACATTCTGGAACTGCTCCAGTGACAGATAGGACATTGATTGATTGTTTGCTTTCAGAGATTAAAGACCGCCTTTATTTTTCCTCCTTTCTTTCTTGCACATACTGGGGTCAGGATGTGCCTAATAGTGGGAAAAGAAATTTAAATTAATGAAGAGGGCTTCTGATACAAAAGAACTTCTGGATATACTTTTTTTTATTTCCAGTTTTCAAGTAAAAATTTCGTTACACAGAAATTAAGAGAATGTTATTTGGGAAAGATGATGAAATATTCAAAATGAAATATTTTATTAGTGGGTTCATCATTCGTGGGTCATTATTGGGTCATTTCATTAGTGGGTCATTAGAATATTCCAAATTCCCAATAAAAATTTAACGTGTAAATAATTGCTTCGATTGATGACAGATATTCCGTATTTAAATAAATCAAAAAATGTTATTGAATTTCTCTGGTTTAGATTAATTCAGATTATATGCCTTACTTAATTTCTTGAACGTATTATGCCCTGAGAGTCACAGGATTAAATTGGCTGTGAGATATTTTTTTCCAAACTTTATAATCCTAAACTTAAACTATTAAGATGAGATAAATTGAAATTATTGAAATTTATTCAAATTATCAAGCCGAAAACTGAAGATAGTGCCAAATGCTGAGCTATAATTTTGGCGCCAGCAAGATTGGGGAGGGGGGGGGGGGAGAAGACAGATCAATTGCTATTTTCTTGGTTTTCAGATTTACTTAACTCAGTTTTCCTTTCAACTGATGATATTTGAAAAAAAAAATATTTATTATTTTTCAAGTAACTTAAAATAGTTCACCAAGAGAAAAATAAACTAAAGTTTTTCTTTTTTGTTGCTGGGGGAAAGGTTCTATTCCCCCCCCCGTTTAAGAAGGGGTTTTTCCTCTCCATTATGTCCCCCCCCCCTACAAACTTATGTATTAAAAAGAATGTGTAAAAAAGTAAACAAGGAGATTCCTGAAGAAAAAGAAAAAAATTAATTGTTTCAATTCTTTATTTAGAAGATAAAAAATGTAGAAGTTCATATATGAAAATTTAGTGCTTGTCATTTACTACTTTTCTGTCTTAGAGGTCTGCACGGGCCAGAATTTCCAGCTCCGAGCTCCGCCCTTTTTATGGAAAAACATAAATTTTACAGGTGTCGTATATTCAAAAACTATGTAATCGAATGGCGTTATCTATCTTTGTAAAGGCAATGTATCTTTTAGACAAATACTATCAAAGCTAGCGTTTTGAATCGAATTTCCGGAAATGACAGCACGAAAAAGGAGATAAACCTGCAGCGATATAGCAAGAATCTACAAAGCAAGAAAAATTGTGTATCTCAACAAGCAATTTATTTATAAAAAACGTAAAAAACTATTCGATTCCAAAACCCTTCAGTAATCAAGCTCGTCAATTTTATGTCTTAGCAGCTAAAAATTATGCAGAAAATGTGTCAAAGTTTTGTGTTGGTGAGCACTGAATTTGCGAAACACCTAAAAGTATATCGCAAAAGATTATGTTAACAATTTTTTTTATTATTATTTGCAAAACGTACTGTTTGCTCTACACATCCTGAGAACAATTAAATGAAAGTTCCGGCTCTGTTCGACTATGTAGAAAACAATAAAAAGTGTGAAACACCCTTTCTTAAATTTCCGAGACTGGCCAATGCAGTGACTTCGTGGGTTTTTTTTTTTTTTTTTTCATTCATATAAAATATAAAACAACAATCAATGAATCTTTTACGATAATAAATACTAATAAACATTTAAATATTAGCTATTTTTTTTTCTTTTTATCCTTTCAAGGGCAAAGTATCTCTTGCTAAAATGTTGAAATGATTCAGACACCACAATTTACAAATTTATTTTAAAATAAGTAAAAATACATTTTAAAAGCAAAGTTTATTATAAACTTTTGATGTCATTGTGACATTTACGGATTAAAATTAAGTGGGACGTGTAGTATTCCGTCGCGACTCAGAGGGTTAAATGATGAAATAATACTAAGGGATTAAGGGGCTGCTTCACTCAAATGAAAAGACCCATTCGCTAATGCTAATCCTATGGAAGAAATTTATAAAGATATCTCGGTTGCATTTTAATATTTTTAAATGATTCTTTTTGCATTGGATAGCTGAGCTTGATCTAAATGCAGGCCGTTTTTTACTTTTTCGATTTTGTTTACAGATATATTTATATCAATCAAGATATCTTTATAAATTTCTTCCATAGAATTAGAGCGAACTGGTCTTTTCATTTGAGTGAAGCGGGCCCTTAAGGCTTTTCTCAAAAAAAAAATTTTTTTCTTTGCTCGAAGCATAATATTTTGAATACTTCGACACATTCTTTGAAACCATTTTCAAGCATGAAATCCCCAGGTATAACTATTGAAATGATTTAAAGTAGAATAGAATTTTCTTATTTTTCGATAAATGTACAATGTCTTGGGTGTAAGAGACTTCCGTCTCGTGCCGTCGGCGTCTAGAATTTTGTTTCAAAACACCCAACTTTGACAGCTATTTTTTTTAAAGTTTCTTTGTCTTTATCGAAAAACAGAAAAAATGTGGTCGATTTGTTGATTTATGAATTAGAACATCGGCTACATTTATGTGTTAAACAATAAATTCCAGAATATGTTGGAAAGTATACAGTTTGAATCGAAGAACAACCATAAATTCAAAGTGTATTTTCTTCCACTTTTACAAAACTTGAAGATGATTATAACGCAATAGCGCAAAGATACCATATAGATAAAAAGTTCGCAAAACTGAACAATTTTAAAGCAAATTTAAAAGTTCATCATAAATTCTTAAATGTTTCATTATATTTATGTCTAATAAAAATTAGAAAACTTTACACAGACAAGAAACAATTATCGATTGATTTCGATGCGAACATTGTGATGGGTTATGTTTATAAAACCACTTTTGTAAATGTTTAAAAATTCTAAGAATTTTTTCCAAATTAAAAGATTTCGGACTGATGCAGAAAATAGATAGTGCGATAAGAAGTTTTGACAGCAATTATGAATCATATGTATATGAGTTTTTTAACGTACATAATTCTATACATTCTTCTAATTGTACATCCACAATAAAATAATAATACACAAAAAATATTAAATTTCGTGTTAAAAATATTTAATAAAACGTAGTGTTACATTTTTAAAGCCCCCTCCCCCTTTTTTAAGAAGCTTGAAGCTATAGTAATATTCAACAATCAATTAATTCAGAGAATAAAATTGAAATTTTTAGTAGTAATGTTTTGTTAACTAAGAACAAATTTAAGAACTAAGTTTGAAGAATAACTTTTTACTGAGCTGTTTATTTAATTTAAATTATATTTTATTAATTTTTGAATATTCTTTATTCATTTCGTCATACATTAAAAATCTTTATTTATTCGTTTGTTAACTGAGAGGTTCTGACCTCTCAATTGGTAGACGGCGGTTGCTGGGTTCGAACCCACTCTCGGCCGTCGGAGTAACCGTTCGGAGTTTTCGTGGTTTTCTTCGAACCTTGCGTAAATACGGGTTAGGTTCCCTTAAAGGCCCCCACGAAGGGCACCCACCCCTAGGCTTATATCCCTCGAGAAGATAATCGGCCGACACAAAATAAACCAAACCATTCGTTTGTTAAAGTTAAACATTTTCAAAAAAATGCATTCAACTTTCACTGTAGAAATGTTTTTACTAGTGCTTCTTTTTAAATAATAATTATAATTTGAACATTGCCTGAAATGTACTTATTATTTATCTGCATAAGAGCTATCTTTAAGTTTTAAGAAAAAAAAAAGCTAGTTGTAGTGAGAAAATTGTAGGAGGAAGGTTTGAAGTGTGGAAATTATACATAATTCAGTGCATAAGTGTTTATTATTATTATTATTATTATTATTATTATTACTATTATTATTAATAGTAGTAATAGTAGTAGTAGTAGTAGTAGTTAGTAGTAGTAGTAATTTTATACATCCAATTCAATTTACACCTTTATTAAACAAAATATTAAAAAAAGCAAAAGGTTACATCTAATAATGTTACATTGAGCGATCGGTTGACGAACTCTTCGGTTTAGAAATAGATCGGTTAAGGGTGTTCTTAAATCAAAAAGGGCAAATTTGTGACGCATGCATTATTTTATTTTTGCTCAGAAAGGCATGAAAATTTCAGGTGTTGTTATTCAGAAACTGTTTAATTGCACTCAATTTTCTATTAAAAAAAAGTAATAGATCATTCATAATAAGCCTTCAAAGTGGACGTTTTTGTGCACATTTCCCGACGAAAGCAGAAAAATCGGTCGAAAAGCAGGAGAAAAATGGGTGATCACGTGATAGAAATAGCTTAGAATATATACTATATAGAATAGAATATATACTATCATAAAATGGAAAAGTAAGTTCTATTCAAAATCACTTCCATAGTCAGGCTTTCCAGTTTGATATCTCTCCGTTAAAAAATGAATTTGTAAATGTGACACCTCGTTTTGCGCTTGTTGAACGGATCAGTTGAGAACAACCTTAACAAACACTTTAGCGAGAGAATTTTATGTTCTGATAATGAACACATGTTCAGCTTACGAATACTTCACAAGACAAAGCAAAGAAAAAGCTATGTTGTGTTTCAAATTCGCCGAGCTGTTATTTAATTGCATATATTGTCTAGTTAGGAGCCGTCCCCAAACAGCGTCATGCTTCGAGGAGAGGGGGATTCGTAAAATTGTGACAGTTTGTGTCATAGGGATACAGAGTGGTAAGAAGAAATGTGACCACACATATTGGTTAAAATAAAGGCATTAAAAATTATCACATTAAATTTTGATTTTTTTAAATTAAAGTATTTTGTTTCAATAAAGTAAACATAAAATTTAGAGCTAAATATATTAAATTCCATTTCAAATTCCAAAAAACTACTGTTTTCATATCATCAAATTCATATAATCAATCTTAATTTAAAATTGCAAAAAATATTCAAATATAAAACTAGTTGGATGTGCCAATCCCAAAACTTTCTTCTATCTCATACATACATTTTAATATTAAAAAAAATAGTTACTCATTTTAATGCTTTAATAAATTTAATTCAATATTTTACCAATTTTGATTTTCATCTTAAATTTCTGCTTCAATCAATTAATCGGAGTAAAAACGAATTTCCGCCTCTGCACGAGCCGATTGACAATAAAATGATAAGCAGATTTTTTTTTTCAAATTCAGGGAGGGCCTATTTACCTTAGCAAAAAATAATCATACACAAAATGTTTAGTTCAGTTCTAGAACTAACTTCATACACTTTTATGTGGTGCAATATTGAAAATGGCATAAAATTCGGTATTTCAGAGCCCCCTTCCGGCGGATTTTTTTCAGATTCAGGGCGATCCAACTAACCATATCCATACACTTACACAAAAAAATTTCGTTCAATTCGATGCATAACCTTCATGTACTTTTGGT
Organism: Maratus speculifer; assembly: GCA_964019185.1. Lineage (NCBI taxonomy): Eukaryota > Metazoa > Arthropoda > Arachnida > Araneae > Salticidae > Maratus > Maratus speculifer. Next base: position 482,358 of record CAXHSM010000011.1, on the reverse strand, counting down.
CGGCACAGTATTGAAAATGGCACAAAAATCGCGATTGCAGTGCCCCCTTCTTAAAGATGTTTTTCAAATTCAGGGAGGACCAACTAGACATAGTCATACACATACACAAAAAAATTGGTTCGATTCGATGCATAATTTCATATACTTTTGGTCGGTACAATATTGAAAATGGCACAAAAATAGCGATTGCAGCGCCCCCTTCCGGCGGATTCTTTTCAAATTCAGGGAGGACCAACTAGCCATAGTCATACACATACACAAAAAATTTGGTTCAATTCGATGCATAACTTCATATACTTTTGGTCGGTACAATATTGAAAATGGCACAAAAATAGCGATTGCAGCGCCCCCTTCCAGCGGATCTTTTCCAAATTCAGGGAGGGCCAACTAGCCATAGTCATACACATACACAAAATATTTGGTTCAATTCGATGCATAACTTCATACACTTTTGGTCGGTACAATATTGAAAATGGCACAAAAATCGCGTGAAGCGATTTTAATCAACTTTAACATTAAAAATATATTAAAATAATTCTTTGATTTAAAAATACTCCGCTTTAACATATTTACCAAACATTTTTTTACAATATTTACGATTAAAATATTTTTGTATGCAGTAGTTTTCTTAATATGAGCGAAAAAAAAGTCATTTACGACGGAGATACAGTGGCGTCATCGTTATTTATTCAATTTTAATAGAAAGATAATGTATAAAAGTGAATGTCTCTTTCAATGACGGATCTGGGGGGAGGCGAGGGGGTCATCGCCTCCCTCCTTCTGAGCAGACTTATATAAAACCAAAAACTTGCTGCGCACATAAATATTTGGTTACTCTCGTCAATGACGTTTTTTTCGCAACTACTTGAAAAATTGAAAGCCATGAAAACACAAAATACCCATCACCTAATCTTCTAACCTTCTTAAAAAAAAGAAAAGGAAAAAGAAAAGCTAGTTTACCCCCCCCCCCCTTTCAAACCTCTTATCTTTTTCGTCTAGTTTTAAGCGTCCGGCAAGCACTTATTATCCTATCGGTAATCCGTCATGTATCAAAATTAAAACGGATAACTGAATTTTCAGCCCAACAGCTAAGATTTTTTCTAACCGCAACTTCTTAAGAAAAAATCACCCTCCCTTCTCCCACACAACCTATTGAAAACTATAACAGCATATCGTATTAGGACAAGAAGCTCGACTTTGAAACGGAAAAAACATAGAAGAAACAGCTAAAGGAACCTGTTCCTGGAACGAACGAACCTGTTACAAAAAAACTAGCTACACTTGTACATTCCACAATCTGTTACGTTCGTTTTTCTGCGGCTGCGCAATGATAATATAAAACGAGAGTCACTGTTTTTTCTCTAAAGAATGTTCCTTTTTAAGCTGCTCCTCTGACTTGGCATCGTTATTTAGACGGTTTTTCCACTTTTCTGGCACCTTTACAACAATATTTAATGATGATCCTTGATGTTTGGTAATTCTTTTGCCGTCATCAACCAATCGCAAGGGAGAGAAAATGTGTCAGCGTTTGGTTCGGCGACAGATGAAATTTTACCTCGAAAAGAACAGTTCCTTCGTTTTTTCTCTTGGAACTGTTCCTCGTTTTTCTGGCCACCCCTAAAAAACGCTACTTTTGATAACAAATATTTAACATGATTAGAATGCTAAGGCAATTTTTAATTTTGTGTTATTAAAGGTTTTTTTTTGTATGGTTTTTAAAATTTTTATTATTAAAATTCAATATCCAAATTTCTTATTTATTTACTTATTTATTCATTTTAAGTACTTGTGCTGTGTGTAATCTCAGGTTGATTTAACTATATGCAAACATGATTTTGCCAGTTAAAGAAAAAAAACGCACATTGCTCATTAAGATAGCGTTATTTTAGTGCTTATGATTTAGATTTACTTTTTCTGGTATAAAAAGGCGAAGATTTTTTACCGGTGTGATTTTCAGGTTGGATAGGAGAATCAGTAATTTCATTTGATTCGTATCGATTATAGATGGAAGCACCAAATTAAGATTTTTACTTTAATGTTATTTGAAACAAAATTATCATAGTGGATGATTTCTGATGGTGAATACCCCCACCACTCTTGTTTAGTAGTTTAAAAATGCAGACTTGGGTCAATTTGTACGAAATTTCCTTTAGATTTCCGTTATTATCAACTTTTATTTTTTGAAACGCTCTATTTCGTTATTTAACTGACTTTACAAAACAACTTTTAATTACTGTATCTATAAACAGTTAACTTTAAAAGTCTAGAAGTATTATTTATCGCATGATTTCATTCATAAAATGTTAATATTGAATACTTGCATTAAAGTTGAATGCAAAAAAAAATTGCAAAATCATGAAACAATTGCTCTATGTATCCATATCTTATATTATAAAGGCCAAACGTATCTGTGCGTAATGCATACGTCATTTTGCAAATGGCAACACTTTCAAATTTTAAATGAAATTTTGGTATTGCAATTTTTACTACTACAATTTTTTTAGCTTCTAAATACCGCACACATTCAATTTTTAAAAAATGTACTTTTAAATGAAATTTGTTTGAAAGCTGTATCTTAATTTGCTTTTGAAATATTAATTTTTTTGTAGCTTTTAACACAGCTTTTCTAATTGTGGCAACAGGAGTATTCCATTTCTATTAAAAGCAAAGGAAAAAAGGGAAAAAAATTATTACTATATCTTTATGTTGACATTTTCTCATTAAAAGGAAAAAAAAAACTGAAATTAAAATATCTTCTGTTATAAAATCTGGTGAATTTTGATTTAATTTTAAAAATTTTATTTACACGTAAAAGAATATCTACAGTTTAATATCTGTTTCAGCTAATAGCCCCATTGAGACTTCAAGTTTTGAATCAAAATGATCAAATTAAAATGCCAATTTTTTTGAAAAGGTGAATACAGATACAAAATGTGCATTTTTAAATTTTGATATATTGAAAATGATGCCGGGTTTTGATTTCAGGAGGAAAAAATTCTATTACTGAGTCAAAGTTGAAAAAATTTTGCTTTTTCATTTTGGAATACTAGCAAAAAAAAAAAAAAAAAAAAAAAAACCTTAATCGATATGTTTATTATAATAACAGATCTTTATTATATTTTACTGCTTACATGTACGATTAAAGTGTAATTTTAACAATTTCTACAACTGAGTTTTAGAGAAATAGTATTTTGTTAATTTGACGTTAAATATCGTTTGTTTAAGAGTTAGACTTACCAATATAAAATGTATTTTTTACTATAAACTAATTTTTTAGGTTATTTTAAGTCAATGAAACAGTTCCTTCTTAAACATTCTCTTTCGTCAAAATTTGACGGGTTCTACCTTGTAATCATTAAATCGATAAGAGATGGAAGCACCGAAGGCTTCCTTCCGTATGCGCTCATTTCCAAAATAACATTTAAAACTTTCAAAATATAATAAATAAAAAAAAAAACGATGAAGTAGGTATGCGGAGCGATATGTCCAACAAAATTCATTAAATGAATCGGCTGCCTAATATGAGTAAACGAATGACATGAATCGTATCTTGTTTACGTGCATAGAATTCAAAGAAAAGATTATTAAGTGATAATACTATTCATCAGTATTACTATTTGTATTATATTCATCATCATTATTACATTATTGATAAGCATTATTACTATTCATCAGAGGTAAGTTTCTCAGGGCTTCTTATAGTCTTTAATTATGATTAAAGTTTTCAAATTTATTTCCAGTGATTTGTCCGTCGTAATATCACTTAATTTTAGACATTCTCGTCTAAAGTGTTTCTTGATTTCATCTAATGAGCAGGAAGGGGGGGGGGGGGATAGAAATCCCGCATTGTCTATTTAAATTCTTTCTGATAAACATAAAGAATAATTCTTTTTTTTTCCTTAAATATATAAAATAATTTCTGATAAATTAAGAGAAAAAATTATAAAGAAGACTATCAATGGTTTTAAAAAAGATTTTATAAAAGTAAAATAACAAAAACAATTTTTAAAAACTGTGCTTATACAAACTATAATATAAAATAAAATACTTCATTCGTTCATATTTCATTTTTTCGTTTCATATTTGAAATTTATGTCTGAAATTAAGTGTTTTTAAACGCAAACTGCTTGTTTTCTTATACACACAGAAAAAAAAATTTCAAAGCAAACATTAAATTACAAATTAAAATAAATCATATAAACACATAATTTTTTATGCCCACAAAATGCAGGTACACTATATTGCCATTGATTATGGGACACTTGCGATTTTATACATTTTACTAAATATCTAGAAAAATACATGAGGAATCATCTCGAAACTCTTAGTGTATAAATACAATAGTATAAGTAATACATCTCCGTGAAGATTTTTTCCCGAAACTCCAAAGGGGGCCGTCAACAAATTAAAAAAGAATGAATATCTTTTGAATAACCCTGTCAAAACTAATGTAGCAAAAGAGCTCAAACTCTAGATTGTAATTGAATGCCTTATTGTAATAAGCCTTGTTCATTTTTATGCAAATAGCATGCATACTCGCAGAGTAATTAAGGTTTTTGTAAAAATGATCCCAAATTTTTCCAAGTTTTTTCCTTATAATTTTCAGAGTTCTTAATATAAAACATTATTTTTTTCAGAAAATATGACAAACAACATTGCACACAGTACCCTGTAATCAGAATTAAAAAATAATGAAAATTGTATAAAAAATGAGTTGGTTTACTAAATAATTTTTTACTGCGCATGCGTCAACGATATCAAAATTTCATTTGGATATTATGTTAGCTAAATGTATAGAGCAACTTTTGTGAAAGTCACAAAATCATAACTTGAAAATTCTGACAATAATCGTCAATTGAATAAGTCGAAAATCCGTTATTCTCAAAATGAAGCAAAAACAAGAGGGGTTGTATCCATATATTCATTGATTAGTGACAATATAGAATACACAATATGGGATGTACTACTGCATTTGGATAAAATCCCTCATTTTTTTGCTTCATTTTGGAAACAACGGATTTTGTCCTTTTTCTATAGACGATTACTTTCAGAATTTTCAAGCTATGATTTTGAGATTTTTACAAAAGTTGCTCTATACATTTAGCTAACATAATATGCAAATGAAATTTTGATATCTTTGACGCATGCGCAGTAAAAAATTATATAGTAAACCTACTCATTTTTTATACAATTTTTATTATTTTTTTAATTCTGATTACAGGGTACTGTGTGCAATGTTGTTTGTCATACTTTCTGAAAAAAATATTATTTTATATTAAGAACTCTGAAAATTATAATGGAAAAACTTGGAAAAATTTGGGACCATTTTTATAAAAACCTTAATTACTCTGCGAGTGTGCATGCTATTTGCATAAAAATGAACACAGTGTATTACAATAAGGCATTCAATCATAATCTAGAGTTTGAGCGCTTTTGCTACATTAGTTTTGACAGGGTTATTCAAAAGATATTCATTCTTTTTTAATTTGTTGACGGTCCCCTTTGGCGTTTCGGAAAAAAATCTTCACGGAGATAAATGACGTATACTATTTTATTTATACACTAAGAGTTTCGAGATGATTCCTCATGTATTTTTCTAGATATTTAGTAAAATGTCTAAAATCGCAAGTGTCCCATAATCAATGGCAATATAGTGTATATTTAAATAATTTATATATATATATATATAAATTAGAAATTATATGAAAGAGCCCAAACGGTATAATTAAAATGTTAGAAATAATTAACTTGTAACCACCAAAATACTTTAAATATTTTTTTTTCTCTTTTCGAAGAATGGAAAAAAAAATCGTTCATATAATAACGAATTTCTGAATTTCCTAACTAAACATTTTTTTTTAAATATTTCTTCTAATGTCTAACGGCACTTAACAATTTATTTAAATTATTTGAGGTAACTTTATTTATAGTTATGAAACAAACTATCAACACTCGTTTATTACTCATCTTTTAAAAACAAAAATTTTAAAAGGTTTTTTTTTTATACACGTATAAAAAATTCTAATAGCTCTGGGGAAAAAAGTCATAAGCTGAAATTTAGTAATACTTTAGACGAGAATGTCAGAAATCGGAAAAAATTACTACAGGCAATAAAACCTGAAAATACATAAAAAAAATTTAACTTAACACTTTGAATGCCACGTCATTCACCGGTGACTGACGCTGAACTTTCCATTTAGGCAGCGTCATTCACCAGTCACAGACAGTTAAAAATACGATATAAAGCTAAAATTGTTTAAGTAATCATTGAAAAATTTTTTAAATTTTACTTAACATTTATTTAATACAGGATTATACTTTTTTAATAGTTACTTAAATCATTATGTATATTTTTTTCAGTTTCAGTGTCAGTTACCGTGGAATTCGTCGTGTTAAATACAGATTGAAAAGATAATAATAAAACAAGAAACGTACCCTAGGTGAATTAACCACTTGATAATTTTTTCTTGAAATTAAACTAAATCGAATTTCGAGAAAATAATCCACAGAAAGTGAACCGTCGCAGAAAGTCGATTACGACATTTTGCTGAGAAAATACTAGGGTGGGGAGATAGATATTTGCAAGGTAGTTAAGCAATTAATCCTTTTTAGTGGCTTCAAAGGGGTTCAGAATCTCCAAAAATGTTAGGCCTTCTACAATATTGAGACGGTAATGCTCTAACGCCACTCATTCTTCTCCTTATGTTAGACTTCAATTTGATCCGTCATAGCTCCACCCATATATAAATCAATATTTTAGTGCACACGCCCTTTCATTCATAATGAACGGTCCTTGAGTGTGACAAATATTTTCGAAGTAACTTGTATTCGAAATTTTAACTCTTTGAATGTATGGAACAAATAAAGTGCCTATTGTATAAGTTATTACTGTTAAAATTAGACAATATTATTAAAATAACAAAGAGAACTAAAGAAGATTTCCTTAAATGTACGAAAATTTCGGAATAGTTTCAGAGCCTTCTCGAATAGAATCTGTATTCCACTTTTAAAAGTTTTGCGTAGAATAAAGTTGAAGGAATTCAGAAATTTCATCAAACAATAACACAAAAAGAAAAAAAAAAGGAAAAAACTGAATTTTGCATTGCTGCTAGATTTTCAAAATTAATTGTCAATCAAAGAAGAAAAAAAAAAAAAAAAAAAAAAAAAGAAGAAGAAAAAGACAGGAAAAGAAAGAAAAAAGAAAAAAAGAAAGGTGGTTTCTTGAATGATTTATTGTGAATTTATAAATATTCTAATTTGGCCTTGTGTTTCTGCTTACAATATTGAGCTTTCCGCTTATTTATGTACTCAGAGAGTTTTAATTTTGATATTAAATAGTTCAAAAAATTTTAATAATTATTTATATCGATGCGAAAAATTGTATTTTCTGTTATTATTATTATTATTCACTAGATTTGAGAAAATAAATAATTATGTTTATTGCCTTGTAGAAATTTTAACGTTATGATTAGGTTAAATAAAAGTAGTACATAGAAGATTTCAAATTGTGCGATTCAATTTTCGAATGATTAAAGATAATAAATATTATTACCAATGATAATCTGTACCGAAAATACTACACGTAAAATATTAAAATGATATGAACTCTTTTAGGAAGAAATGTATTTATTATATTTATTTTTGTTTCGAGCCTACAGGTCAATTTTGAAATGGGAGAATATTTTCAGGTGTCTAAAGATATATGTCATCTCTTATCAGCACATACTTCAAACATTTATAAAGAGCTCATAAATTAACGTCTGAATTCAATTTATTAATTGTTAAAAATACATATATATTAAGACGAACATAATCACAATTAATACAACAGAGCAACAGCACTGTACACTCTGATACAGGTTCGAATCCTGGCCCCGGTTAAGCTGGCGGCAAGATTCCCTCAATGTTGGATTATTGCATTAATAGTGATCATTCCTGTCTTAATATATACGTACCTCTGAAAATTTAGAAAGTATTTAACTTTTGAAATTCCATTAGATCTTCCAGTAAAAATAATTTCTTAAGAGATTTTTTTGCATTAGGTTGAAGGATATGTCTAGAGTTTCTGACAAATATGGTAGAAGATATCTATACTCTGAAAAAAAATAACAAAAAAAAAACAGAGTTAATGGGACGGGATTGAATCTGTGAATTTTGTACCTCATACACTAACATGAAAAAAACAAAACAAATTATACACCCACACCAGTAAAATTCAATAATTAATTTGTATTAAAATAATATGTGTTTTTCCATCCGTTTACATTATTTTATTTCTCGCTCATATTACAGAAATAAATCGGCTGCTAATAACAACAGCCAACTTCATGAAGTATGGCTTCAGATCGTCAAGTAACAAGGAGAAATACTGTCAAATATTAATTAATTAACATGATAAAACTTTTATGGTGTGAGTTTAATATTTTAAAAATTATTATTTTATTTCCAGATTGAGTATTCCTAAACTAGATTTCTGCACTTAAGATGAAAATCATATATACTTGTGTGTGCTGTAAATATTAACACAAAATATGCAAGATAAAAAAAATAACTTTTTCATATTTACAGATCTCTTTATTAAAATGCGATGATGATTTATGTAGAGAAATAACACATGATTTAAAAAGAAACTTTATTTTACCCTTATGCTTTCCATTGAACAAAAATATGTTATTTAAAAAGAGGTTCTCCTTCTATGGCCTTAAATTTATTAATTTTTTCGATATTTTTCGGTTACAAAAATAAGACAAACATCACGTTTGGACATTTTAAAGTACATTTATTGAAATTTTAACTGTACACATAAATTGTACAATATTTATGTGTAAAAAAAAAGAAAAAAGAAAAAAGAAAAAAGAAAAAAAAAGAAAAAGAAAGAAAGAAAGAATATGTGTTTGATTCTCCATGAAAGTTATGCCTGTAGATGGCTTAATTTGTTGCACTGCCTCCATGAGAAACATTAAATATTTAGTTTTCGAATTTGCAGTTATTATTCAAACAATTACATGAAATAAAAAAAGATTAAAAAAAAACCTCAAGTTTAAATGGAAAGCGTTGCATTTAACGGAAAAATTTAATCTGTCGACAGAATCAGGTTAAAGAGAACGAAGGAAAGATAGCTTATTACTCGCTTTGAATTAAAACAAAGATGGATAAAAGCATCTGGTGATTCTGATCAGATGAATGTACCGTCTTTCGATGGCAGTTCATAGAATGCAGATTAAAGGTACGGTTATCTTTATTTGAATGCAATTAAAATTAATAAAACTTCTGTTTATTTAAAAAAAAAAACCCATGGTATTTTAACTAACAATTTTAGTTATTTTTCAACTGTTTTAACTTTTATAACGTATGTACAGGTAGCATTAAAGAAATTGCATATATTGAATTGCATATACCTTTTTCATTTAAATATAATAGATATTGTTAATTGAACGTATATATTTAATAATAATCATATTGATAAAACAAGGAAAATACATGCAACCTAACGCAATTTAATCACGAAAATAATATCTAAACAAAGCGATATAGAAACAAATTTAAATAAAAGGATTGAAAGTAATATTCATTGTTTAAGTGTGCTGTTTGAAAAATTAAACATAAAAATGTCAACTTTTGTAAAACATATGACAGTGAAGTTAACGAATCCACTAAAAACAGTAATAATCAACGGTGAGCGCTAAATCGCACAACGCTCCAGGATATCCAAACTGCAGGCTCCTCCCACAATAGAAACGAGTGCCATTTACTGGTTAATCCTAAAATGACGATACCTTGAAGCATTTTTAAAATTAATTTTACATTTTTTTCTGAACAATGAATTAAAAGCACTCTTGTGTATTCTTAAAATAATAATAATAATAATAATAATAATTATTATTATTAGATGTCTTTTCCCTGACTACCCACAAACTTTTTGTTTTATGATATAAAACCATAAGGCACTTTAGTTTGAAATAAAATTCTTTAAAAGAAAATAAATAAATAAAAATGAGAGGTAATATATGTCAATATCAAATATTTAATTTATATGCTTTAACATTGAAGTTTTATTTATGAATGTATGTGTATTTTGATTTAGAACTAGCACCTGTTAATATTAACAGGTTTTATTTATTTGTCATTTATTACTTTGATTTATTCAATTATTTATTTATTTATTTATTTACTTAAAAAAATTATTTCAGATTTACTGGTTTCTGATGTCATGGAATAAATTGAAAAAAAAAGTACGGCTATTCATAGAAAAATCACATTTAATTATTTTTATTACTTAAGAAACCAAAAAAACTTTTTTTAATTGTTTGCATATTGATAAGGTTGCTCTTAAATCCAAAAGGCCAACTTTATGACATAAGTTTTAATTTATTTTTGTAGGAAATGCGTGAAACTAGCAGGTGTTGTTGTTCATAAATTAGTTAATGACACTCATTTCCAATTTTTTTTTTTTTTTTTTTTTTTTTTTTTTTGGTAAATATTTCAGAAAATAGTGTCAAAGTGGGCGTTTTAAACTGAATTTCTGATATTTTGAATTTATATTTAATAAAAGAAAAATATAGGGAAAAAAATAAGAATAACAGATAATTTCAAATAATTTTAGCTATCAGTTATTTTCAAATACTTCATCCAAATGTTATTTAGTTATGCAAATGATTTTTTAATGTAAAAAGCAACAGCAAAGATGAACAATTTATTTAACTTATTTTTATAAATAACTATTTGAGATCGTGTTACATAAAAAACATACATATACTCTTACATTTGAACTTAAAAAAGTAGTAAGAAGGTTTTTGTTAAATCTAGTTAAAATTTAAATCAAAATTAATTTTACATTTCTTTTTCCTTCTTAGTAGTTTATCATAACCACTAAGACATTCAAAACAAATGTTCAAAGGTTTTCAAAACCTTTTTCATAATATACTTAAAATAATAATAATGATAATAATATAGTTATTTCTGTGACTACCCATACGATTTTCATTTTATGATATAACATCATAAGCTAGTGAATTTGCATAAAAATTCTTTAAAGTTAAAAAAGAGAGCGAGAGGAAATATACTTTAATATCAAGTATTTCATCTATATGCTTTACATTAAAGTTTTATTCAGGTATATTTGTGTATATGGACCAGAATATAATGTATGCATAAAAAGGTTTTTTTCCTAAAAGCCTGGGAAGGGGGAAAAAACGATTTATTTTGATTTAAGACCAACATCTGTTAATATTAGCATTTTTTATTTATTTGTTATTTCTTTCTTTTCTTTTCTTTTTTTACTTTAAAGAAAAATTATTTGAGAGTTACTAATTTTAATGTCATGCATTAATTGAAAAATCATGTTCGATTATTATAAATATGTAAGAATTCAAATAAGATCTTTTTTTTTTTTTTTTCAATTTATAATTTTTGCACTTTGTTAATAAATAAGAAAAGTTCAATTTCGAGAATCTCCTAGATTCTTATTTTTTATAGTAATTGTTTGAATTTATGTTTGATAAAAGAGAAAGAGAGATAAAAAAATATGTAGTATTTATTGTCTAATAATTTTAGCTATCAGTTACTTTCCAATACAGATAAGTGTTATTTAAATTCTGTACTACACCAAATTTGAATTTTATTTTTAAATATATTTAATAGCTAACCTTTTTACTATTTTTTTAACCTCAAATATAAAAGTATATTATCTTTAAATACTATATACATGTATATATAACTTGAATTTGAATACATTTATCATGAAAAAGTTAAATAAATTGTAATTTTTTGGGTTTTTTTTTTTTTTTTTGTAGTTTTTTTTTTTTTTTTTTTTTTTTTTTTTTTTTTTTTTGTATAAAATAATTTATTTTCTACGGTAAATTATTCAAAAGGGTTAAGATAATTCTTTAATAAATACTTTTGTATAAATCTGATTATTTTATTTACAAAAAATCCTTCAAATAGTTAAGTAAGATTTGGATAAAGGTATTTGAAAGTAATTGATAATATTAGAATGAAAATGAAATTCTAGGAGTTTCTTCAGTTAAAGTTTTTTTTTTTTTTAATGAGATGCAAAAATAATGAATAAAATAAAGTTCTGTTGAAATCCTAAATAATAATAATAATTAAACATGGAATTTTCTCAGATCAGCCCTATTTTTCTCTTTTCTTTTCTTTTTTTTTTTTTTTTTTTTAATTATTGCATGGCATCGTAAACTAGTAAATCTGAAATAAACTTCTTTTAAGCAATACAATAAATAAATAACAAATTAAAAAGAAACTTGTTAACATTAAAAGTGGCCAGTCCTAAGTCAGGGTTCAAAACATAACTTTAATGTTAAAGCATATAAATTAAATATTTACTATTAAAATATATCCCCCCTTTCTCTTTTTTATAATAATAATAATTATTATTATTAACTTTACCTTTTTTTTTTTTTTTCATTTACTAACTTATAATGGCATATCATAAAATGAAAATGTTATGGGCAGTAACAAAAAGAATATATTATAATTTTTATTATCTTTATTGTGAATAATGTTTTGAATATATTGAAGCAAAAAGAAATTTTAAATTAATTTACAGAGCCCTGCAAAACCCATATTAAACAATTCCCCAGTAGATATGACGCTCGCTTATTAGTATGGGAGGAGCTTCAGTTTGTTTATCCCTAAGCGTTGTGCGATTTAGCGCCGACCTAAGTGGAATATCATTTAAAAAATGGCAACGTAATGCGCAGAACGGTAAGTGCAATCACTGATCCCACAGAATCAGGGGATCGAAATGAAAAAGTGTGATCGCTAGACGCTTGTCTTCATATTTATATAATTACGAACGCACCAAAAAAGACGAAGTAGGTACCCGATCAATGTGGCCATTATACAGAAAAGAAGAATAGAAATGGAATACATAAGAATGTTTCCTATTTTTTATACAATTGCAATCAGCCTTGTTAGAAGCTGATTGGCATGAATTATCTTTGTCATACTACGAAATGATGAACCAGGCACAGATTTTTTTTACTAAAACATATTATTTTTGTAAATATCTGGTGTGAATTTTAAAGTAAAATGAAAGTTATTTTTAATTTGTATATTTTATGCTTACAATTTTTTAATTTGGGATATATTTTATCCCGTCTAATTTAAACGAGATTCGAAAAAGCATTTTTGCACGAAATTTTATATTTTTTAACTCTGGTAGAAAAAAAATATTTTTTGTTACTTAAAAAATAAAATTTTCGATTTTTACAATGGAGAATTTAATGTTATACAGACATTACTGATTGGTGATTGCCCCTCAAGGAGTTAAGAAACATCACGCGGGTATGTTGCTATCGGGAGACAGTGTAATTTATTCCATTTACAGGTAATGCCAAGATTTTGAAGTTTCTAGAGACCCCGTCCCAAAGAAATACTAAGCGGGACACAGAATGTCCTGCTTTTTTCACCGTAGCCAAAGTAAATCAAATTTTAACTCGTCCAATCTAAATTACAATTTTATCTTTTATTCTGAAACGAAAATTAAACTAAATTTTGATTACATTTAGTCAAATTTTAAAACTCTACTATATATATTATATAATATATACAGGTTGTTTCCAAATTTTTTTAGAATAAAAGAGGGGGGGATAGTACACATCAAGATTAACAATATTAAATAGGAGACCAAAAGTCTCAAACGTTTTCCAATGGAGATAGCCGCCATTAAAGTTTAGGGACCAAAATTTCAAATAAACAAACAAACAAAAAAAAAACGGAAAAATCAGTCGATTGATTTGCGGTTTTCACTAAAATTATTCTTTATGTCGGCATTTTCTTGAAATTAAAGTATAAAGATAAATTTCAAAAAATGCCGATAGAGGGCGCTTTATACTTTGGAGTAACGAACAGCTATTTTTTGCCGGTATTTTTTGCATCTCATTAAATGTTTTCATAAGCTTAGACTCAAACTTAAATTTTGAGCTCAAAATCTGAAAGTGGGAGTGGTTAAGTAGCACAAACTGAACTGTGTTCAGAGGATTCAAATTTCAAATGATTATAAAAAACGGAAAATTGGTCGATTCGTTTGCGGTTTTTGCTAAAACTAATTTTTAAATGAGCATTTTCTTGAAAATAAATTTTAAAGATAATTTTCACAAAATGCCGATAGAGGGCGCCTTAGACTTTGGAGTAGCGTACAACTATTTTTAACTGTTATTTTTTTAATCTCATTAAATGCTTTCAAATGCATAAAGTTAAATTTTAGGCTCAAATTCTGAATCGTTGGGAGTGTTTAAGTAGCGAAAAATTAAATTGTGTTCGAGGAGGGGGGGGGTGTTAAATTTCAACTCCTGAAGACACTTCAATTTGTGCTACTTAACTACTCCTAATTATTCGGATTTTGAGCTCAAAATTTAAGTTTAAATCTAAGCTTCCGAAAACATTTAATAAGTTTTTGCAAGCATTTAATTAGAACAAAAAAAATAATGGTTAAAATTAATTGTTCGTTACTCTGAAGTTTAAGGCGCCCTCTAATGGAATTTTTTTAAATTTATCTTTAAATTTTATTTTCAAGAAGATACTGACTTAAAGAATAGTTTTATTTTAAACTGCAAACGAATCGACAAATTTTTCCATTTTCTATAATGTAATGTCTATATTTAAACATGGATTTTACGCCAGAATCAAAGACAGGTTATGTTCGATTTAATTTGTTCAAATATTTTTCTTATAAATTAAAAAGCTCATTATTTTCATAAAGATTAAATTGATATTTTTCTATAAAATTTAATATTTTCGACAAAAATCTAATCTTTCAATATTTATCTTACCGTTGCAAGAAAATCAGATCTCGAAATGATAATTAATGCTAAACAATTAATTTTGATTTGAAAGATTTTCTGTAAAAGGAAAATGAAATAAAAAATAGACATGAATACATGTTCATAATCAAAATAATACGAAAATACGAAAAGAATGTGAATTTGACCTCATATATCAAAAATAGAATTAATATGCTTTGCGATTGAAATAAATGTGCAATGTTTTATTATTGTTAATTCTGATAATTCAAAAACAATGACACCAATATTTCACGGTTTATCGTCTGCATACAGCTAACAGAAATGTTAAATTTTTAATCAAAAATTTCAATAAGAAAATTTTTTTTTAAAGCAAGTGGTTAGTAAATGACAAAATTATGCTTCCGCAAGATGACATCATTGATTTGGAAATAAATATTTTCATTCGTATAAACCAGGACTGTCCAAACCGGTGATCTTTACAGGTTTTCTTGGCGCCCTTTCGAAGGTTTCCTGTTACAGGTCTGTTTTTTTTTAATTAAAATTCACTTGTAAAAGATATTTCATTTAAAATCATTGATATTTCCTTGAGAGATGTTTTAAAAATCTCTACAGGTGTATTTCATGCATCAACATGCATCATTTTTCATTTTACGAATAAAGGTTCGTCGATTCTTATGTTTTACTTGGCACTTATTTTTACATTCGTTATACTTTCTTTTTGGCAATAGTTTCTAATAATTGGCTTAAATTTTCACATTTTTATGATTGAGGTATGTCAAGACCGTATAAATATAAAATTCCGTATTGTCACCGTTGAAATGTCACGAAGACTTGATTAATTTTTTATATTTTCAATTATGAAAATTGAAATGATTCGCTTATTTTATTCATTTATCTTTTTATAATAATGCGGGAATGGAAGTCACCGGTAGCAGCTTGTAGTCTGTGGAAAAATCCTTTAGTTAATTCAGATTACGAAAAATAAAGGAAGCAGAGTCAGCTGAGTGAAGAAAAAGATTTTTTTAATCTTTTTTAATTTGATCTGAAACATTGGTTTGTGTTAAATATGAAAGGTATTTATAATGTTATGATTTTAATTTTAATTTAGATGCTATATGGATTGATATCAAAAAAGCTTTTTCATTGCACAAAATCAAGTTTGCGGTTTGAATAATGATGAATAATCAGCTGTTGGCTTTAAAAGTCTTCAAAGATACCTATATTTAGATGGTTTTAGTAAATTAATTCTATCGAGTAGATTATTATGTATTTAGATAAGATGTTAGATACATATATTATAGAGCAGCAATCAAAGCTTTTTTTTAAACGAATTTGTAAAACTTTAGATTACTGAGTTTACACTTACAGAAGCTCCTGATACATCAGGCTTAGTGTTTGTGGTTGGCAGGCATGTAGAAGTATGAGGATAATGAAAAATGCTTGTCCAAACTGTTACTTATCCTTATAAATCAAAATGTATAAAGAATATAAATTTATACGATAACCATTAGCACAATTAATAGAAAGTTACAAATTCAAAGGGCATAGCCGGATAAGCATTGGAAACTTGCCTTTCAATCAAATTTCTTGATTTTTTCTCCATGTGTGGCTGCTTATCTGACAATGTATTTCCGTTATTATCACTTTATAAATATTGATATTTTATGAGATAAAAATGTTTTTTCGATTTTTTAAAAACCTCATTTTCTTAAAAACTACCAAACCGAATTATATGCTATTAATTGAGTTTATATAGATGTCAAAGATGAATATCTGGAAATTTTTGTATAAATTTCTGATCGTAAAAATTGTGTGAAAAAGTGATTAAAAAATTTACAAAAATGAAAATTATATCTTATAGTTGTCCGAAAATTACCATTTTGTTGTAAAAAATTCCTCATTTGTGCCCGCATATTATATAAAAATTTCAAAAGTTTCCGTTGGGTACTTCATATAAATATCTGCGAAAATATATATAAAAATTATTAAAATTCATTTATCTGTTATTTGGGGCGGAGCTACCCATCTTCGATGTCTGAAGAATTTTGGGAATATAAACTTACAGAATTGCTGGTTTTTAAGTTTTAATGAGCACATTTGCATCATTCTCAACGCTTGCAATACAGTTTCAATTTCAAAATTTGTTGTTGTCGTGGTATACAAGAACTGGAAAGAATATTTTTGGTATAGAAACAAAACTACATTCTTCGATATCAAAATGTAACGACAGTGATCAAAAACAATTTAGTTAAAAACCTTTCTCACCAGTTTTTATAAACAGAAATTATATTTAATAGTTTCAAGCTTCTTCATGAATGAAGCTCTGTTTTGCATCGTGTTGACGCGCATGCGTATGTTATTGCTAAACTTTGCGATCGGAATCAAATTCGTTTTAGTGAATGATTTTTATTTGTTACGATGTCATCTAAGAATGATAATACGAAATAATGATTGTTGTGGAAGTTTTCTTGGGGAAAAAAGGGGTTACAGAAAAGAAAAACTATTTATTTTTATGCATAAAATAATGTAATACGTTATCAAGTGTCATCAAGTTTTTTTTTCCCCATAAAAAGTAACTGTTCTTTAAAGTGTGGCCTAAACCTCTGAACACGACTATGTATTTGCATATAAAATTTCACAAAAAATTAGCTATGTCTTTACAATATTTAATCTCCTGGTAAATTTTCCACTGTTTTTTAAACTAATATTTTTTTATTAAAAAAATTACTTAATTAAATATTAAGCAGTTCAAAATTACAGGCATATATTTTTCAGTACAAAATATCATCCAATGTTATCAGCTTTCTATTTTTTCTTTTTACTCAAATTATGTATATTTCCCTAATATTTATCTTCGATTTAAACAGCCTCAGTAATCTACTATAAGAATAAACAAAAAAAATTCTAGTAGCATAAATCTTAAATAAAAAATTGTCTATTACTACAGATTCCAGATAATATGTCAGAATTTCAAGAACTGATTAAATTTCAAATCTAGCTACGAATCATCCATATTAACGCGGTAAAAAGAATAATTACTTATTCTTATTATCTTTCCTTAAAAGTGGTGAAAATGTTTGAATAAAAATCATTATATAACAGTCGTTACATTTCGATACCAAAGAATGTTGTTGTTTTCTCGGCAAAACTTTTTTTCTCTATTGTTTCCAAAGCAAAACACCAGTTTTCAATATCGAAATAGTATCGATAGTATCGAAAATTATGGTTTATATGCTTAATGAAATCTATAATTTATTAGTTGACACATTCTCTGATGACATTGTACCAAAAAGCCTTCGGATGTCGAAGTTAAATAGCTCCGCCCCAAATAACGCCTTTAAATGAATTTTTATAATTTTTATACATATTTTCGTAAATATTTATATGAAGTACCCAACGCAAACATTTGAAATTTTTATATAATATGCGGACACAAATGAGGAATTTTTTACAAGAAAATGGTAATTTTCGGACAACTATAAGATATAATTTTTATTTTTGTAAATTTTTTAATCACTTTTTCACACACTTTTTACGATCAGAAATTTATACAAAAATTTCCAGATATTCATCTTTGACATCTGTATAAACTCAATTAATAGCATATAATTCGGCTTGGTAGTTTTTGAGAAAATGAGGTTTTTAAAAAATCGAAAAAACATTTTTATCTCATAAAATATCAATATTTATAAGGTGATAATAAGGGAAATACATTGTCAGATAACCAGCCATACATGGAGAAAAAATCAAGAAATTTGATTGAAAGGCATGTTTTCAATGCTTATCCGGCTATGCCCTTTAATGAGACTACGGGGAGGGGGGTTCAGGGCTTCTGATCTGCAGACTTAGTAGTTACAGATATGAATGAATACTATTGTTTAAATTTTAACGAGGAGGACTTAATACCAGTAGTGGCGCTCACTCGTCTGTTAAAGTTGGACATTATTTGAGGAGTAACTCATTGATGAAACACATTTAAACTTACTTACACTAAACTGTTTATTTTAGCTGGTGTGAGTAGAATATATTATTATATCGAGCTTTTATTTTCGATGAAGGCACTAATGTACAACAGTTTCCAATTTCATTCGTTGAATTTTTTTTTTTTTCTTTTCTATAGCTTCTTTCTAAAAACAGACTCGGTGATATACGATGAATTACTGTTTGATTCACTATCATATGGTAATTTTAAAGATTTTTTTTTCTTTTCTGATCACATTTAAACCAATATATATACTCTTTTACAAGTTGCTTTATTAAAAATTTGAGCATGTGTTTTCAAAAATAGCAAATGCACGTAAAGTAAAATAAATATAAAATTATAACATAAAATTGGTCCGTACTAGAGATTTATTGCACAAGTATTTGAAACCAGCCAAACAAGATTAATTTTCAATAACCGTTTCCACTTATCTTAGCAGGAAAAATCGGTGTTTGGTAAATACTGTTATAATCTGATTTATAATTTATTGATCAACGTCAGATTTCTCTTACAGAATACAGATATTTTTCTGTTTTAATTATTACAATTAATTTTTTTCTCATAATTTATTTATTTTATTTTAAAGGGCGGGGTTGAAGGAATTCAGAAATTCCATCGAACAATAATTTTGCATTGCTGCTGTATTTTCAAAATTAATCGTCAATAATAATAATAGTAATAATAAAAAGGAGGATTTTTGTATGATTTATAGTGATTTTATAAATATTCTAAATTTGTCTTGTGTTTCTACTTACAATATTCAGCTTACTGCTTGTTTGTTTACTTGCAGAATTTCAAATTTCATATTTAATAGTTCAAAAATTTTTAATAATTATTTATATATTTTTAATAATTATTTTATATATAAGAGAAATCGTATTTTCTGTTATTTCTATGATTATTATTCACTAGATTTGAGAAAATAAATAATTCTGTTTATTGCCTAGCAGAAATTTTAACGTTATGGCTTTTACTATTATGTTAAATAAAAGTAGAATATAAAAGATGTCAAAGTATGCGGTACAATTTTCGTATGAATAAAGAAATTAAATATTATTACCAATGATCATCAGTACTGAAAGTACTCCAGGTAAAATATTAAAATGGTATGAACTCTTTTAGGAAGAAATGTATTTATTATATATATTTTTTCAATTTTTGTTTCGAGCCTACAGATTAATTTTGAAATGGGAGACAATTTTCAGGAGCCTAAAGAAATATATCACCTCTTATCAACAGTTCCTACAAACATTAACAAAGAACACATGAATTAACGTCTGAATTCAATTTATTAATTGTTAAAAATACATATATATTAAGACGAACATAATCACAATACAACAGAGCAACAGCACTGTACACCCTGGCACAGGTTCGAATCCAGGCCCCGGTTATGTAAGCTGGGGCCAGGATTCACTCAATATTGGATTATTGCATTAATAGTGATCATTCCTGTCTTAATGTATGTGTACCTCTCAAAATTTACAAAGTATTTAACCTTTGAAATTCCAATAGATCTTCCAGTTAAAATAATTTCTTAAGAGATTATTTTGCATTAGGTTGAAGGATATGTGTAGAGTTTTTGAAAAATATGGTGGAAGATATCAGTACTCTGAAAAAAAGGGAAAAAAAAAAAACAGAATTAATGGTACGGGATTGAATCTGTGAATTTTGTACTTCATACACTGACATGAAGAAAACAAAACAAATTATACACTCACCCCAGTAAAATTAAATACTTAATGTTTAATAAAATAATATGTGTTTTCTCGACATTTGTGCGGCGTTATCCTACTTGAATTTACTTAACAGGTGAACGCCTATACGGCATTATGTTCGCCTTGTTGATTCTTATAAAAATAGTCATTTGAGTTTCTTATACGTATATCTTAGGATATGGAAAACTTTCAAAATTAAACTACTTATTGTACATCTAGCTTTGCCTCATGCTTTCATTCAGTTGAATTAGTTTACACACAATAACTGCATTTGAATGAAGTAGCTCCTCCCTCGTACATGCTGCTTGAAATCAGAGGTTAGGGAAATGGACAGTATTTTAATGTAAGTATGATCTTTAACGCATTTTAGGAAGGTAACTAGTGTCATACAATTTTTCAAATGCAAAAAGGTAATTAGGGGACTGTGAGTACATGCAGCAACATGGTGTTTTTATGATTATTATATAATTTTTCACAGAATTACTTATTAAAGAATTCTAAGGACTAAAAACGATAATAATAAAAAAAATCTATTTCAAAAAAAGTAAAATTGATTGCATATTTTGAATTGAGCTCAGTATATGCAAAGCCGAAAGCAAAATTAAAAAAAGTTTGGACCTTGAGGACTACATAAAATTTTAATTAAAATTACTGCGTATTAACAGAGGGTAGGAATCTTACATTTTAAAGAATATACCTACAAGCAATGAGTATTTTATGTGTAGGACACTAATATAAATAGACGAAACAGCACTGAAATATTGGCTATAAATAAAAAAACAGTAACAACACAACAAAATATAAACACAATTAAATAACAGAACTTTGCATGAACTAGATAGCACCACCTGTCGCTTTCTTTGAAAGTTCTCTCAATTCTTACTGCTAGTTTGTGACTTTCTGCCCTTAATGACACGTGTTTATGTTGCTGGTGTCGGCGTGTTAAAATTTAATCCCCGAAGTGTGTTCCTGGTATCTTTTGATTTTTGGTAATTTAATATTACATAGTTGTATTATTTAATTAGTAATATATATACAGGATGATTCTACATTGTTTTTACCAAAAAATGAGGGTTGATAGTACACATCAAGAGAAACAATATTAAATAGGAAACCAAGTGTCCCAAACGTTTTTGGTAGGAGATAGTCATTAAAGTTTGGGATCCAAAATTTCAAATAATCATAAAAAATGGAAAAATTGGTCGACTGATTTGCGGTGTTCCCTAAAACTAATCTTTATGCTAATATTTTCTTGAAGATAAATTATAAAGATACATTTCAAAACATACTGATTGAGGGCACTTTAGACTTTGGAGTAATGAACAACTATTTTTTTTTTTCCTATTTCATTAAATGTTTTTGGAATCTTAGACTTAAACGTAACTTTAAAACTCCATATATGAATAATAGGGAGTGTTTAAGTAGCGCAACTTGAACTGTGTTCAGAAGGGGGGGGGGAGGTTCAAATGATTATGTAAAACGGAAACATTGGTCAATTTTTTATGCGGTTTTTGCTAAATCTAATCTTTATGTCAGTACTTCTTTTAAAATAAATTTTACAGAAAATTCTCAAAAAATTCCGTTAGAAGGCGCCTTAGACTTTCAAGTAACGTAAAGCTATTTTTATCCGTTATTTTTTGTATCTCTTTAAATGGTTACAAAAGCTTAGACATAAACTTAATTTTGAGCTCAAAATCTGATTCGTTGGGAATGTTTAAGTAACTCAAATGGAAAATATTAATATAAAAAAAAACTGCAGCGTGCTAAGAAGATAAAATTAATTAATTTAAGCCCATTTAATACCAAACTATAGCAATACAATATTTTTAAAACCCAATTGAATATACAGGGTACATGCCATGACATATCAAATTTTAGCTTTAAAAAAAAAAAAAATATTAGACCGATATGAAGATTTCAGATATTTTTATCTCATAAAAACAGAAAAAAATCATGCAGTTAAGGATTAATGGGAAATTTAAACAGTCGCTTAAAGAGAATGAAGGAAAGATATTTTTTTTACTTTGAATTTAATTAAAGGTGGATAAATTATAAATGGATTAAATCATCTGGTGATTCTGAACTAGATAAATATACCGTTTTCAATGGAAGTTCGTAGAATGTTAAATAAAGGTACATTTACCTTTATATGCATGCAATTAAAGTTATCAAAGCCTTTGTTTACTTGAAAATAAAGAAAAAAAGATTGTTTTTTAACTACTTCAGATAAAATAGTATGTTATATTTTGTTATTACATTATATTATATATTGTTATACACTATATTATTTTGTGGTTGCATTATTGTTTTTAGTTATTTCTCAACTATTTTAACTGTTTTTATACTGTTAAAATAAAAATAATATGGTAGGAATTGCGTACATTTTGCCACTTATGGAACTTTTTGATTTAAATAGAATAGATATTGCTGAATGAAAGTATATGTTTTATAAAAATGAATCATATTCATAAAAACTAGGAAAAAAGGTGCGACCGCGCACTTTTTAACCAAGAAAATGTTATCTAAAATAGTAACAACTTTAAATGGAAGGATTGAAATCTTTTAAAAGAGCATTTAAGAATACTTTTTTTTAAGTGCTGTTTCATAATATAAAAATATATCACATAATGTATTTCACTAATATTACTTGTTTTAGAGCGTAGGCTGAACAGTTAAACAGAAATTGTGAACTTTTGTTAAAATATGAAAGTGAAGTTAAACAATCCACTAAAAACAATACTAATCAAAAGGTTCCCTTGATACTTTCATAGTTATAAAAGATTTTTTGGTGCTGCCATCTGTTACCATTTGCATGAATATCAGAAATATATAGTGACTTTGTCAGTCATTTAATCTTTGTATTGTTTACAATAAAAATCAACAGGTTCCTGTCATTGACTTTCTAATGACTTTCTAATCTTAGGTCATTGTTTCCAGTGTTATTTTGATGCTTGTAAAAGACTTTTGGTGCTGCCATCTATTGCAAACGATATGAACATGACAAATATGTACTGACATAAATCAGGCATTTATTCTTTGTTTATTTCTTTTTTGCCGTTAACCGTTTTCAAAATTAACATTTTATGAATGAAATTGTACAAAAAAAAAAAAAATAATTTCAACCTTTTAAAAAATAACATCGTTTACGCTTTTATAAAAAGCTATTTAGAAAAATCAGTCTATTACTGACAATCATTCAGCAAAAAAGGCTATTATTTACTAAAATTAAGAATGAATTTAGAACATGGCATTTTCTTAGAATATTTTAAATAGTAAACAGAGGAAGTAGAAAATATAAGCATTAATTTTTTTTCTGCTTCCCAATCATTTTAGTGTGTTATTTTTTCATCAAATGTTAACATTAATTAGTGCTGCCATCTATTATCAATATTCTTAAATGACTGTTATTTCTATGTACTGTTTTTTAAACTTTTTAAACTGAAATCACTTGGAACTAGAAATTCCGGAAGATAGTTTTCATCTTATCCAATCATAAACTTTCTATAGTTCAATAAAACTATTTTTCCCTACACGAACGGGGTGCTAGCTTGTTGGTCTGAGGTATCAGCTTGAGAAATCCCAGTCTACGGAGTTTTTCGTTTAAAAGGTGGATTGATGTTTTTCTACCATTACAATATTGATCAGAAAAACAATGTAAGTACTAAAAAAAATGCCAAAAAAGAAAATATACATATATTCAAATACAAAATTTTGAATATATATATATGTATCTATATAATAAAGGCCAAACGTATCTGTGCGTAACGCATACGTCATGTTTTGAATGGCAACACTTTTCGATGAAATTTTAATTTTGCAATTTTCGCTATTGTAAAATTTTAAACTTCTAGACATAGCACGTTTTCGACATTTATACCACCGTATGCAGAAAAATATGCACGTTTAAATGCAGTTTGTTAGAAAACTGTATCTCAATTTGTTTTTGAGATATTAATTTTTTTATAGTTTTTAGTTCATTTTCTCTAATGGTGGCAACTTAAGTATCGCATTTGTGTGGGAAAAAAAGGAAAAATATCCATAGAGTAAAAAAAAAAAAAGGAAGATGAATAGAGATGCAGTTTGGTGGCAGAAGGTGACGCTAAAAAATCATCTCTAAAATTCGCTGCATTGCATCAAACACAACCACGTGCATTCGCAAAAATGGAAAACTTTTAGCGATACAGTTTTAATTCATAATACAATGAAATGCTATTTTAGAATGCTAAAATATAATTATTTTTTTTTTTTTTCATTTAGAGAAAAAATTATGTTAAAGGATCCGGTCTCTGTTCTTAGAGATTGTTTTGTTTGGCCCGAATAAGAGACTTAAATTGGAAGAACAACGCCCATGAAACCGTTTTAATTGCATACTTCGCCTCCATTTATCTCTTTTCTACGTGAAAAATAACAGATCACTGTATATTTTAGTTGCCATTTTTTCATAGCAATCGAAAAAAATAGTAATTAAAAACGTGTTATGTCAAAATATCGTCGGCTATAGTGAATGTTGTTGGTTTTATTTCGTTTTTTCCTATCAATTTAATAACTTTTAGTTCGTTGCAAACTTAATTTACAAAAAATACATCAATTAATCTTTACAAAAATGTATTTTAAAGAATGTCTGTGTATCATATTTTCTTAGTTGATTTTATAAACTGAAATAATGCAATTTTATTCTTTGGCAAGATCTTTGGCTAATAAATTCTATCTTGCGTCTAATACCGAAGTACCGATAATTTTCAAAGCTTTATATGATAACATAATTAATATTTTTCATATAAAATTGCTGTTTGGAATTAGTTGGCAGTTTAAAAAGCATATTACGTAGGAACAATTTATTGGACTTTTCAATTTTAATTTTTAAAAAAGTTTTTCACCTTTACTCTGTGACCCGGGAACCCCGGGTTCGGTGTACTAGTATAAATAAATTTTAAATATTATTACAATGTTTAAAAAAATCGATTCTTAATATTAATCAATTCGAGTGGAAATTGAATAAAATATTTTAGGAATACCAAAAGAAATCTATATTTGTAAAAAAGATGCATTAAACATTTTCCCAAATAGAATTTTGTTCATTTTTTTTTTTCTTTTTCTTTCTTTCTTTTTTTTTTTTTTTTTTTTTTTTTTTTTTTTTTTTTTGAATATATATATATAAGACCATTAATAGTAAACAATATTAACCATTTGAAATTAACCATTGAATTTAATAACTTATAGCACATTGAATATGAAAGAAAACAGAATTGAAAGAGGAACTGTTGACATTCTCCAATTCTCAATATAGGAAGAATTAAATAGTTTTTTTTTCTTTGTTATTTAACTAATTTTTGATTCGATTCAAATATCTTTCTAAACTGTTGTAGGACTCAAAAATGCAATTTCTACCAGGGCTTTGTTCAACAGAATTCGGAACTACTCGCTTCATAAGATACATGTTTTTGGGTACTGCTCTGTTATCCCGTCGACCAAAATATTATCGCCAAATTACAAGATTAAGTGCCAATAATGGATGATTGTGAATGTCACATTCAATGACATTCGACACGAAATACGCATTTAAAACGTTATCAAATGATTTTTATCTTTACTTTTTATTTGTATTTTTATTAATGTTTTACTAATTTTTTTTTTTTTTTTTTTTGTTTTTTAAAATAAAAATTATGTCAATATGCTTAGTTTGACGATTTGTATAATTTGGCAAAATTGGTCGACGGGATAACAGAGTAGTACATGTTTTAGTTGTGTTTTCGCTAAGACAAAGTCCCATTTGATAACAAATATTTAACATGATTAGCATTCTATGGCATTGTTAAATTTTGTATTATTAAAGTTTTTTTTTTTGTTTGTTTCTCTAGAATTTTTTGTTATTTCAGTGTTCAAGTTTCTTATTTTATTTCATTTTTTTTCTTTTGTAGTGCTGTCTGATCTTGGTTTATTTAGCAGTGTGCAAACATCTTTTTGCAAATAAAAATATCCACGGCACATGAGCACTCAAGATAGCGTCATTTTAGCATCTATGGCTTATCTTTTTGGATAGAATAAGTCGATGATTATTATTTCTGAGTTCGTAATGGGAATGATTTTCAGGCAGAAATTAAAAGACTCCTACAATAGAAGAATCAGTAATGTCTGTCTATATACTACCTCTGACAAAAAAGTTCGGTGAATAGTCCTGTAAATTTAAAATAGATAAAATAGCAACGAAAGTTACCATACCAGCCTTCGAAATAGTCATCACCCATAGCTATACACCGCTGAGATCTGTTATACATGTCCAGGGAAATTCGCAGGAAGTCTTCTTTTGGAATGGAGTTCAAAAGCTTCGTCACGTTTCATTGAATGCCAGCAATATGGTCAAATCTCTTTCAAAGAGAGTTTGAGTGGTGAAAATAGGAAGAAGTCTGGAGGATTGAGATCTGGCGAGTATGGTGGATGTTCAATTTGCACCACCCCTCAATAATTTAATTCAGTGTCTTGCAGAGCTTAAAACCAAACTTTAAACTGATCATTTGATCGTTCATTATCCTGTGCTCGGTTAAGAACCAACACACTGAACAAGCACTTAGTAAAGCACGTCTTGCACAGAACATAAACGACGCTCGACTGAACAATGGTGGGGGAAGATGGTCAACACTTGCCTCTATGCAGGTGCAGCGTTTTGTTTCCCCAGTGTTTCCAGATCGATTGTTCTGAATTCATTCACCGAACTTTATTGTCGGAGGTAGTATATCGATTCTAGATGACAGCACCAAACTAAAATTTTCACTTTTTTGCTTTATGAAACATAATTATCAAAGAGGATGATTTCTGATGATAAATACCTCCACCACATCTATTTACTAATTAAAATAGAGAAATTATGGATAAATTATTGCAAAATTTCTTTTGAATTTCCGTTGTTATTAACTTTTTTTTTTTTTAACATTACGTTATGTAACTAAACTTTACAGAAAAACTTTTAATAACTGTATTTATCAACAGCTATTTTTAAAAGGCTAGCAGTATTATTTATCACACAATTTCATTCATAAATATTAACGTTGTATATTACTCTTGAAGAAAAAAAATGACAAAACCATGAAACAATTCCTTTTTTTTTAATCCATATACTATGTCTATTTATTTCTCCTTCTAAATATTCACAAAACTTTCCAAATGTTAGTCTGCATGTTATTTAATGACAAATGTTCTATTACTAATTCGGGTTAAAATTAATAAATGGAAATATTTCTTGATATTTTTATAATAAGAAAAAAAAGTATGTGCTGATTTTAAGATTATAAAAGCCGAATAAAAAATACAAAATAAACCTACATATAATATAAAGCATCAGTTTAAAATATCAAATTATTTATATATGCTACAAGTGATCCATCAAAATAAAATAAAATGGCAAAATATACCTTTTAATTTTACATGCTTTGAGTGTTCTGACGGCAACTTTTTCAACATTTATAATTCAACATATGAATACAAATATGAACATATAAATTAAAATATTCCATGTTCTATATTAATTTATAATTTTAGTAAATAATATCCTTTTTCCGAATGTCTATCTGTGATAAATTGATTTTTCTAAATAGTTTTTTATTAAAACATAATCGATAAATTTTAAACTGTTAAAATGATTTTTTATGCAGTTTCGTTCATAAAATGTTCATTTTGGAAGAGGTTAAATGCAAAAACAAAGCAAACAGTACAAAGAATATGGCTGATTTCTGTCACTATATCTTCTTGATATTTAGGGAATTTGCAATAGATGGCAGCACCAAAAGTCTTTCAGAAGCATCAAAATAACTGAGGAACCTGTTGATTAGTATTGTATATTTTGAAAATTCTTTGTTTCGGCACAGAAGTCTATTTATAAAGTTTAAAAGGAACAAAGGCAAAAGGAATACATTAAATACCTTTAGCAGTTTAAAATAAAAATTTTGGAAAAAAATATTTTTCTGAAACTTGAATAGAAATTCTGGTCTTCTAGTGTTAATGAGTTGATAGTATTGTTTTTAATGAGTTCTTTAACTTCATTGTCATTTTTTAACTAAAGTTCACATCTTTTATTAACTGTTCAAACAGCATTCTTAAACAAGGTACATAAATTTCAGTCCATTTCATTTAAAGATATTTTGATATCATTTTGTTTAGATTCGTTTTCGTGATGAAATTGCATGAGGTCGCATGTAATTTGCTAGTTTCAGTGTTGATTTCAGGGGGTGGCCAAGGGGGGAGGGGGGTGATTCCCAGGGAGCAATGAAATGTCCCCCCCCCTGAAAAATTAAAATTTTGCGTTTTCAATGGTCAAAAAGTACATTTCCCCCCCCCAGAATTCCACAATTCCCCCCCCGGAGCCACTGAAATCCCTCCCGGAGAAAAGTGTTTGAATTCAACACTGCCTAGTTTTATCAATATGGTTATTATAAGATATATATACCTTCAATTAACAACTACTTTCAAAAGCCATGCTTTGTTTGGATTCGCGAAACATTATTTCAAAAGATAAATATCTATCTATTTATTTTAGTTTTAGTTTTACGTAAAAATCTTGTATAGAAAAGTTATGACTTAATATTCCATTTCTCTTAAATTCGTCAAACTATTTTATATCATTTTTCACGTAGAAATATTTCAATTTCAGTCTCCAAAGGTTTTCGAGATATTTTATTTATTTTTATTTGCAAAAATGCGTCCGTAATGGATAAGCATGTAAAATTAATTAAAATAATAATTTTTAAGGTTATTCTGCAAAAGTAAAATACTGTGCAAATCTACAGGTCATAATTTATTTTTATGTTTAATTTCAAAACAAAATGCATTTTTTTTTTTTTTGTAAAGTCTATGACAAAGTATAATTTGTGTGGTCTCTTAGAGGACTCGTTTCGCTCATCCTAATTGTACTTAAATCAAAAAGTTCTATAGCTAGTTCAGCTCCTTCAATGCTAACCCCCACAGTAGTCGATATGTTCTGACCTCCAAAGTGATAGAGTGTAGGTGCTGAGATCGAACCCAATCTCGACCTCTCTAACCGTTCGGAGTTTCCCATGGTTTTCACCGAAACTGGGATTTTCTTGTGTAAGTACAGGTTAGGTTCTCTTAGAAAGACCCCTTCCCTCCACGGATGGTATTCTACCCCGTAGGGCCTATACCCCACAGTGTAGATAATTGGCCGACATAAATAACAACATCCTTCAATGCTATCTTTCCTTTAATTGTATAAAAAAATTAAAACAGTTGAAAAGTAACTAATACTGTTAGTTAAATTACTATCATTCTCCCTTTATTTTCAAATAAACAAAGTCTTTATTAACTTTCAATGCATTCATATAAAGACATTTTTTAATCCGCATCTATGAATTTCCATGGAAAAACGGTACATTGATTTAGTTCAGAATCACCAGATGATTTGATCCAGTTTTCGTCCTCTTTAACTTGTCTCTATCGACAGTTTAAATTTTTCCTTAAATGCAACTCTTGTCATTTCCACTTGGGTTTTTTCATTTATGTAATTGTTTGAATAATAACTGCAAATTCGAAAATTAAACAAACAATTTACAATACAATTAATTACATTAAGCATTTCACTTAAAGCTTTTCGCGGCAAATGAGTAGCTCAACGCATTCCCTGAGAATGAGGGAGACAGGGCAACAAGTTACGCCATCTACTGACATATTTTTCATAGAAAATTAAACACAAAATCTTCATTTTTTTACACAAAAATATTGTGTAATTGATGTGTGCAGTTAAAATTTCAGTAAATATAATTTAAAATGAAGTGTGTGGTTTCATCTTCGTATTACCCATGAAAAGAAAAATAATACGAATTTGGGGCTACCAATAACATAAAACCAAATTAAATGAAAAAAAAAATCCCATCAAAAACAAAACACAACAAAATTACAAAAATGAATAAAAAAATAAATACATAAAATTAACAGGAAAAATATATCATACACCATATTTTACTCTTTAAAATGTAAGGCAAAATTATTTGATTTGACTATGCTAACCTAAACTCAATATCTCAATATAAGATGAAATATGAAATAAAAATAGGCAATAAATATGCAGAGCTGCCAACGTCTACGCCTATTTAAATCTTATAAACATGTTTCGAACCACAAAAATATTTTAGTAAAATGTATACCAAATATATTCAATGTTATGCATTACAGAACATATTCTTAATTATTTACTAAACTTTCTGTTTCTAAAGTGTTTATTTGACTATAAATAGGCGTAGTAATTGGCAGCCATGAATATGTGGATTTTAGACACTTAGAAATAGGTCGGCGCTAAATCGCACAACGCTTAGGGATAAACAAACTGAAGCTCCTCCCATACTAAGAAGCGAGCGCGATCTATTGGAGAATCCTTTTAAAATACGCCAGGCAGGGGGGGGGGGGCAGCAAAAAGGAGTTTAAAAATCAATTTAAAAATTTATTTTTAAAACTTCTTTTTGCTAGAATGAATTGAAAACATTCTTTACTATATAATATATTTTTTCAGTGTCTACCCATAAAATTTTCATTTTATGATATGACATCAAAAACTAGTAAATTTTAAATAAATTTTTTTTAGTAAAGTTAATAAAAAGAGAGAGAGAGCGAGGGGATATATTTTAATGCTAAATATTTAATTTATACGCTTTAACACTCAAAATTAGGACTATCCTGTATCAAAATTAGCATGTTTAATTTATTTGCCATTTATTTATTGTTTTACTTAAAATAAATTTATTTCAGATTCACTAGTTTATAATTTCATTTCAAAGTAAAAAATTTATTTCAAAGTAAAAAATTTACGGCTGATCACAGAAAAATCCATGTTTAATTATTATTATTATTTAGGAATTCAAAGAAGAGCTTTGTTTTATTCATTATTTTTGCATCTCATTAAGAAACAAGAAAAGTTTATCTGAAGAAACCCCTATAATTTTACTTTTCATTCTAATATTTTGAATTTATATTTAATAAAAGAGAAAGGGAAAAATAATAATATCATATAATAAATATAATTATTTTTGAATA
Organism: Maratus speculifer; assembly: GCA_964019185.1. Taxonomy (NCBI): domain Eukaryota; kingdom Metazoa; phylum Arthropoda; class Arachnida; order Araneae; family Salticidae; genus Maratus; species Maratus speculifer. The sequence continues at coordinate 450,862 of CAXHSM010000011.1, read as the reverse complement.
ATTATAGCTATCAACTATTTTCAAATACTAATCTAAATCTAACTTAATTATTTAAATTATTTTTATTAATAAAATAAACAGATTTATACAAAAGTATTTATAAAAGAATTATCTTAACCATCTTTGATAATTTACTAGAGAAAATAAATTATTTTTCATGGAAAAAAGCAGTTACAAAAATGTATAATTTATTTAGCCTATTTCTGATAAATGCATTTAAATGCACGTTAAATAAAAAAGACAACATACTCTTATATTTGGGCTTGAAAAATAGTAAAAAGGTTTGTTTTTAAATATATTTAATAATTTATATTCAAATTTAGTGTAGTATGAAATTTAAATAAGGCTTAGCTAAAATTATTGGAAACTAAAAATTTTATATTTTTCTCTCCCTCTCTTTTTTAATAAGTATAAATTCAAACAAATACTGTGAAAAATAAGATCCTAGTGGGTTCTCAAAATTGAACTTTTCTTACTTGTTAACAAGATAAAAAATTGAAAAAAATAAATAAATAAAAGATTTTATTTGAATTTTTACATAATAAAAATAATTGAATATTATTTTTCTATTAATACATGATTTCATAAATTAGTAAATCTTAAATAATTTTTCTTTAAAGTAAAATAATAATAATAATAATAATAATAAAAGAAAGAACAAATAAAAAAATAAAACATGGTAATAGATGTTACTCTTAAGTCAATTTTTTTTAAGGGAAGAAACTATTTGTGCATATATTATATTGCAGTACATGTACAGAGACATATGCTTGAAAATAACTTCAACATAAAGGATATAAATGAAATATTTGGTATTAAAGTATATTCCCCCCGCCCCCTTCTCTTTCTCTTTGTTCACGTTAAAGAATTTTTAAACATTCATTGGCTTATGATATCATATCATACAACAAAAATTTTATGGATAGTCAGAGAAAGAATTATATTATTATCATTATTATTATTTTAAGAATATTATGAATATGTTTTTAATGAAATACTAATTTTTAAAAAAATGTAAAATTAATTTGAATATTTTATTTATTTTTATTTGGATATTTATACTTTTAACTATATTTTTAACAAAAACCCTTTACTACCTTTTTAAGACCAAACGTAAGAGTAATATATGTATATTTTTATTGTAGCACGCTCTTAAGTAGTGTTTTATAAAAAATAAGTGAAATAAATTATGCACCTTTGTTGTTGTTACATTAAAAAATTAATTTACATAATTAAGTAAGATTCAGATAACGGTATTCATAAGTAACTGATAACTAAAATTATTAGAAATTAATTGTTATTATTAGTTTTTTCTCTCCATTTCTCTTTTATTAAATATAAATTCAAAATATTACTGTGGAAAATAAAATTCAAGGGGTTTCTTTTCAAATAAACTTTTCTTGTTTCTTAACAAAGTGCAAAATAATGAATAAAATAAAGTTCTTCTTTGAATTCAATTAAATTCAATTGAAGTAAGTTAATTAAATATGGATTTACCTGTGACTAGCCGTAATTTTTCAATTTACTGCGTTTAAATCTGAAATACATTTCTTTAAAATAAAATAAATTAATGACAAATAAATTGAACATGCTAATATTAATTGGAGATAGTCTTAAGTCAAGATGCAAACCGCAACTTCAATATTTAAGCATATGAATTAAATATTTAGCATTAAAATATATCCCCTTGCCCCTTCCCTCTCTCTTTATTATTATTTATACTATTATTATTAATTTTACTTCAAAAAAGTTTTATTTTAAATTAGCTTATGATCTAATATCATAAAATAAAAAAAGAATATAGTGAAGAATGTTTTCAATTCATTGAAGCCAAGATCAGTTTAAAATTAATTTAAACAGTCCTGCATGACATATTTTTAAAGGATTCGTCAGTAGAGGTGGGAGGAGCTTCAGTTTGTATATCCCTAAGCGTTGTGCGATTTAGCGCTGACCTTAGAAATAGAAAATTAGGTATCCAATTAGTTAAAAGTTAGGTACAAGTTAATCTTGAAAATAAATTAAATCATATTAATAGAATTAATAGATGTAACTACACAATTATCCATACATTAGTGTCAACTGAACATCCTGCATAAAATGTTTGACAATTTAGTAAATTTCTCTCTCCCTCTCAGGTTTTTTAAAAATTTATTTGAATTTTTTCTTATTTTTTAAAATAAAATAGCCATTGCGTATTATCCAGACAATAACATCCTCCTCCGTACTCTAACATCTACCTGCCTATCCATCCTATTATGTATAGTTTTTTATATATATTTACATTTTTAAATTTTTAATATTAATTTTATATGTTTTAATGATTTTTCATGCATTTTTTACGCAATGTGATAAGTTTTGTAAGATCATGTAATAACTAATTATACATATGTATGTATGTATATGTATTCATCTGTGTGTGTTTGTGTGTGTGTGTGGTGTGTGCGTATAAAATTTTACGAAAATTCCAACTTTACGATGAATTTCAAACGAAACAGTTATACAGTTAATTATAAGAATTATATCATCAAAAAAAGTTAATAAAATATCAAATAAAAAGTATTGAATATTTGTCAGTTGTACGATTCTAATATTTATTTAAATGGAGACTAAAAATCATCTATTCGTCAGCAAATTACATAGACGAAATTATGTGGATAAAGAAATAGACAAAAACTTCCTAGAACTAAACTAAGAATAGCGACATTTTATCATTATACTTATTTTATATTTTATAGAACTATTATATTAATAACATTTATGTTACATTTATCTATTAATGCAATTTTGAATTCAGAATAACTACTATAACTGGAACAATGAAAATTGATTACATACATACAATAAATTTGAAACATATACATATAAATATTTTACTATGGTAAATTAATATTTTTATTATTATTATTATTATCGTAGGTAATGATATTAAAGCAGTGTTATTGTTTACTATTTCCTTCACAGTTCGTTTACATAGTCTATTAGTGTCACATTTCTGAAATAAAGTAAGCAAAGCCTCCAGTACAGATTCCATCAAAAAAATTCTTTCTTTTCGTGATTTAAAAACTAGTCTATCTTGTTTTTATTTTATTTGTTTATTTATTTATTTTGTACATAATTACACAAATATATTTTTACACACAAAGCATCATCCAATTTTGCCGGCTTTCTTTTTTGTTTATTTTTTACTCAAATTATGTACCAAATTTTCATAATATTTATCTTCGAGATAAACGGCCACAAAAATCTGTCATTAAATAAAAGATAAAATTGCAATTTGTTTTCGAAGTAAAAATTTTTGTTCTCTTTTGTCTCGGATACAAAACACCAGTTTTCGATATGGAAATAGTATCTAGGGTTGAAAAACATGGCTTATATTCATAATTATTTCGAAAATACGTCAGTAGATATGTTGTCAGTTGACTTTCTTCCAGAAACTCTTCGGATGTCAGAGTTGAATAGCTCCGCCCCAAATAACGCCTTTAACCCCTTGGGGACGAGCGACCGCATACGTGCCGCAAAAAGGCTTAAGAATCCGTGTTTATCCCCACCAGTAAAATTTTACGATAAATTTATTGTTATTTAATCGGAGCATTTACTTGATTTAGTAAGGCGCAATTTATTGTTCTCAAAAACCGGTAAAAAAAACATTAAAAATTTCGTAAAAGGCTTCCGTCGCGAAGGGGTTAAATGAATTTTAATAGTACACACTTTTATAAACATTCATATTGTTTTAAACGACGCAAAGTTTCGGCATTTATATAGAATATACGAGACTATGTGAGGATTTCTTAAAAAAAAAAAAAAAAAAAAATAATAATAATAATAATAATAATTTTTGGAAACCATTCCATATGTTTTTTTTTTTTTTATTTTACATTTTTTTTACTGCTGTTTCATTATACAAAAAATTCTGGTTATCCTTTTTTGGCATCTATATAACCTTAAGTAATTTCATGAAAATCGGTACAGTAGTTTTCGAGAAAATTATTTTTTTTAAGAAATCAATAAATGATTTTTATTTTCTAAAATATCAATACTTAACAAGTCATAATTAGCGTAATATAATTTCAGATAGGTTAACTCTTCTAGAGGAAAAAAATTACGATGTTTGATTGAAAAGTATGTTTCCATCCAGCTAAGTCCTTTTCAGCGTGTCTGCAACGTTGTCTGTAGGTACATTGCAAAGTCCAGAAAAAGAACTTTACACATTTAGGCAAGACTTCCGGAAATTAAGAAGTTTTGGGGCAATGGAGATATTTTCCAAAAATGTTTAGAAAATAAATGATTTTTACGCCTGTTTACATTTTTAGTTTTAAGAAGGACTTTAATTTCAATAAAAATTAAAGTCCTTCTTAAAACTAAAAATGTAAATTTTAACAGATAAATTTTGGACGTGTTTTTGTAAACACGTCCAAAATTTATCTTTTTAAATCATTTTTGGACAATACCTCCACTATCGATAAACTCTCTAACTGTCTTTCCTTAATGTGTAAATTCTTTTTTCTGTTTGATAGCGTTGCCAGATTTCAATATTTACGGACAATCAGAAAATTAAATGAACTGTCGCGTCGGGTGATTCCTCACCTTTTTTTTTCTTTTTAATCTTTCTCTTCAGCCTTGCTCAGGTCCATGATAAAAATAATGAACTAGATTACATATTAGATATTATCTATGTTTTGTGCTGAAAGAGATTCTCATTAAATGATTCTCGTGTTAATTTTTTTTTTTTAATTAATTTACTTTTTCTAAATTATTTTGCGGATGATGTATGTTTTGCTCTCATAAAAAACGTAAATGTCAGTGAGAGAGAAATATTTCACCCATACCGGTAAATTTTTCAGGCAATATTTATATGTAGTAATAAATGATTTTTCATGAATGTATTTATAGTAGACTCGTTCTACAGCTAAACTTTTTAAGGCTTAACTCACGATGTGCTCTACAGTAACTTATAGACAGGGCTTGGAGTTGCTTCGCAACTGGGAAGCCCCTGTATAATGCCTCTTCATGTTCATGTTCATGAATGTAGGTCTTTCCGAAAAAAATGAATTGAATAACGAGTGAACTCTTGGCAACAGGAGTTCTCGCTCGCTATCGAAAACAGTTTCTTCAGCTGAAATGCAACAGAAACAGAAGATGTCCGAAGAAGGGGAGGCATAAAGGATACTTCTTGTCAAAGCTGGACATATAATAAAGCGAAGACATTCCCATGTTAAGGGTCTACTTCAGTCAGATGAAAAGACGGTCGGCGCTAAATCGCACGACGCTTAGGGATAAACAAACTGATGCTCCTCCCATACTAATAAGCCATCATCATCTACTGACGACTCCTTTAAAAATACGTTTTGCACGGCTCTTTAAATTAATTTAAAATTTCTTTTTGCTTCAATGAATTAAAACATTCTTTCACTATGGTCTCAAAATAATAATAATTATTATAATATATTCTTTTTGTGACTACTCATAACATTTTCATTTTATGATATGACATCACAAGTTAGTAAATTTAAAATAAATTTTTAAGCAAAATTAATTAATAAATAATAATAATAATAAAAGAGAAAAAGAGGGGGGGATACTTTTTAATAGTTAATATTTAATTTATATGCTTTAACATTGAAATTATGTTTTGTACCTTGACTTAGGACTAGCCTCTTCTAATATTAGCATGATTTATTTATTTATTGTTTCAATTAAAAGAAATTTATTGCAGATTTACTAATTTACGATGTCATGCAATAAAAAAAAAAAAAAAAAAAAAAAAAAAAGGGAGGGACCTGGTCAGAGAAAAATCCACCTTTAATTATTATTATTTTTTGGGAATTTTAAGAAGAGCTTTATTTTAATCATTATTTTTGCATCGCATTAAAAAACAAGAAAAGTTTAATTGAAAATTTCCCTAGAATTTTATTTTTATTCTCATATTTTGAATTTATATTTAATAAAAGAGAACAGATGTCAAAAAAATAATAATAACAATTACTTTCTAATAAGTAATGCTATCAATTACTTTCAAATACCTTTATCGAAATCTTACTTAATTATTTGAATGATTTTTATAAATAAAATAGATAGATTTATTCAAAAGTATTTATAAAACAACTTTCTTAACCATTTTTAATAATATACCAGAGAAAATAAATTAATTTTCATGCAAAAAACTGCTATAAAAAGTACAATTTATTTAATTTATTTCTGATAAAAATATTTAAATGCGTGTCGGGTAAAAAAATAAAATGAATAAATAATAATAATCATAATAATATACTTTTATATTTGGGATTAAAAAATAGTAAAAAGGTTTTTTTTTTTTTAAATATATTTAAAAATTTAGATTCAAATTTAGAATAATACAAAATTTAAATAACATTTAGCTAAAAGTATTGGAAAGTAATTCATAGCTAAAATTATTAGACAGTAAGTATTATAAATTTTCGCTCTCTCTTTCTCTTTTATTAAGCATAAATTCAAACAATTACTATGAAAAATAAGATCCTAGGCGGTTCTCGAAATTGGCCTTTTCTTGTTTATTAATAAGATGCAAAAATAATAAATTGAAAAAATGATCTTATTTGAATTCTTACATAATTATAATAATTGAATATGATTTTTCTATTAATAGCATGACATTAAAATTAATAAATCTCAAATATTTTTTTCTTAAGTAAAAAAATAAAAGAAAGAAATAACAAATAAATAAAATATATGTTAAATAATAATATAATGTAAATATATGTTAAATATAAATAAATAAATAATATGTTAATATTAACAGATGTTAATCTTAAGTCAAGCTAAATCGTAAAGTTTATTTATTTATTTATTTATTTATTTTTTCAGATTTTTAGGGGGGGGGGGGACTTTTTCTGCATACATTATATTGCGGTACATGTACACAAATATACTTGAATAAAATTTCAACACAAAGCGTATAAATGAAATAGTTGATATTAAAGTACAATTTCTCCCTCTCTCTCTTTTTTAACTTTAAATAATTTGTTTGCAAATTCAGTAGCTTATCATGTCATATCATATAATGAAAATTTAATGGGTAGTCACAGAAATAACTATATTATTATCAATTTTATCATTTTAAGTATATTATGAAAAAATGTTTTTAATGAATTATTAATAAGAAAAACAAAATGTAAAATTAATTTGGATTTAATTTTTAACTACATTAAAAAAAAGCCTTGTCTTACTACTTTTTTTAAGTCCAAATGTAAAAGTATATGTATATTTTTTTTATGTAACACGCTCTAAATAGTTATTTATAAAAAATAAGTTAAATAAATTGCGCATCTTTTTTGTTGTTTTTTAGATTAAAAAAATCATTTACATAATTAAACAAGATTTAAAAAGGCATTTGAAAATAACTGATAGATAAAATTATTTTTTATTAATATGACTTTCTTTCAATTTCTCTTTTATTAAATTTAAATTCAAAACATCAGAACTTCAATTCAAAACGTCCATTTTGACACTATTTTCTAAAAGTTTTTTTTTTTTTTTAAGGGGAAATTGTTTGATTAACTAGTTTCTGAACAACAACACTTGATAGTTTCATGCATTTCTGACAAAATTAAATTAAAATTTATGTCATAAGGTTGGCCTTTTGGATTTAAGAACAGCCTTATCGAGATACAAAACAAATGAACTACAAAAAAGCTTTTCTTTTATTTCTTTAATAACAAAAATAATTAAATATGATTTTTCTATGAACAGCTGTAATTTTTTTTTTTCAATTTACTGCATAACATCATAAACTAGTAAATCTGAATTATTTTTTTAACTAAATAAATAAATAAATAGATAAAAATAAATAAAAATAAAATGACAAATAAGTAAATTTATTACTATTTTATACTATTAATATTAACAGAAGCTAGTTGTAGGTCAAGATACACATATATTCTTAAATAAAACTTCAATGCTAAATCATATAAATTAAAATTAAATATTTGACATTAACAGATAACCCCCACCTCTCATTTTTTTTTTTTTTCTTTTAAAGAAATTTTATTTCAAATTAAAATAGCTTATGATTTTATATCATAAAATGACAATTTTACTAACAATCACAGAAAAGGACATACAATAATGATTATTATTATTATTATCACTCGTTTTTAGAGTGGGAAGAGCCTGCATTTTCTATATCCTGGAGCATTGCGCGATTTAGCACTCACCCTTTTAAGTGATAAAAGAGCGCTACTCCCACTCCCCCGAGATCTCTAGAACGCCCACCAGGAGCCATTGAAATGCCTCCCGGAAAAACTTGTCAGAATTCAAAATTTTTTTAAAAACAATTTGCAGTTAAAGTAGCATTTTATTTCTCTCTCTTTAACTGTTTTTTTTTTTTTTTTTTTTCAATATTGTATCAGAATATGGCAATTGAAAATATTCCCGTAACCAGTCCTACTTTTTTTTAGTAAAAAATAGAAAGTGTATAGCTGCTTTGTTTGATCGTCTTTTCCATATATGGCGGCTAGCAGAGGCATATCACAAGTTCAATTAATCTTTCAACAAATACTTTGCAGCCCGCCCCCTTTTCCATGCTCCGTCCACTTTTTTTTATTTATTCTGTCATATTCCAAATCATAAGTAAAATTCACATTTGCTTTGCTTCCGTGTTTCCCAAAACTCCTAACATAAAAAAAGTATTATTTTAAGTAATTACTGAAAAATTATTTTTAATTTACTTAACTTTTATTCATTACAGGATTATGCTTTCTTAATTAATACATTAAAACATATATGTTTTTTGTTTTTTTTTTTTAGTTTTATATCATATATTACACTGTCAATGACTATTGGCTCATGCGGCCTAATCAGAAAGTTCAGAGTCAGTCACCATGACAGTCAATATGTGAAAAAAGAGTTGGATAATAGCGGGGCTTGCATAGTTTTCAATAGACAGATTTCATAGTTAAACATAGTTAAACGATTTAACGTTGATCAGAAATATGTTAAAAATATTCTCAGAAAATAATTTTTTCTCTCGAAATACCTTAGTACAACTGATTCTTTTACTCTTTGGGAATCAGAATAATGTACGGGTACAGAAAGCATAAGACCATTATCGTATGCTCAAGATACCACTAATTATATAAGATATTTTACGTCATGTTTAATCATTCAGAATTGTATGATTAGACAAGTGGTGCTTGTTGTTGTAATTAAGCCAGTTGGTTGGCCTTTCCACCTAGATGAAACTGTATGATTAGATAAGCAAAATAGTATTTCCTTAAAATAGTGCACTCGCATCTCCTTTTTAGAAGGTTTCCTATGGAAGAAGGAAAACTAGGAGAGTCCATTTTTTAAATATGAGGGAAGTACAAAAATACAGTGACAAAATTGAGAATTGTTGGTCGAAGTACCAGTTATTCTGTTCTATGTTGTTTGTCTCTCTTTTGGTAGATCATAAATTCAAATTCGTAAGGTTAAAAGTTTTTTTTTTTTTTTTTTTAACATTTTATTATCTTTTTCTTTTCCATATAATTAAATTGTAAAAAAGGAAAAATTATAAAAAATAATAATAGTAAAATTATTTAATAATAATAATAATTCAAGTACTATGATTAATATTAAAATATTATGCGGGGATTCAAAAATATAAAGAATAAAAATACGATTTTTTTAAAATCGGTAAATTTTTATTTTAATATGGCTTTAAAAATTGGATTTAATAAAATATTTCAATAAGTTTCCTATATAATAATTTTTTAACTTTTTATTGAGAATTGCTCTATTTTTTTCCTTTCTTTAATGAAATCATGCAAATGTTACACAATCAATTCTGTCAACAGATGGCTCAACTTCTGTATCACGGCAATTTTAAAACGGACTGCACCAATTAAAAAAGAAATGATATTTTCTAATTCACTAATCTATCAATTTGTACCAAAACACTAATTTCCAACGGACTGTTTTTTAAAATCTTTTTTCAGTATTTGTGCTTATATAATGTTATTTTAGAGGGCGATAGAGTCAGGGACTTTATATCTAAAGATAATTTCTCTAAAAAGAAAGCGATATAGATTTTTGATATTTTTATCATTTTTGTTGCAACAGAAATTTTCTGCTTTATTTTTGTAGTTTTTTCCTTATGTCAAAATACCCTTTATTATTATTCTTTTTGTTGTTGTTTTGCTTTGTTTTAATTTTAGTCTTCTATCTATTTTAACGAAAGCACAAAGTTATTATTTTACAATGATTTAATTCCAAAATGTGGTATTCAATGTTAAGTATTCCTATTCTGCCGTATGCTGATGTAACCCGCAGCACAAAGAAAACAAGTATGAATTATGTTTGAAATGACACTTCATGTGTTCATTAATAAAATAAAGAGAAATAATGTTGTCCATCTGTTTTGTTGATAAGATGTTCTGCATGTCTTCTTTCTATATAGGGGAAAGTAAACAATACGGCTATTGAATGTATTACTTAACAAAAATCTATACACTGTTAAAAAGCAACTCTTTTAAAATTTATTTGGTACAAAATGATTCCATATATAATAGTGATGGCAGGTCTTTTATTTACTTCTTTTTATTGTATGTGTAATTATAAACGTATAACTATATCTGTATATGTCTGCAAACGTGTAAAAAGTAAACCCAAGAAAAACTAGCTGGATGTGCTAATCCGAAAACTTTCTTCTAATTCATATTTACATTTTAATTTTTCCAAAAATTAGTTACGCGTGTTAATACTTTAATATTATTAATTCAATAATATATCAACTTTGATTTTCATCTTAAATTTCTGTTTCAGTCAATTAATTGGAGTAATACGGGTTAATAAAGATTCATAATATATATTAAAATCAATAGTTTTCCTTTATCCTGTTATCCTCTATTATAGCTGTTTGAAAATAGCCGACTCAGCAGGACGCGAGTTCCCGTCTGTGTACGAGCCGATGGACAATAGAACGATGGAGAATCGATAAAATGATACAAAAGATGCAATTACAATGCTTTTTTCCCACGGAATATTTCCAAATTCAAAGAAAATCTGCGTGCCATAGACAAAATCCTACACTAAAAATTTGGTTCAATTTTGTACAAAACTTTATACACATTTCGATGGCGCAATCATGAAATAGTACTGAAATCACTTTTAAAGCGCCCCCTTCTGGCAGATTTTTTTTCAAATTCAGGTAGGTCCTGCTTGCCATACTCAAAAATAATGAAAGAAAATAAATTTAGGTCAGTTCTATGCATAATTTCATACACTTTTTGATGGTACAATAATAATAAAAAGAATATTGTCCAGCTAAACTGATCACATTGAGCTCACAGGCTCCACATACTAACTGTACATGACAACCTTATATTTTCGAGGGTTAATTCTGTTCGAAAAACAAATTAAGCGGGGGAAACAGCTCTCTCCATTTTCCCGTTTAATACTTAATCATTGAAACTTTTAAACTAATCACGGATATGCTTTATCATATAAAGAAACTGATAAATCTGCATGAAAAACACATTTATATCAATTAAGGGGAGGAGCATTAGCCCCCGTTCCCCCTCTTTATACGCATCCAATGAACACCCAATACTAATCACGGAGGTGCCTTATCAAAAAGATCCTATATCTAAATTTTGAACGAAAACTGATAATTTTGCATGAAAAACCCATTTATATAAATTAAGGGGAGGGGCATGAGCCGCCGATCCCCCTGTTATATATATCGAATGAACTCCAAAAACTAATCAGGGAAGCGCCCTATCAGAATATACATATATCCAAAATTTCAAGAGAATCGGATATTTTTATCATGAGTTATCGCGATGCGCACATACGCACATACAGAACGGACGGGCACATAAGCTCCGAGGCTTTGATAGCCTGTAAGCTAAAAATGACACAGACGCTGCAATCATAGCCCCCCCTTCAGACAATTTTTTTTCAAAATCAGAAAGGGCGTATTGACCATAGCCAATCACTTACACTGAAATTTTAGTTCAGTTGAATGCTTAACTTCATACAATTTTCCATGGTACAATATGGAAAATGGCACAAAAATAGCTATTATAACCTCCACTTCCGGCGGGTTTTTTTTCAAATTCAGGGAGGACCAATTAGCTATAGCCAAACACTTACACAAAAAATTTGGTTTAATTCTATGCATATCCTCATAAACCTTTCGATGATACAATATTAATAAAAAGAATACTGCCCAGTTAAACTGATGGCATTGAGCTCACAGGCTACGCATACTAATTGTACATTACAGCCTTATATTTTCAAGGGTTAATTCCGTTCGAAAAAGATTAAGAAGGGGAAAAACTCCCCATTTACATTTTTTATACTTAATCATTGAACCTCCTAAAGTATCAAGGACATGCTTTATCATGCTTTATCAAAAATCTATATCCAAAATTCAGAACAAATCGGATAATTCTTAATGAAAATCCATTTAGCATTTATATAATTTCAGAGGAGTTACCTTCCTGTTTTATACTTAACCATTAAACTTCCGAAACTATTCAGAGGTTTGAACGAAATCTGACAATAGTTTTTGAAAAACCCATTTATATAAATTAAGGGGAGGGGCATTAGAATCCCTGTTTCCCTTGATTATACTTATTCAATGATCACCAAATAACAGTCACGGAATCGCCTCTCAGAATGATCCTATACTTAAATTTTGAACAAAAACTGTTAATTCTGCATGAAAAATCCATTTATATCAATTAAGGGGAGGGGCATAAGCCCCCCGTTCCCCCTCTTATACATATCGAATGTATTCCAGAAACTAATCAGGAAAGCGCCTTATCAGGATATACCTATATACAAAATTTGAAGTGGATCGGACATTTTTATCAGGAGTTATCGCGTTACGCACGAACGAACATACATACAGAACGGGCGGGCACATAAGCTCTCAGGCTATGCTAGCCTGTGAGCTAAAAATGGCACAAAAATCGCTATTACAGCGAATTTTTTTTCTCAAATTCAGAGAGGACCAGCAATAGCAAAATACTGTAAAACCTCTAAATAACGCACACCTCGGGAACGCAGAAATTGTCCGCTATTCGGAGGTGTCCGCTATTGGGAAAACCTCCGAGATTCAAAAACCGCTAAGAAATGCTTAATGTTTCATTAATTTACTTTTGTATGTCCTAAAACCTCTATTATATAATTAATCAGAAATTAAAATTATTTTTTAATCAATAAGAATGAAATAAATTTGTGCACACTTTTATCCATTGTTTATTATATTCTAGTGAAATAATCTGTTACAAAAGTTTACTTTTGCTTGCGATTACATGTAATTTGTTTTTCTGTGTGACGTTATTGGACATTGTAAAGTTCCGGGCGTGAAGCGAAGGATTGCACTTTTTGACCTTTAAAACCATAAAATCTCAATATATTCTTGGGTGACATTTCAATGCTGTGGGAGATATTCCTCCCGGACAACACCCTGAATTTAGCACTGAACGTAGGGGCGGGGGGGGGGGGATGATTTTCTCCAGCTTTTTATATACATTTATCTGCGATCACAAAATTTGTGACACGTTGTCCTGATAAATTCAGAGGCCTTTTTGCTTTGCTTTTCATTTTTTTTCTTTTTAAAACATATTTTTTCATCCTTTATCGCCGAATAAAGTGTCCGCTATTCGGAATGTCCGTTATTCAGAGGTTAAACATACAAATATTTAGGTTTTGGGAGTGGGGATTGGAAAACTGTCCGTTAAATAGAGGTGTCCGCTATTCGGGAGTGTCCGTTATGGAGGTTTTACTGTACTTACAACAACAACAAAAAAAGGTTCAATTCTATCCATAACTTCTTATGCTTTTCGGTGATACAATATTGAAAATGGCACAAAAATCGCTATTATCCGCCCTTTCGGCGGAACGTTTCAAAATAGAAGGAGGACCTGCTTGCCACAGCTAAAAACATGCATAAAAATATTGGTTCAATTCTATGCACATCTTCATACATTTTTTTTTATGGTATACTGGTGACATTCAAACACTAACACGGACAGGCAGACATTTTGTAAAAATATATACGTATATATATTTTAATCCCTGACCTTTAAAAGTGTAAATCCGTCTAAAAAAATCGATTACAATACTTTCTTTTATTGAAAATAGAAGAAAGTAAAAAATGTAGACGCTGAAAACGACTCATTAGGGTCGAAATAGGCGAAAAGGTTCGAGGAATGATAACATATGATATCGTAAAGTGGGAAATAGTCTAAAATTATCAAAAGTTGATAATTTTATTTATATACAGATCCTAACGGAACATTTGTTCCAAATACAGTAATACATTAGGAATAAAAATAAACACACTGTGTATTAATGTGCTATTTTATGCAATATCAAAAATTATTTAACTAACGTTGCTGTATCATTTTTTTAAACAGTTTTTTAAATTAAAAATTAAGATAAAAATGAAGGCATTTTAAGTAACAAATTCAAATTTAGCTTTATTTTACTCTTATAAGTGATAGGTAAAAACTTATATTTAGTTCTGATTTTACTATTTTGACAGAATATATCTTAAATTTTAAAACATTATTTTTTTTTAAATAATAAATTAAAAAAAATCTGTAATTATGCTTTTCTGTGTAATACAACTTGCAGAAACTTAGTCCCTTCCTCCTTACAAACAGAGGATATATTGGTTGCAACTGTACAATACGATCATTTTACTAATACAGAATATATTATTGAATAATAATTATAATATTGTTATTAATAATAAACTCAAGATACATATAAACTGATAAATTCCTTTTCCGAAAATTACAGGTCAAGGTATAAATAATAAGAAAAACACGATAGAATTAATATAATAATGAAAATCTTTAAAAATAACTCTAAAAATTAACCACTTAACCAGCGATGGGTATGGGGAAACAGTGCTTTAACCCCCGACTTATCTCACATTTTTTATTAAAAAAAAGTACAACTGTATAATTTTGGTGATGTGAGTAAAATATATTTTAACATTGGCTCTTTAATAAATACACTAATTTTCAACAATATCCTATCTCGTTTATTGAATATGTTTTTAGCGTATGCTTTTTCTTTTAACACCATCATTCAGCATATTTTTGATCCATGGATAGTAACTTTGCCCGACGTCCTAGTTTTCAACAATTTTGACTTCAAGAATCTGGATAATCTCTAGTGCTGCACTCTGTTAGCAAAGTTATAAAGTGGGGTTTTGCCTCTGTATTGATAAATTAGCAATATTATACACAATTGATTGCATCATTTGGCTATTATTGTGAAGTACTGCTTTCAAGTGAATTTTAAATGTTGTTATGAATTTGTTGTAATCAAATGAAATTTTCATAGTAAGTGACAAAATACTCATTTATCATACATATTTTTTTTATCTAAAAGCTACAAATGTGCTAATATTTTGAGATTATATGTTTACTAGTAACTAAAGAAATATAAAATAAGATCAAAAATGCCATTTACCCTTTTTTCAGTATAACTTTGAGCCGTCTCAAAGTTAGACATAAGTTTATTGTTTACTGATTATAGGTACGAACTAATTATATGCAAACTATAAATATAATTATATGTATGTATTTAATTGAAGTATATGCAAATAAAAAAGGGCATATATGGGTAGCCATTGAAAACATGCCTTTCAATCAAATTTTCTGATTCCCCTCCCCCGATTTGACTACCTATCTGAAAATATATTGTCCCGATCATATTCTTATGAATATTGATATTTTGTGAGATACATATATATATATACAGTGCTCAGCAAAAGTTTAGACACTGGTGTTTTTTAACCTTTAAATAAAAAATACGA
This sequence comes from Maratus speculifer, assembly GCA_964019185.1. Classification (NCBI taxonomy): domain Eukaryota; kingdom Metazoa; phylum Arthropoda; class Arachnida; order Araneae; family Salticidae; genus Maratus; species Maratus speculifer. The sequence goes on along the minus strand of CAXHSM010000011.1, from coordinate 435,063 downwards.
ATACTTGAATTTTACAAATGGCTATACTTATTTTTAAATATATTTTAAACAATGTAGGATAAAAATAATGATTATAATTTAAGATAATATTTAATTTTACTGAAAAAAGTAAAATTTGTATAGTGCAAAAGTTTAGACACTTTTTTGATTTTTTGCCTACTGTTCATGGAAAAATACAAATTTCTAAGTTATTATGTCATATGTCTGAAGTATTTAAGTATATCTGGATATTGCATTAGTTACTGAAGATGCCACGAGCTAAAAATATTCAGTAAGATGAGTTAAGTGAAGTAGCAAAGTTGAAATGGAAAGAGAAGACAGTTGCGGAAATTTCAGCAGCATTGAATCGTCCAAAGTGGTCTGTCTATGGCGTATAGTCTAAGGATGACTCCTTCAAAAAAAAACATAATCTGGAAGATGTTGTGTGACGAGAAAATGAGATGACAAAAGGATCCAGAAACTGACATTTACACAAGTAATGATTGCTAATCACATTAAAAGTAAGTCAGAACTTAGGGATGAGATTTCCGCTTTTTTGGACACCAGTAAAATCTTAGAGAAAATGTTGTTATTGTAAATCATAAAAATGTTCCGATTTAAAAATATAGCATTTTCTCTAAGATTTTACTGGTGTGCAAAAAAGCGGAAATCTCATCCCTGGTCAGAACTTTCTGTGTCGACGGAAATGATTCGTAGATGAATTAAAGTAACAAGTAAATCAATTTACATGAAAATGATAAAACGATCAGCTTTAAAATATCGCTATAAATTGGCGAGAATTCAATTAACTTGCAAACATACGTCATATGGACACAAATGGTACGCTATAATATTCAGTAACGAAAAAAAAGTGGAATTTGAATGGCCCAAACAATGGGCATACTATTGGAATGACTGAAGTAAAGATCCTGGGACTTTATTAGGTCCACAAAAAAAGGTGACTTTTAAATAATTTGGTCCTCACTTAGCTTTAATGCTCGTGTATCTGTGGAGTTATTCATTTGTTGCCAAGCAACACAAGATTACGTACATACGTTGGAGATTAATTTTTAGTCATTTGGGGAACTTTAGCTGATCTAAAGTATGGATTTTAGCATCTATACATGTTGCATACAAAAGAAGAACTTCGTTTAACTCTGAAAATACTATTGATCTCACCTGGTCGGCCCAATCTGATCGGTAGTTCTGATCCGGACCCAATGAAAAACTTTTGTAACTTCATATGTCATAATGTTTATGCAAATTTTTGCTATAATTTTCTTTTAATGAGGTTCGAGCTGCTGTTGAACATGCTTGATACGAAATAGATCCCCAAGTGATGCAGCATTTAGTTTTTTCGATGAAAAGTTACATTCTTGCACTAACTGCAAACAATGCGGGTGCAACTCGATTTTAATTTGTAGTTTTTTTTTTTTTTTTTTTTTTTTTTTGTAAATACACAAATTGTCTATACTTTTGCCACAATGTTAATTTTATTTTTTTTGTCATTATTTTTTATGTAAAAGGTCAAATTCAAAATTTATTGTGTGCAAATAAAGGATAAGTCACAAGTAATATATGACAGAGGAATTACAAACATTCGGTACATACTTCTGAAAATAGAAGCGTAATCGATCATTGTCTAAACTTTTGCTGAACACTGTATATATATATATAAAATCTGATTTTCTCAAGCTATTTTAATGTCATTGACTGAGATTATATAGATACCAAAGATGTATAGCTGGCAATTTTTTTTTTTAATTTTCTGTTCATAAAAACTGTGTGAAATTTTAATTAGAAAAAATTACAAAAATAAAGTTTATATCATATAATCATAAGAATATTTTCTATTTTCTTGTCGAAGATTCCCCATCTGTGCGCGTACTTTATATTATGTGCTGAAGGCGTGCATTGGATATATCATGCAAATATTTTCGAAATTATGTGTAAAATGCATAAAATTCATTCAAAGATATTCTTTGGGGCGGAGCTATTCAAATTTGACAACCTATGCATTAGATATTTTTTATTCTTGTTTGATTAATATTAATTCTAATATGTACTACATTCTAGTATGTACTTTATATCAATTAAGGGGAGGGGCATGAGCCCCCCCCGTTCCCCCTCTTATACATATCGAATGAACTCCAAAAACTAATCAGGGAAGCACCTTATCAGAATATACCTATATACAAAATTTCAAGTGTATCGGATATTTGTATCATGAGTTATCGTGCCCGCACATACGAACATACGTACAATCATACAGAACGGCACATAAGCTCTCGGATTTTGATAGCCTGTGAGCTAAAAATAAAGGTATTTTTAAGTAACAAATTCAAATTTCGCTTTATTTTACTCTGATAAATGACCGATAAAAATCTTATTTTTAATTCCAATTTTATTATTTTAGCAGAATACGTCTTTAATTTTACAAACTTTCTTTTTTTTTTTAATATAATAAAAATAAATAAACTGTAATAATTCTTTTCTGTGAATATAATTTGCAGAAACTCAACCCCCCCCCCTCCCCCTACACAAACAGAAGATAGATCGGGTGCAACTATATAATACGATCATTTTGCTAAAACAGTATATATTATTGAATAATAATAATAATAAACTCAAGATATATATAAAATGACAAATTCCTTTTCCGAAAGTTACAGGTCAAGTTATAAATAATAAGAAAAAGACGATTGATTAACTATAACAGTGAAATTGTTTAAAAATAACTTAAAAAATTAAGTAGCATATTGCATGGATTAAATTGTACTTCAAAAAGATAACCTCTGATAATGGTGAGAAAAAGAAAAGGAACTATGCACTTAAGTAATTTCTTTCCCTTATGAAAACAAATATTTAATTCAGCAGAATTTTTTGTTATTTATTTACCTTAGCTGTTGAATTTTTTTATGTTAAAAAAAGAAGACAAACAGAAGTTAAACATTTTCTTCGGATAAATAAAAACTTATGCAATCATCACTCTCTCACAGACATACTCGACCTGTGTCATTTGGCGGTTCGGTGCTTAGAAGTATTTACATAGTGGACCACAGTTGGCGCTAAATCGCACAACGCTTAGGGATAAACAAACTGAAGCTCCTCCCATATTAATAAGCGAGCGTCATCTTCTGGCGAATCCTTTAGAATTACGTTTTACAGGGCTCTTTAAATTAATTTAAAAATTCTTTTTGCTTTAATGAATTGAAAACATTCTTCACTATATTCTTAAAATAATAATAACAATAATAATAATAATAATAATAATAATAATAATAATAATAATAATAAATGCAATGTTATTTTTGTGATTACCCATAAAATTTTCATTTTATGATATGACATCATAAGTTAGTAAATTTAAAATATTATTTAAGTAATATTAAAAAAATAACAATAATAATAAAAGAGAGAGAGGAGAGGATATAATTTAATACTAAATATTTAATTTATATACTTTAATATTGGAGTTATGTCTTGTACCTTGATTTAAGACTACCCTCTTTTAATATTAGCATAATCTATTTATTTGTTATTTATTTATTTATTGTTTTACTTTAAAGAAATTTATTTCAGATGTACTAGTTTACAATGTCATGCAATAAATTAAAAAAATTAGGGCTGGTGAGAAAATAATTCCATGTTTAATAATTTTTATTATATAGAATTCAAAGAAGAGCTTTATTTTATTCATTATTTTTGCATTTTATTAAAAAAAAACAAGAAAAATTTAATAGAAGAAACCCTTAGAATTTTATTTTCATTCTTGAGAAAAGAAGTGAAAAAATAAAAATTACTTTCTAATAATTTTAGCTCCCAATTACTTTCAAATATCTTTATCCAAATCTTACTTAATTTTTTGAATGATTTTTATAAATAAAATAGACAGATTTCAGATTTATACAAAAGTATTTATAAAAGAATTATCTTAAACATTTATAATAATTAACCAGAGAAAATAAATTATTTTTCATACAAAAAACATCTACAAAAATGTACTATTTATTTAACTTATTTCTGATAAATGTATTTAAATGCGAAATCACACTAAAAAAAAAAAAAAAAAAAAAAAAAAAAAGATAATGTACTGTTATATTTGGGCTCAAAAAAGGTTTGTTTTTACATATATTTAAGAATTTAAATTCAAATTTAGTGTAGCACAAAATTTAAATAACACTTAGCTAACAGTATTGAAAAGTAATTGATAGCTAAAATTATTAGAAAGTAAGTATTATGTATATTTTTCTCTCTCTCTTTCTCTTTTATTAAGAATAAATTCAAACAATTACTATGAAAAATAAAATCGTAGGAAGCTCTCGAAATCGAACTTTTCTTGTTTATTAACAAAGTGCCAAAGTAATAAATTGAAAAAAAAAAATCTTTTTTGAATTTTTACATAATTATAATTGAATACGATTTTTCTATTAATATATGACATTAAAATTAGTAAATCGCAAATAATTTTTCTTTAAAGTAAAAAAAAAAATAAATAAATAAATAAAAATAAATAAATAACAAATAACAAATAAATAAAATATGCTAATATTAACAGATGTTAGTCTTAAATCAAAATAAAGTGTGAAGATTTTTTTTCTTTTCTTTTTTTTTTTTTTTTTTTTTTTTTTTTTTTTTTTAGTTTTTAGGATTTTTTTTTTTTTTTTTTTTTTTTTGGTTTTTAGGATTTTTTTTTTTTTTTTTTTTTTTTAAATTTGTTAACGTTAAATAATTTTTATGCAAATTCACGAGCTTATGATGTCATATCATAAAATGAAAATTTTATGTGTAGACACAGGAATAACTATATTACTGTCATTATTATTATCTTAAGTATATTATAAAAAATGTTTTTAATGAATTATTAAGAAGAAAAAAGAAATGTAAAATTAATTTGGATTTAAATTTTAACTACATTAAAAAAACTATCTTACTATTTTTTTAAGTCCAAATGTAACACGCTCTCAAATATTTATTTATAAAAAATAAATAAAATAAATTTAGCATCTTTTTTTTTCTTTTTTTTTTTAAGAAAAAGAGAAAAGAAATGAGAGTAATTAACTAGTTTCTGAACAATAACACGTGCTAGTCTCATGCATTTCCAACAAAATTAAATTAAAACTTATGTCAAAAGGTTGGCCTTTTGACTTTAAGAACAGCCTTATCAAGATACAAAACGAATGAATTACAAAAGGCTTTTCTTTTATTCCTTTAATAATAAAAATAATTAAATATGATTTTTCTATGAATAGCCGTAATTTTTTTTTCAGTTAACTGCATAACATCATAAACTAGTAAATCTGAATTAAATTATTTAAGGGAAAAAATAATAAAATAAATAAATAAATAAATATAAATAAATAAATAAAAGTAAAATAACAAATAAATAAAATCTGTTTATATTAACAAAAGCTAGTTGTATGTCAAGATACACATGTATTCTTAAATAAAACTTCAATGCTAAAGCATATAAATTAAATATTTGATATTAACATATAACCCCCACCTCTCATTTTTTTTTTCTTTTAAAGAAACGAGGTGGAACCCATCGAAATTCGACGAAAGAAAATCTTTAAAAAAGAACTGTTTTATTGATGTACAATATATCTACAAAATTAGTTATAGTAATAAATATATCTTATATCAATCAGTTTAACTCTCAAGCAAATATTACTTTAAGCTAAAATTAATAAAATCGAAATTTACCAAATTTTATAATAAACGCTTCTTCTTCTTCTTCTTCTTCTTCTTCTCCTTTTTTTGTTAATTTTAAGAGAAAATGGAGTGATTCTGTTGCCACAATTACAAAATTGGTACCAAAAAAGATTAATGTCTCAAGAATAAATTGAGATACAGCTTTGAAACAAATTGCATTTAAAAGTACACTTTTCTCTCTATACGACGGTATAAAAATTTAAAATGTGCGATGTTTAGAAGTGTAAAATTTGCAATAGCGCTAATTGCAAAACGGAAGTTGCAGGGAAAAGTGTTGCCATTCCCAAAATGACGTATGCCTTACGCACAGATACGTTTGGCCTTTATAATATAGATTTTATTTCAAATTAAAAAAGCTTATGATTTTATATTATAAAATGAAAATTTTATGGGTAGTCACAGGAAGTATATAATAATAATTATTATTATCATTTTAAGAATACATAAGACTGCTTTTAATCCATTGTTCTGAAAGAAAAAAAATGTAAAATTAATTTAAAGAATCTTTCAAAATGTTATTCTTTTAGGACTAACCCGTAGATGGCACTCGTTGCCAGTGTGGGAGGAGCCTGCAGTTTGTATATCCTGGAGCGTTGTGCAATTTAGCGCTCACTTAGAACTTAAAGCATATTAAATATTGCCTACTATTAGGAGTTGTCGGTGGGGATATTGGAAAGACAATTTAAAAGAACGATTATTTATCATTATTTGAAATAAGGCCAAATAAACATTTTTAATTATCTTAAACTTTATGTGGTAAGAGGCTTAATGATGAAAACTGAAATTTAGCGAAGAGGGAGGCAGGTAATTGTTATTATCTAAATAAAGAAAAAAGAAGAAAAAATATATATAAATTAAAGATTTATAAAATTTTAATTTTTTAACTTAAAAAAAAAACCTGTGAAAACAGTATTTTTATTTTTTTTTTTAGGGGGGGGGGGGGGTTGATAATTTTTTGAGAAGAACTAAAAATCTCGCCATACATACAATTACCATACATGAAATAGGGAGTAAGCTATTTTAGTTCATGAAGTAATACACGAATAAGAAAATGAAGGGCTCTGTGCATTTCCAAATATTTTCTATTTTCATGCATGAAAAATTCATGCATATTCAAATTATAGGTAACACTGTAATATGACTTTAAGGATAAATCAGAAATTTTCGTGTACTTTAACACAGAAGGTTCTTTTTTAAATTTTTTGTTTCTGTTTTCTTATTTGTTATTTATTTATTTAGAATTACAGAACTTCTTAATCCTTTCCGGAACAGTTACAATATCAAGTATTATACTTCTAAACACTGTAGCACAGTGTTCCGACTGCGGGCGGCGTATTTCACATATGCATATTCATATAGTAGGGTTCTCACAAATATTTATGCATTGTGAATAAAAATGAATTTTATAAGATCAAAATAATTCAAGCATACACTCAAAACTTTTTTCCGCGTAATACATCTGATACGAATAATAGATTGCGTCGATTTACAATTAACTAATCAATCGTTGCAAGTGACTCTCAAGTCGAGTTGCTAGGTCGATTTATCAATAAAGTTAGTCATAGACTCATCAAATGAATCGAACTGACCATCCCTATCTAAAACGAATTAATGTATTAATATCGAAAAGCAAAATAGATACAGAGAACAAAAAAAGACTCAAACGCAATACACATTGCTACCTTCACTACTTCACCAAGCTGTGTTTAGCAGATGATGGTATGATTTTTTTTATTGTGGTTTTCAATTTGGATCCACTGATATGGAAACCGACTTTTAAACTCTAAATTTTTCCCATTTATATATATCTGGTGTAATTTTTAAAATAAACTAAAAGTTATGTTTCATTTCTTTTCTTTATGATTAAAAATTATAAGATTAGGATATATTTTGTCCAATCCAGTTTAAATGAGATTCGCACCAGGAATTTTTTACAAAATTTTACATATTTAATTTTGGTGGGGGAGGTTAAAAAATTGCTTTTACTTGTTTTAAGAAATAAAATGTTTCGATTTTTCCGTACGAATACAGTTTTACAGAGACCATTACTGTTTGTCTCTCAAGGGGTAAAGCAACATTCACTATCACAGGTATGATGCTATGTATATCGATTTACGGGTGTTGCCCAGATTATGACAATTACAGAAATCACGTCCCGCGGATCTCCATCTCTGGATGCTGAATGTTCTGCTTTTTCACTTTAAGGGAGACCCGTAAGAAAAAACCCAAAATTTTTATTATTGATTTTAAAGTAATGAATTTTGGTGTACTATTTAAGAATCTTCTTGTAAGGAATAATTAGCAAAAACATTCACTTTTTATTAAAAAGTATATTTTTATGGGGATTTTTAGGATTTTTTTTGTCGAAAAATACACTTTTTAAAATTACTACTCCTCATTCAATTTTCAATATTTTGGTATTACTGAAATTTCTAAAATAGTGTTATAGTATATAGAAACGAACTAAGGAGAGATACTTTTAATTTTCTATTTCAATCGGCTAAAAATAAATAAATAAATAAAAATACGCATGGTAAATTTCCTTAAATTCGTTGTAATTTTCATGTTTACCAATTTATGTAAAATTTTCAGAAATAGTTAAAAAAAATATCTCTCCTTACTTTTGTTGCAAATTTTTTTTAAGATTCTAAAAACATAAACACTTTGTTTCTAAATCATTTTACTACTGAGCCTTAGTACTTTGAACTTAGGCAAAATATGGAAAAAGTCATTTTCAGGAAAACACGTTTTAAATGGCTGCTAGTCCTTTAAATTCTACAGTGAGTACAATTTAAAAAGCTCATTTTCTATCTGTTCCAAGTGTCCCCGAGTTCTGAAATTTTGCATGGATATTCGCAAATATGTATTTTATCGTTTTCTGAGAATTTTTTTTTTTTTTTTTTTTTTTTTTTTTTGAACTTTTGATGATTTTTGGCCGAAAATGGGGTACGGGTCTCCCTTAACCAAAATAAATGAAGTTTTAACTAATCCAATCTACATCAAAATTTTATCTCTTAGTCTGAAGCGTGATTTAAGTCATATTTTGGTCACATCTGGTCATGTGTTAAGGCTCCGCTACAATAAAAATAAATAAATAAATAAAAATATTTAAAAAAGACCGTTTCTAGTAAAATACACGTCGTGGAAAGATTTTGTAGGCGTAAATTATGTGCCAATGATTGACAGAAAATCCTCCATTTGAAAGAGAAATCGATTTCAGTAGGGTCAGATGAACGCCTCCGTAGGTCAGATATTACTGTTAGACAGTAGTTATCGTGTCATTTTGAATGCGTAGTCAAAAATCGCACCTCTGTTCGAAGTTCCCTTTTGACCTCAGAAAAAAAGGGATATTAATTTCAGGGAAGTTTTGAAAAGTGATAATTAATACTATTTCACTTTTTTCAGAAAAAAGCATTAAAAAAACTGTAAAATATGCTTTAAAATCGAGGAAGTCGATTTCAAACGTTCAGCCTAATAAACTAGATTTTATTTTCCTAGATTTTAGAATGCTTAGTGATTTTTAGCGATTTTTAACGTTCCGTGGAGATTTTTTTTTCTTTTTGCACATTTGGGAAAAAATTACAGTTGCAATACTTTAGAATACTTTTGGAGAATGCCCTCCTCCGGCCAACTTCTGAATTCATTATTGTTAAATAATGTTATGAGTTTATTTTGTAATCGACTTATTTTAGATAAAAGTGAATATCCTTTATTATTTGATAGCGTGCATTTTTATAAATTATAAATGTTTGCATGTAATGTAAAGATGGGTATAATTTAGATATAATTTTTAAAAGTTTTGATAGTCAATTTTTTAAAATATCCCTTCCTCAAAATAAGATATGGAGAGCATTTTGGGAAGTCTACCTTTCTCCCCCCCCCCCTTTTTTTTTTCGCAAGGAGGCTTTGTGCTTGAACCGGGCGGGAGGTGAGATCTGAGAGTCATAGCTGCAAACTTTTAAGGAATTTTCCTACAGTTAATTTTTAAGATAGAAATTTATTTTGTTTAATTTTATGTTCTTGATGATTTAAAAAGATAAATTTTTCGGTTGAAAATATTGCTAGGATAAAAGCGTAAAACTTGGCAGACTCTCCAACATTCATTATATATTAATGTAATTTAGAACAAAAGAAAATTACAGATTTAAAAACATTATAACTTTTGATGCTGTATAATAAAAAACAGGTATGTGAAAATATTTTTCTGTAATTTATAAATACAAAAAATCTACTTTAATACTACACATTTTTGAATACTACACATTTCTGAATTCATTTTTGTATGAAAACAAACTTTCTGAAAAGAAAGAAAGAAAAAAAAAAAAAAACTTTTTTTTTTCAGAAAAGTTTTTGAGTGTGACACCTTAGGAAATTAAAATAGGGAGATGGGTAATATTTTGCAATAATTTTAAATAGCTAAATAAATTTAAGAGTTATATAGTTTAAATGCAATATTTTAAATTTAAAAATTTATTTATTTTACAATTTTAAATCTAACATTTTTTTTACTATTCTAAATTCATAATTTTAATTATTCACTCATTATAATTTTTGCCATAATTTTAAAATAACATTAAATTTTAAATAAATAATAAAAGGGAATATTTTTTATGATTTGATATTTTATAATGATTTAGTAAATATATTTTTTCTATCATTTAAAGGCACTTTAAATTCTGGATTTAGTAAATTTCTACATTTTTCTAGCAATTTTATGTTAAATAGTTTAATAATTTTTTTCATAATGTTTAATCAAATAATCATTATAATCAAATGATCTATGTTCTACAAATATTTCTTAGTAAACTAAATTCAGTTCAGCGTAAAAAAGCAGAATTATTTAAAAAACAGCTTCAAGCATTTTAACCGCTCATACTCATTCATTTTTACGAATTCGTCTTTGTAGCCCTGTATAACCACTATAACATTTATACACACCACATATTATGCATGAATAATTATAATAAAACATAAAAGCGCATAAACATTCTTTTTCTGCCGTCATTGTTAATACACTGTACTTCGGATGGAATATGCTATCTAAAATCTTTTGTGTGTGCCTATAAATGCTATACACTTAGTCGCCCTGTATATGCTTTACAGATGAAGTAACTTATAGTAAGCCTCATCGACATATATGAATTACATGAATATATATATATATATATATATATATATATATATATATATATTAATCCTGAATTTAAAGTGCCGTTAAATGATTAAAATATTAACATATATTATTTCTTTAAAATTAAATGTTTTTTAAATTTATGATAAAAAATAAATTATTAAATAATTAAAATTATGAAACAAATTACTATTATGAAATTCAAAGTTGTGAAAAAACATTTAATTATCAGTAAATTAAAAATATTTTATTTAAATTAAATTTATTATAAATTATATATATATATATATATATATATATATATATAATTTAAAATACTGCATTTAATCTAAATTTAAAATTACGAAACATTAATTCTCTCCTTGTTTTAATTTCTTAAGGAATAATACTCATTAAGAGTTTTCTGTCAAAATAAATATGTAAAATTATGAAATAAATAATTTTTTAAATTTAATATTTCGTTCTTTAATTAAACTTAAAATTATTACAAAATATTACTCCTCTCCCTATTTTAATTTCTTAAGGAGCAATAACCATTCGAACTTTTCTGAAAGAAAAATAGTAATAATTAAAATTTATGAAATAAATATTTTTTTTAATTTAAAATACTGCAGCTAAACTAAATTAAAAATATCCCTTTGGGAAATTCACATTAATAAAAACTGTTCATACTGATACAAATATTAAAAAATATATAATTTCAATTTTTCTCCTCAAAATAAACTTGATTAACCTTTTTACCCTGAATGGGTCTAATCTACCGATATCTATAATTTATTTTATACGCTTCGTACCAGAACTTTTTTCATGAAGAAAGTTAAAAAAACAGGGTCAGAGAAATAAGCCAATTAAATATATTAAAGTTATTTTAAATAACAATTCTGATGCGAAATGTTTTTATCAAGATTGAGTAAAATTTAAACAGGGTTGGAAGGTTAAAAAGACATCTTCAGCTCTGTATGCAATCGAATTCAAATCGTGCAATCTGAAAAAGAATGCCATGCCAATTAAAACTTGGATCAATCATAATCTTTGCTTGACTTTATAAAAAATACCAAGTAGCAACGTGATGTACGGAATGGTATACGCACGCGCTGATCATACAGGGAGAAGTAATCAAAATGAAAAAGGTGTGAACACTAGACGTGTGTCATACCATAATGATTGACTTTTCAGAAAATCTGCTAATCAATTAATCAACGAGGATAACTTATTGCCATATATAGGCGATCACTCGTTATTTAAATTTACTTAACGGAATATGCCAACAATTGCACAGAAACCAGATTTTTTTTCTATACACAAAAATTGAGTTAATTTTAGTGGTTTGAGTTGAATATTTTATCAAAAGCTTACTTTGTTTATTGATGTTATAGTAATCTTTCAGATTCAGCCCTTACAGTTTCTTATCATATATTCATACAGCTGATTTCTTCTTGCCCCACTTTGATAATAATTTTTATTACCTTTACTTATTAAAGAATTTTATCAAAATGTTATTTTTTGAAATTTTCTTTTATTTAAATATAGATATATACGTAATCTTCTGTGGACAAAATTGTAGCGGTTATTTTTTTTAATATATTCATAGCTGCCAAAATTGTACGGAATTTTCATATTATTAAAACTTTATGGAAGATTATAGCTAATTAAATCACCAAAATTCAAGCAATTTTAGCGTTTGAATAAGTCAAAAAAATTCCTTAAATTTTAGTGGAAAGAAAAATCCGTACAAGTTGACATTTATGTATAGTGAAACTTCTTAGATACTACTTGTATTCAACCCGTTAATAAAAATCAATAGTTTATAATTTTAGTCAGATAATGAATCAAATTACTGTCTCCTTCAAATCTAGTTATCAATAATACGAAGAATAAGAATAATAAATGAAAATACAAATTTTTATATCATGAAAGTAACAAATCCAATTTTTTTGAACAATAAAAAAAACAAAATTGATGTTCTATAAGACATAACAAAGTGAAAGTGCAATCTCATAAGCGCAAACCCACTGCTCAATTAGAATAATGAAAAGATCGCTTTGTGCCACCGGAAGGACCAAATGTTTTTCTAACTGATCATAAATTTTGAAATCTGGCAACAGCCCAAAATAGGCCTCTTTTGCTTACTGTATTACGAAATTCCAGATTCCGCAAACCTAATTTTCTGGGAAAATTTTAAGGGTGAATTGAAAAAAAGAAAAATCCTTGAGAAGGTTATGAAACTATTCGGATTCTAGAAAGGTAAAATGCATAATTCCAACACATGTTGACGGCAAAATTTTAGTATATTATGTAGCATATATAATTCGTCGCTTCTATTGTTTAAAATAAGTTACATTTTCTACGCGATATTTTGGCTATAAACGATTTGTTCAAGAAAGGGCAAACTTCTACTTAAATAAGCCCGTGTATTTTTATGTATCGACACTTTTTAAAAGGTAAAAATTATAATTAAATTTTATTGAGACAGGAGGTTTATAAGTATTAGAAAAAATTATTCTGGGCCGAAAAAAAAAAAAAAAAAAAAAAAAAAAAAATCTGATCCCGCCTTTTTTTTTTTAAATTTAAATAAAGAAAATAAATATTCTCCTCGCAGCTTCAATAAAAGAGATCCTTGGTACACAGAAAAAATCGCAGTCTCGCATGACCCAGCGCTCATCAAGATTAAGGAACTGCAAAAATTTACAAATTCGTTTTTTTTTTTATTATTTATTTTGCATTTTCTGAAGATCTGATATTTTATAGATTCCGTTTCTAAATAGCTAAACACTTGAAGAAGTTGTAGTGATTTTTGTCTCACATCGCACGAGCAAGTTGTAAAATTTTAAACACAATTTATTAAAACAATGTTTTATGAGATGTACCCAAAATATCTCAGTAATGAGTCAACTGATTGTATTTTGTTCAATGAAACTTTCTATATTTACGCTGTGTTACACAGATACTTTCTTGTTATTATTGTTATCATTTAAAAAATATATATGTATATAAAGGAAAAAAAAAGATTTTTTATTTGTCGAAAAATATGTTTGTTCTGTTACAAGATTTTGACATCTGGAAATGTGATTGTCCAGAACATTTGACATCAAAGATGCTGTCTTTTGTTGAAATAATATTTCTCGAAAAACAACGGTGATGGTTGATTCAATGACGCTTATGTGTTTTTCTACAAAAAATAATAGAGATATGTTAATTTAATTTTCTATTTGATTATTTTTATCCAGTCAGTCATTTCTAAACAATAGCCTGCGTATATTTATCTTTTAATACTTTGATCAGTAAGTATTTACATCTCTGTAATGTTGATCTCCTCTCGGAATTTTTTAAAAATTTTGTTTTAAAATAAGGAAAAGCATTGTTTCCACCTTTTTTTAGCAAAGTTGTAACAATAAAGTTTAATTGCAATTTTCTGGTGAAAAATTTATCAAAATTAGGTGGGATATAATATATCCAACCGCCCTGCAAGGGGTTAACGTGTAAATATACATTTCGCTCACCCCCCCCCCCCCAACTTTGGAAAAAAAAGAAAATATTTTTCGTTATTTGAGGGCGGGGTGTGTGGATATTCTTCGTTTTGAAGACTTCTAATGATTTTTTAAAAAACCATCTAATTCCGGGGGAGGGGGGGGGGTGATGGCGGCTGATGCGGGTGTATTTTTTTCCATTTTTTAACTTTTACTACAGGACAAGATATTAAAATTAAACAAAGAAAAGTAAAGAACTTTTTTTCTCTGGCAAAGCAAAAAATGGGGAAGTAACTTAAATTTCATGTGGGGGGCGGTATTATAGACTATGATGATTAACTAGTTATTACATCTACAAAATATCAAGTCGTCCTGAAATTTTATCAATAATTCTAATAAATCTAATAAATTTTTGTAAATTAATGTATTTTTTCAATTTAACATTTTTTTACATAATTGTTAACAATAGAAATATTCTGATATTTTAAACTTTTTAATTAAAAAAATAATTGAACTTTCTAAGACTTTCGCGGTTTGTGATAGATATATAACATCATGTAGAATTTCTTTTGGGTACCATTAATAAACAACAAATAAAATTTGACTTTTTTTAAGAGAGTTTTTTTTTTTTTTTTTTTTTTTTTTTTTGTATTTCACAAATAAAGGTGATTAATTCAAAAACACGGAGCATTCCAAATGAAACTTGTGTACGCTATACGGTTTTGAATGGGTAAAGCTGTAAAGGTTATTTTAATGGGGAATCGAAGTTATAATTTTCATAATGGAAGGCTAATGTAGAAAGTTCTTTAATTGTTTATTTATTTATTATTACAATAAAACAACAAGTGTGAAAAATATAGAAACAAAAACGTAATTTGCTGAACAAATTAAAAACAAACCAGTTTATTTCCTACATTTTTTGAGGGACATTTATTAATATATTTCATTCAGTTAGTTCTGCGTTATATGTTAAATTTTTGAATATTAAAAAAAAAAAAAAAAAAAAACAATATGATAATTTAAACAGTCTAAAAACTTAGATTTCCTTCAAATTAAATCGAAATAAATGTTAAACTTTTTTTAAATGTTTATTAATGTGTTTCAATTAGTTAGTTTTATGTTTAATGTTACATTTTTGTAACAAAGAAGCTAAATCAATTGAACATAAAAAAAAAAAAAATCAAACAATATGATAAATTAAATAGTCTAAAAACTTAAATTCCTTAAAAGTTAATCGAAATAATTCTTACTTTTAAAAATGTTTTATTGTATTTTACATGTGTTTTATCATTTCTTACTCACTCATCATAAGTATAATAAAAAATCTACAATACAAATGTTTGTAATTTAAAAATGAAAAAATTCTAAAACTTATTTATTATATGCCATATGAAGGCATGAAAAAGTGGTTCCTCAATAATGATAATAATAAAAGAAGTAAAAAGCTTTCCCTTTCAGGTATGATGTATTTATTTGGAATATATTTTTCTTATATTGAACAAAAAAACATTTATTTGCACATAAGAATAATATGTTGCACATAAAAATGAAAAACTTTACAACATTAAAAAAAAGTGGACATTCTTGACACTATTTGCAAAAACACCAAAATAAAGAGAAACATTTTGAAATACATATTAATTTTAATTTGGTGCCGTTTTTAATGAATAACAATTATACAGTTGGAATAATAATGGATTTTGTTTGCCCATGAAAACTATTTTGCTGCCAACTGCTACCAAAGTCATAGACTGTTTGATTGCTCTGAGTCTATTCTAGTAAAACAAGAAGAACTGTGTGATGCTGCCACCTGGTGAAAAGTTCTGGAACAAAAGATCAATTTTCTAACACATAGTGATTCCACTCTCGACTTTTTTTCGGAACTACGATTGATTGGTTGGTTGTAAAAACGATGTAATTCTTTTTTTTTTTTTTGTATCAGATGATTTTGCAGAATTTTTTTAGCATATTCTTGAAATATTTTGCTTTTAATTTTATTTAAAAAAAGTCACCCGCATTAGACTTTGTTGGATGAGAACTGGAACACATACACTAGATGTCTGCATGGGCCGAAACTTTAAGGCCCAAACATAGACATGGCACATACACATTTTGCCTGGCCCAAACAGAAACAATCAATGATCCACCCCGGCATAAAAATTAAAAGTTCAACCCGAGTCCGGGTCGGCAAGTACAAAATGATAATAATAATAATAATAATAATAATAATAATAATAATAATAATAATAATAGGTATAAAACTTCAAAGCTTCCCCGATCCCGTCTTGGCTCGTACAAGAATATTATTGACCTGTCCCAGTCCGGAAAAATAGTTAAAATCTCGACATAAGCCCGTCCCAGTCCCGCTAAATTCCTAGAAAACACTGATTTTTGCGTCGATATGGAAGATATGGAAGATAAAAAATTCTTCCATAATTTCTATACCAAACTTCTGATCAAAAAAACTTATTTTAATCATTCTTTCATGTCTATAATCTTCCTTTTTAAACAGTGCCCAGTGCTGTGATATTTATTTTTTAAATTAATATTTATTTATTTGTAAATGTTTCAGTTAACATTAACATCTTAATCAATATTCTATGTATAGGAGACTTAAGATTCTGCAAAATGCTATGCAGTAAAATCTTCTGCGGCGGAATCGCTTAAAAAAATAAAAATAAATAAATATATATATATATATATATATGCATTATAGACAAGTTTCTCCCATAGTAGGTTTAAATGTGTTGTATTCTTTTCTCACGTATTATTATATTCATTTTGTATACATCGACGAATTTTTTCGTTTAAAACAATATTCCGTTATAGGCAGGTTACTTTTCATATGTTTTAATTTTATTGCCAAGAAATTAGAAAAAACTTTACAATTTAGTTGAATAATGGCGTTTAAAGAATATTTGCATTTTTGGCTAAAAGTTTTGGGCCAAGCCAAGTTTTACTGTTTTTGATAATGTGTCAGAAAGTTCTTCTTCGTATTGGAGCTTTTATGAATTACGGGGGGGGGGGGGGAATGCAAAATTTTTTTTACACAGCTGCAAAAGTTATAATTATATTGCAAAAGTATATTTTTTAATCCGCTTTTTTATATTTTAGTCTTAATTAGATAAATTTTCTAATGAATGTTGAAGTATTTAAGAGACCAGTGAATCATTAACTTTGCTATTGTGTATTTTCTGTCTTAAAAACAGCTACTAATTTAAAATATTCTAAAAATTTTCCCCGTAATTATGCATACAAACTTCTTTAAAGGCTTCTGAATTGTATGTTAAAAAAAAATTGGAATTTTTCGTAAAATTTGAGTCAGTCAAACTGGGTCTGAACTGATTATTTTTTATACGCATCAGGACAAGTTTTCGAGTCAATTATGGAGATTTGTAATCAATTACGATTACGATTACTTTTAATTTCTAAAAACAGATTATGATTATTTCTCTATTTATGCAAGTTGGATTACGACTACATATTTGATTACCTATTTTTTAAATTCTAGACTACGATTATGTTAAGATTATGATTAATATTTTTTGTTGGATTACGATTATCGAACTAGTCGTTTACGATTACAGTTCAGTTACACTGATTTCATAATATGTATGTTACAAACTAGAATTCTACACTGTGTTGTGTAACCAGATTTTATCCAAAGCAGACCCATATGATCAAGTACACTGTCTATTCTTGTTGTATTATTTTCACCCGGACTTAATACTAAAATTATTTTGTTTTAATCAAGATTCCGGAATACATGTTTCGTTTTGTCAGTTTTTACTGTATTCTGAAAAATAGTCTTAGAATTAAAAAACAGTTACAAATTTACAAAAAAGTATTATTTTCTTTCTTTCTTTTTTTCCTGTTTTATTGTTAAGGGTCATTAAATGATTTAAATTAAAACAGTTGTTCCTGCCAATTTAAATGTATATATTCTGATATGAACTGAGCGGATTTAATTATTACGAAGTCATCTTGAAATTAAGCGCATTTATGAGGATGTTTGATTAATAGAAAAGAGAAAAGTGGAATGCAAAGTTCTAATTTGAGATTCATGAACATCGACGTACGTAGGGGAAAGTCCCTCCCCCCTCATATACACCTTAAATCTTGGAAAGAGAAACCTGTTTTTCACAATCGCTTTTTTTAAAATGCAAATAATGAACATGGAATGAGTTACAAATATAATTATTTTCTACAGCATTCTCTTTGCAAGACATTTAGGAAAACAGAACAAAACGAAACTTGAAAATGAAAAGTTTTAAATATTCAAAAATAAGCTTCTACCAAAACTATAGAAACTGGAGAATAGAGGATATTCCATCTACGTTATGATCATGTGAGCAAGGCAAAAACTTCTAGCGTAAAGAAGAGAAAGCATCATTGGACGTAATGTAAATCCTAACTAGCCAATGAAACAGTTTATAGGGAAAGCAGTAGCGGCCTCGCTGCTTATCATTTAGAAGTTCTTTGGTTAAATTACCGGTACCACGTGACCTTTTACAGCCTCAAACGCAGATTTGGAATATCCTCCATTGAAACACTCATTCTTTTTTTCTCTCGTCTTGATGTCTCTGTCCCCCTGAACCCCACGCTTAAAACGAAACTGAAACACGTCAAAGCCGAAGACTTAAAAATAAAGTATGAAACAGTCTTACGATAGGAGAGCATCTAACGGGAAGTGAAAGGGAGAGGGGGGAGGCATAGCGACTGACAAAATAGTTTCTCAAAATTCTCATTTAAATATTTATCAGTAAGTCATTTGGGAAGAATTAATTTTCTGGTAATTTTTTTTAAATAATCACAGATAAATTTGATTACATTCAAAAAATCAGAAAGGAGTAATTGAATTTGCCGGTACATATGCTAAAAGAATGTACCATCAAATAAGCACCATTGCCCTCCACTTCTTAATGAAATCCTGCGTACGCGGACATTTTATTTATTTTATTACAATTCCACGCGGTCTTATTTTATTTTTTTCTATTGATTCTGTTAAACTAAACATAGATAAAGAAAACATCTTTTATTACTAGTACTACAGAAAGATAATTTAGCTATATGTGCTTCAGCGATTATCCTGTGCAACGAAACATACTTTATCGACAAAATAGGTATAGAATGGAGTATCGTATGAAAATCGGAATTCATATACTTATACCAATGCAGAATATCAACATATAAAATCTTATTCACAACAAATATAACAGTATTATTTTTAAAATAAATAATAAATATCGTTTCGTAAAATTATTTTAAAGCTTTAAGCTTTAATGTTTAAAAATATTAAATATTAGTAATGACATTTTAGAATATATAAGGATTAAAATTATGAATTAGAAATAATAACAGATTTTTATCCTAAAATATTTAAATGATAGGTGTAGAATTGTAGAATGAATGTAATAGTTTCAAAATAGTGCTCTTCTTTTCAAAATTCGTACGGGTACAGTTATTTTCCTGGTGGAATACCAGCATTTCATTTTCAAAAAATAAATATAATTCAAAAGCGCGAAATCTCATCTTTTTTAGTCAGAGATGTTCAGTAAGAAAGTACTGGTTGGTACCCAAGAATTTCCTGCTGTTGAAATTCCTGTCAAATTGTCCTATCGAGATATTTGCGATAACTGTATTCTTTAATATCAGCTTCTATATAAATCAAGTTAGTCTGTATAAACCAGCTGTATAAGCGACAATGTACTATTGGAACTGGCATGCCTTAATTGTATTATATACAGTAGTTTGATACAGGCTGACTTATTAAATATTTTAACTTGTTAACTTGTTTTAGGTCCATTCTGACCCAAAATGACGCACTAATCCAAGGTACTTGAAATTGCAACCTAGTCCGTTGGTTTTCTTAACCCAAAAATGATAAAAAATAGAAAATTTAGTCAAAATAATTAGAGTTTTTTAAAGGTAAAAATTGTTTGACCCGCAGTGACTCCAAAATAACCCATTTATCCAAAATTTCTCGAACATATGATCTAGCTTGACCCCGACACATTATGAACCAAAATGACCCATTAATCGATTTTTCTGTAACATGCGACACAGCCAAATGTTTTTCTCGTGTCGGAAAAATAAAAAATGAAAAATTTAGTCAAAATCGTTACACCTATATTTTATGTAAAGTTAACGTGACCCATAATGACCCAAAAATGGCCAACTAATCGAATTATCTCTAAAATTCGACTAAAATTAATGGTCTTCTCGTAATATAAAACAGTGAAATACAAAATTTAGTCAAAATCGTTACAGCCGTTTTTAAAATAAAATTGGTTTGACCCACCATGACCCAAAAATGATCCACTAATCAAAGGCTCTCGAACATGTGACCTAACCCAATAGTTTGCGTGTGCCGAAAAACATTTGAATACAAAATTTAGCTAAAATCAGTTGGGCAGTTTTTTAGTTATACTTAGATTGACCCTATATCATTAAGATCCAAAATGATTCATTAATCAAATTTTCTTGAACATGTGACCTAGCCCAATGATTTTCTCGAGTAAGAAAAAGAAAGAATACAAAATTTAGTCAAAATCATGCGAGCCATTTTCTAGATAAAATTAGCGTGATCCACAGTGAACCAAAAATGACCCACTAATTAAATTTTCTCCGACACGTGATTTATTCCAATGGTCTTCTCATAATTCGAAACGGTCGAATACAAAATTTAGTCAAAATCGTTGGAGCCATTTTTTAAATAAAATTGTTTTGACCCATAATGACCCATAAATGACTCAATTTTTGGACCATATGAGCTGGCCTGATAGTTTTCTCGTGCAAAAAACGAATGGATACAACATTTAATTAAAATCGGTCGAGCAATTCTTTAATTATAAATGGCTTGTTTCTGATAGCACGAAACTTCCAATCTACGGAGTATTCAGTGGATTTGTTGTAGTTTATAGCAATTTTGTATATAAAGAAATCTAAATCATAAGTGAATTGTTTAAGAATGGACTTTAGGTGAGATTGTGATTAATTACGGTATTTAGTGAAAAAAGCTCATGAAAAATCTTAAATGAGTGTCCATCGGTGTCTAATATATACCGGGTGTCCCAAAAGTGACTCATGGATTTTAAAATTCAATAACTTGCAAACGGTGTCAGTTATTTAAAAAAATTTTTGCAGGAGGGTTATGTATAATGTCAGGAGTTTTTTTACCGTAATTTTTTATTTTAGTTCGAATTTCAAACAATAGGTGGCGCTGACGGCGATTGAAGACCAGGTGATCAATGCTGAGTGAAGCGTCGATCTGGCCTTCAATCGCCGTCAGCGCCACCTATTGCTCGAAATTCGAACTAAAATAAAAAAAATTACGGTAAAAAAACTCCTTAAATTATGCATAACCCTCCTGCAAAAATTTTTTAAATAGCTGTCACCGTTTGCAAGTTATTGAATTTTAAAATCCATCAGTCATTTTAGGGACATTCGGTATATACATATATATATATATATATATACATATATTTTTCAACTATAAAAAACATACCCTTAATTAATTCATTAAAAACTAAATTCAAAAACTGTTAATTAATTACATTTATCCTCATAAAACAATTTAACTTAAACAAAACCTTGTCCAATAATTTATATAAATGATGAACAACATTGATAGAACATACTTTATTAAGTATTTATTATAAATCGTATAATACTTAATAAAGTATAACCAAATCTTTAAAACGTTTCCACGTAAATCTATTAAAAATAGACCGCATAATGTGTCCGTCCTATGCAAATTTGCCAGAAAACTGACAGTAACATAAGCACATTCAAAAGGTATAATTATAAAAAAAATAAAAAAAATAAAAAACTTTTTCAAAAATGTACTTTTTAAAGTTACGCGAAATAATGTAAAATGCATCAAGCAAAATCTTATTTTGATTAAACACGATCAATGATTTCTCTTTATTTTTTAACTCAACATCTAGTCCAGGCATTAAGTGTTCAAAAAAGACAAATAAATGCAAGTTTTGATGTAGTTTTGATTTTTGGTTCCCTTTATGTTTTTGGGGTCGCTGAACACGAATCTGGCATTATCCAACAAAATTTCTCCCCGAAAACACGTTTTTTTTGGCAAAAAACTTGCAAAAAACGTGGCTTTTTTTCATTTTTTTCTAAATAACTTTAAAATTATGCATGTTACATAAAAGTCATCCATACATAAATTAAAGAGTACAAAATTTCCTACATTTTATGTATTTAAAATTTTTTTCTCTGATTAATGGTTTAGCCGTGAGAGAGCCGCAAAAATGGGTGTGAAAAGCAAAAAAATTCTTAAAAACCTGAATTACAGCACCGTACGTCGATGAAACATGAAAAACAACCATTTTACGCAAAATTTCCCCATTAAATAATACTAAACATATTATTATTGACTATATTTTATTAATCTAATGTTCATTGTTTATTTCATAACTGAAAAATAAATAAAAATGAGCATATTTGTGATCAAAATCTTCATTTGCTATTACAAAATAATAATAGTAATAATTTCTTAATTTGACTTTTGAATAATGTAAAGAAAATAACTAAGACAGGCTTTAACCTATAAAAGCTGACACGGATTCCAGTTCTTAAAGTTCTGGAAGTTCAAAATGAGGGTGTGAAAATTAAAAAAATCCGAAAAATAGGAATTATGACACTGTGCATAGATTTAACATGAAAACTGACCATTTTTCGCAAAGATTGAGTTTAAATGATACTAAAGATATTATGATCGATTATATTTCACAATGAAGTTTCTAACAATAAAAACGACGACTCATTATGAATTATTATTTAATTATAAATAATTATTTACATTAGTAAGTACATTTACTTAAAAAACAAAGTATTTCCGCTCTCTTTTATTTGAGGGTCTCTGCTTTTCACCGACATCTAGAAAATAGAAAATACACGAGTGGAATTAGTGGGTGTTTTTATAACTATCAATATTATAAATAAAAGTTTTTTTAAATAGTAAATATTTGATACCTTGCGGCATGACTATTTCTTCTTCCACTGGGTCTTCTAATTCATTGTGTGAGCAGTCCACTTCCAGATCGGCTTCAAAGTCTATCTCATCCTCTTCGTCTTGACACACAACTGAGATGTTGTTGCAGTTTCCCGAAGCAAATCTTCTATCTGATATCTTCGCAAATAATTTTTGCTGCTGCTTCAACCACTCGCAGCCTCTCATCTCGATCTGATTTGCATGTTTGCGGATACCACGCATTAGTCACTGTCTTCCCTCCTATATTCTTGAAACACACAATGGACTTTTTTTCTGATTCCTTGTGATCAATATGTCGCCTCCATATCTCTCAATGAGATTATATTAGATTATATTAGAAGTCAATGGGTTAAACTTTACAGTTCTCATATCAGGTTGATGATAACTCCCTGTAACCTGTTTCATAAGCTCTTCCATGGAGAATTGACACTCGTCATCATGATTTTCAAGGTAATCGTATATACTTTGCATTGCTCTCTCGATTGCCTTGGCAAATGGACCACGTTTCTTCTGTTCTTGGACCTTGGGTCTCCCATAAATATATTTAAAACATTTGATGTGGTATTGAGCATCTGCTGCGATCAAATCATTCACTGGTTCGATGCGCTGAATTATTGCCGGCCCATAATCATCATTGCGAGCTCTTGCTGCTTTCAGAATTGTACTTTTGAATCCCATGTGTCGCTTACTGTATACAGTATTGCATTCGCTTGGTGGATTTTTCGCTTGTGTTGCAATGAACTCTTCCGCAATGACCAGTCCACATATAAAACAATTAGTTCGAAAATTAAGCTGAAGAGTTGATGATCTTAAAATCTGAGAGCACTTTGTTCCTCAACCTTCTTCACCTAAGCAGTAATCATCCGTTTATTTACGTATGCTTTTCTACACTTATCATGCACAAATATTGAGGTTTTCCTCTTTATGAAAACTTCCTTTCCATCCTTTCTTTCTGTACTTGCCTTGATTTACGCTGCAATACTACGACTAACTTTCTCTGACGGCCCCTCTTCTAAAGGAGAGTCACAAATAAAACACAGCAACATCGCTCAAAATCACTTTAGATGTTCACTATATTCACGAAGACACAAACAGTGAATTACTAAATTATAAGTAAGCAGTTGCATATCGAAACTGAGAGGAATGTGTCCTCCTGATAAGCTAGTGATCTGTGCGACACATATTTTTAATAGAGGCGAGACTGGTAAAGAAGGGGGTGGGGGTTAGTATTCTACTTAACGTGGACATGGGATGCGGGGGTGGGCGCTTGACCAACATTATTTCTCACTTGCACCCCTTCAATCAAGGGGGAAAGTGCAGATGAGATCAGTTAGAAGCCTGCTTAAGTTATTTTCTTTACATTATTCAAAAGTCAAATTAAGAAATTATTACTATTATTATTTTGTAATAGCAAATGAAGATTTTGATCACAGATATGCTCATTTTTATTTATTTTTCAGTTATGAAAGAAACAATGAACATTAGATTGATAAAATATAGTCAATAATAATATATTTAGTATTATTAAGTGGAGAAAAATTGCGTAAAATGGTTGTTTTTCATGTTTCATCGACGTACGGTGCTGTAATTCACGTTTTTCAGAATTTTTTGCTTTTCACTCCCATTTTCGTGGCTCTCTCACGGCTAAACCACTGATCAGAGAAAAAAACTTTAAATGCATAAAATGTAGGAAATTTTGTGCTCTTTAATTTATGTATAGATGACTTTTATGTAAAATGCATAATTTTAAAGTAATTTAGAAAAAACGAAAAAAAGCCACGTTTTTTGCACGTTTTTTGCGAAAAAAAGTGTTTCTGGGGAGAAATTTTGTTGGATAATGCCAGATTCGTGTTCAGCGACCCCAAAAACATAAAGGGGACTAAAAATCAAAACTACACCAAAACTTGCATTTATTTTTTACCAAATGCCTGGACTAATCGCGTTATCAACGTTTCTTAGATTGAAAGCAGATTTTGCCGCAAACCTCCTCTTTTCCTCTGGCTCCGCCTACTATATAAGTACATTAAGAAGCATTACAATATTTTAAAAAATCTAAAAAAAAGACATACAGTTAAAAAAAAAAAAAAAAGAAAATGTAGATTTGTCAATTCTACAAAATAATTTTATACAATATGAGGTGCACACAACCACAGTTTACCACAGTTCACCATATAAAGAAAAAAAAAGAGAGAGAAAGAAAGCACATTTAGAAGGTAGATAAAATATGTTTCATTCACACTTACTATGAACCAAATTTGTCAATCTATACCATATATGAGAAAGTACGTGAAAACAAGATTATTTCACTGTGGCCGTAGATAAAAGAGATTTTATGCATATTTTAAATATAACTGGATTGTCTATCTCTGTCTCCCTCTTTTTTTTTTTTTCTTTTTTTTTTTTTTTTTTTTTTTTCCCCTCTTACAAAATGGATTTAATCATAAACCCCTCATATATTTATTCGAGAATAAGTACTACTAGATATAAATATATTTGAATGCTTTACAGTCTGTTAACAGAGTGCTGTCTGATTATTATTATTATTATTATTATTATTACTATGAAATAGCTTATTTTTACGGAAATCTTTTCTATTAAGAATGATTTGCATTTCTGTCTATCCTTTCCTAGTTTGACTTTTGTACAAATAGGAATAAAGATGATTTTAGGAATGCAAATAGTTTCGGTCACGTCCGAATACTTAGCAATATTTTTGCCGATAACGAATGTTTGCCCGTAGAGCCCGTAGGGAAACCTCGGCCCGTCTGCCCGAGGGCAGACCGTACACGAGAAATAATTTCGGCTGTCCCCGTCCTTTGAATTAAAATAAATAAATTACGTCGAATATTTAATTATGATATTTAACACAGAATAATATATATTTTGCGAATGTAATCTAACGTTCATCAATTAATTATAAATCTTATTACAACAATATTCACCAAACATCACTTCTCCCTGCTAAGAACAAATGAAGTAGATATTGAAAATTAATCTTGTCGAGTTGATTTCAATTACTTGTGCAAAAAATCCTTAGTGCGGATCATTTGTATGTTGTAATTTTATTTTTTTATATTATTATAGGGCTATTTGTTATTTTTTAAAAGCCTGTACACAGCTACAAATACAACAGAGAAAATTTCTTAAAAAAAAGGGTTTAACTGTGATAAATTAAAAATTTCCTTAAAATTGTCGCATAAAATCACAACGAATTAAATATTAATTTATTGTATATTGCCCCGTTCGTTAAAAGAAAGATAAAAAAATATTAAAAAATTCATTTCAATGAACGTAACAATTCAATAAACAAGATAGAACATTGTTGTACAGTCGGAAAAAAGAAAGAAAGAAAGAAAGAAAGTTACTGGCACACAAACTTAAAATTTTTTTCAGTAGCAATACCCAATTTTAACTTTAATTTTCAAATTTTTGCTTCAAACTATGTCTAGATACCAAATTTCAAGTCATTTGAATGATAAACATTTGAATTTGAAACATTCAAAATTTAGTGATTCATAAATAAATGTTAAATTACATTTTCATGTTTTTATTATCTCCTGAAATTATATTCCTAATGTGCTATTTTTTCTATTTTGCAAAAAAACTATAATACCCAAATATAAATACATTCAATTTGAAATTTTTAGAATTTCATGATACGAGTTATGAAATTGATATTCGGAAAACTTATGAATTGAAACCTACAATTTTTCGAATGGATTTAATTTTATTAAGTCCTGCTTTATGGAAATATAAAATTTCAAATTTTCCTTCCAATTAGTTATCAAATTATACTTAAAAAAAAGAAAAAAAAACGGCAAATGGTTTAAAGGGCCGTCTATGATAGAAGTGACTAAGTATTTTGAAACTTCGTATACTAACCTTTTTCTAGCAGTCCTCCATGACTGCTTGAGTGACTCCTACTTAGCTAAGAAGGACGCTTTCTCGGTCAAAAATCGAATACCGAATTTTAATTTGGATGCAACCCCTAATATATTCTCATTTTAAAATAATAATTTTCTCGGAAATGTATGGTACGAGATGCATAAAAAATTGTTTTTAGGCTAGTTGTAGGGTGTAGAATTCATTTTTGCTGTCGGAATTGGGTATTGCTATTGAAAAAAAAAAGGGAGGGGGGGGGTAATATGTAGATAGCCCTCTAAGCAAATTTTAGATACATCATTTGAAAGTAGACTTCATTTCCAATCGTTTGGTACCAATTAGTTTATTGTAAGATTTTTTTTTTTTTTTTTTTGCAAAGTTAGTAGGTGTGTTTACTTTTTTACCACAATAGTACTATCAATATATTATAAATATAAATACATCAGTGTGAAGTAGCGTAATTATTATGTGCTTCCATCAGTAATGGAAACAAGAAAGCAGAGTTAGTAGGGGGTGTTTACTTTTTTTTCCACGAAGCGACGGTACGTTAGTGAGCTTATTCATAATAGAAACCAAGATTAAAATATATTCTATTCACACCACCAAAATTTAAAAAAAGTGTTTTATATATTAAAAATGTGCTTCAGTAGCTCTATTGTTCACCAATTGTTCTTATATCAACGGGTGAGCGCCTGTAATGGCAGTAAGTCCTCCTCGTTAATCCTTCATGAGTAAATCTGAAGATGATCCGTCAGAGACGTCGGAGGTCTAGATCACAGAATACGGAATTGTAACAGAGAATCAACTTTCATACACTGTAATGGCAACTTGTTTAACATGGGATTACGCATATTTAGTAGTGACACGAGCGAACCACTCTGAAACTACGATCATAACATAATAGAGGTTGCTATTTCGGCGAAACATCGCTCCCTTGGCGACAAATGATAAGGGAAAAAAGAAAAAAAATACAGCGACGGCTTGCTGCTTCTTGTTTTGAAATTTATGAAAGAATTATGAAATAACTTTGACGTATTCGTCTTCCAAACAATATATGTGTCTCTTCGTAACATAACGATCTAATAATTTAAACTTGAAAATTCAAGAATAATAACAGTAATAATTACGAATAAATCTAAGAACGGAAATCTAAGATCAAATAGCATAAGCACATGTGCAAAGATAATCAAATCAGCATTCAGCAAGAAGCGCCAAGCAGAATAAGGTTATAGTTAAACAGAAATCACGAGGATAAAAATTGCCAACGCGATGGTTTATTTTTTAAGTGATCCACTGAGGGCGCTGTTTTCAAGCCGAGTTGAGGCCAAATGGGTCTTAGTTTTTGAGGAATTGGGGGGTCAAAGTTCAGCGTATATTTGAAATACTTATTAATGTGACTGGATCGGTGGCGCTGCGGCAGCGTCTGAGTCTGCGGATCAGAAGGTTGTAAGGTGGAATCCCGCTGGAGCTTTTTATTTTTTTACTTATTTTTATAGTTTTTAAATGCTACAAATTTTAAGCAGAATAGGGAATTCTACAGCTTTGATATTTTCTTAGTAAATTACATTTACATTTTTGAATTTTTTCATGATTTTTTTTTTAATTGACAAAACTGCAAAACTAATTTATGCCTAGAATATTTTTTGGTACTACTGTGTTATCCCGTCGACCAGTTTTGCCAAATTATACAAATCTCCAAACTAACAGCCAAATTACACATATTGACACAATTTTTATTTTAAACAGCGAAAAAAAACAAATAATTAGTAGAATATTAAAAAAATATTAAAAAAAAGTCTAAATAAAAAACCCTTAAAGACGTTTTAAACACGTGAATCGTATTTAATATCACTGAATGTGACATACGGGTCATTCCATTTTAAATCAACAAATTTTCAAAAAAGTTGTTGCATCACCATTTTTAATTTTGATAAAAATTTGCATGTCCATTCCCCATGTTTCCTAGACCTAAAAAAAAAAAATTTTTTTTGTTTTAAAAAAATTATTTTTGATGTATAGGCCAACTTTGTCGTTTGGCAACAGTAAAAATTTGGTATTTTAAGGCTTTGTCTAATGAGCTGCAACTTTTTTTCTAATAAAGTTTTAGAGCACAGCCATATCTCATTGCAAAGCTAAGAGAATGGTCTTTTTCATATGGTATCAATAAATTTGAGATTTAAAAACAAAGCGTATCTTTTCAAGGTCAAAGTTAGTGATACAAAATTGATTTTTTACCATTTTTGAAAATTAAAAAAGTCATGAAGGGCTTGGAATAACAAGCCCTCTTTTTTTTTCTTACATTCATATGGATGGATACTTATTGTATTAAAAAAATTGTCTTGTTACTCTGCCCCCTTCACAGGATATGGCCCTCCGAAGTTGCACATTTTCTAAAAAATCCAGTTTTCAATGCTAAAAAAATTAATGTGGGGGGCAAGGTAACATTTTTTGTACTTGCCTGATCTTAAGTACTTCATACCAGCTTTCAAACAAAAAAAAGATTGCTTTGTTATTCAAAGGCATTTGGGAGCTTTAGGGGGTCTGAATTTTCAAATAATCGCTCTGAAACGACAGTTTTTTCATGTGCCTTTTTTTTTGTAAATATGCATTTTTTTTTGCATATATTATGAACTTATCTTATTTAAAGGTTTTAGATTAACCTCATAAATAGTATTTTAACATATTCCTAACTCTCATCATTTGTAAGCATCCATTTGCTAACTATGACAGGAATAGCCAGGTCTCAACTTGCCCAGTTTGCTTCCCATTTTTTAACAAACATGAACAGTTCTTTGTATCTTTCCTATTAGTGGTTGGCATTGTGCCAAAGATTGAGCTGTTCACATATTATTGGATACAACTATCCAATAACATCAGAATAAGAGAGTTGCATAATGATGTCACTGCAACTGCTCAGTTGATTCTTTAACTCTGGAAAGTTGCTATGCAAGTGTTCCTGTTGTATTCTTGATATTTCAGTGTTTAATGTTTTTTTGTTTTTTTTTTCATTTCAAGATCCAGTACATATTTATAGACTATTTTGGTGAAGCACTTTTCTTCATTAACATAAATATTTTTTTAAAATTTGTTTTTCTACATATAAATAAAAAATGGATTCTTAACCCTTTCCGGCACGGTCAAAATCTGTACTAAAATGAGAAATTATCGACTGACACCAGAATTCACAAACGAATTTTTTAAATATTTCAAATTCCTTAATTTAAGCTTTTATTGTAAAAGCAAAATTTTACTAAAACATTACTGGTGCCGTTTGCAAATTTGGAATTAAATTTAGGTATCCCAGACCAGGCACAGTGTGCCGGAAAGGGTTGAATGGGTCATTTTACATATAAAGAGTAAATTGTGGATAACCCTAAATGTTCTGTAGGAATTTTTAAGAAAGATGATTGTAACATTTTAAGTTATAGTAGACTGTCAACTATAAACAGTATTTCAAAATATAGTGATGAGGATAAAACTTTACTACATTTAAGAACTGGATGTAAAAGCATTGAAACTATTTGTACATACCATGAAAAAAAATTTCTAGACAAATATTCCCACCAGGACCTGGAACATCATTTAAAATATCACGTCAAGATAACCAAACTTGGGTTCGATTTCAAGACATCTTAAAAATTCTAACTCCATCAGAATTATGGTCTGCACAGGAAAGATGCCATAATATCACACCTGAGATGAGTGAACATTTATCAACTCTTCTCCGAGAGAGAGCAAAACACTGAACAATATACTTTTGCATGCTTTGAGAGTTCAGTTTTATTCTATGTCTTCAGGTGTTAAATTTCTTACATTAGCTTATTAAAGTTTAAATAAATTCTTTGATAATTCTTCTTTGCCTTTTCTAACTGCTTTCAACATATAAAATTAGCAATCTTTCACAAAAAACTAATATCAGGAAGTATGAAAAAAATTGTCGTTTCAGAGCGATTATTTGAAAATTCAGACCCCCTAAAGCTCCCAAATGCCTTTGAATAACAAAGCAATCTTTTTTTTGTTTGAAAGCTGGTATGAAGTACTTAAGATCAGGCAAGTACAAAAAATTTTACCTTGCCCCCCACATTAATTTTTTTAGCATTGAAAACTGGATTTTTTAGAAAATGTGCAACTTCGGAGGGCCATATCTTGTGAAGGGGGCAGAGTATCAAGACAATTTTTTAATACAATAAGTATCCATCCATATGAATGTAAGAAAAAAAAGAGGGCTTGTTATTCCAAGCCCTTCATGACTTTTTTAATTTTCAAAAATGGTAAAAAATCAATTTTGTATCACTAACTTTGACCTTGAAAAGAAACGCTTTGTTTTTAAATCTCAAATTTATTGATACCATATGAAAAAAGACCATTCTCTTAGCTTTGCAATGAGATATGGCTGTGCTCTAAAACTTTATTAGAAAAAAAGTTGCAGCTCATTAGACAAAGCCTTAAAATACTAAATTTTTACTTTTGCCAAACGACAAAGTTGGCCTATACATCAAAAATAATTTTTTTAAAACAAAAAAAATATTTTTTTTAGGTCTAGGAAACATGGGGAATGGACATGCAAATTTTTATCAAAATTAAAAATGGTGATGCACACCCCATTTGTTGATTTAAAATGGAATGACCCATTCACGATCATCCATTATTAGCATTTAATCTTATAGTTTGGCGATAATTTTTTGGTCGACGGGTTAACCTAGTAGTAACCATTTTTTTATTAACTATTATTGATTATTTTAAGCAAAGTTCTGAAATAATCATTTTTCAATTTCTATCACTTTTTTTTATTTTATAGATTTGATATGGAAATTTTAACCTTTTCTCCTATAAAAAATACAAAATAAATTTAGGAGCAACTTCTGAAACATATTTAGGATTGTAACACGCGCTTTCCAAAGGAATAAAAGAAAAAAAAAATAGACTCACGCGTCACGTGACCTGAGTTTTGCTAAATTAAAAAAAAAAAAAAGTAGTTGTAATATTTCGCGTTTAAAAGAAATCTGGCAACACTAGTTCTATTAAAAAAAATGTTCTTTTCTTAGTGATATTGGAATGTTGGTTGTGAATTGTGGTTTTATCTTGTGATGGTGGCGTGCGCCAGAATTATGTAAAAGCTTTATTTGTATATAATGTGTGTACATTAGTGTTATATTTGTAAGTGTCGTCTTTTCAAGTAATAAAAAGTTTATAAAGAAGAATGCAACCCCGAGATAATTATTAAGATAAGGTATCACTTCTTTCTTCTCTTCTACATTTGTAAGGCGAATTCTTACAAAATGGCTACCCAACGTCTGGCTACGAATCAATTCCAAAGTATTCAGCAATCTTAGTTCCAGAAAAGTTCGATATTTTGATAATGAAATATGATTAAAAAGAATGAAAAAAAATGGCTCGAACGGTCGTGCTCGTCTGTTTGTGAAGTATATTTTAAATGATTAACATAGCAAGTTTGTTTCGTTGATGTGAAATCATTCGATTGTGAAATACGCACGAAATAAAAATGCATGCATGTTTAATGCAAGAAAATGGCTCGAGCAGTCGTTGCTCGTTTGTTTGTGAAATGTGTTCTTCAATGCTGTGAAAAAAATTTCCACAGAATGATCATATGCGAAGCACCATTTTTATTTGTTTGCGATATATGTTCTCGAATTTAATCTTGCTTCGATAACGCCAATTATATTTGTTTGTGAATTCTACGTTTTCTATGCTTTAAAAAAAAAAAAAACTTTCAGTTCTTGTGCCTGCAGGTGTAACTCAACAAATATTTATTTAATCTTCAAGTTACTTTCTTAAAATGGATCCATATTTTTATCAAAAGAATGCATTCTTTCCACAAGTGTCTATATTTTGTTTTCTATTTGTAAAATTTTTCATATTTTTAGTTTTAATTTATTGATTTATTTTACAGCTCATTTATATATTGTGTAATTCCCTTTCCCTCCCCATGCTTATATTTTTTTTCTTTTGTTTATTTTCATTCTCTGCATGCATGTTTAATTTTTATCTTGATAAACTAACAAATTTTCTTACTTCGAATTAAAAAAAAAAAAAAAAAAAAAAAAAGTTGAGAAATAATGAAATAAGTAATTATTTGTGTTGACATTATTTTTCTTTTCTTTTTACAAAAAGGGAAATAAGTTGAGAATGAAAAAAATATATTAAAATACATTGATACCATCAATACAAGTGTCATACGGTATGTGTTTATTAATTATTTTTTTTTGTTTGTTTTGTTGTTGGTTTCGCAAGGTAACAGAATTTAATTAGAAATTTTATTTGAGTGTTCTATTGTTTGTTGTTTTATTTAATTTAGAGTTCTTGATATATTGTGAAATAGCATTGAATACGATTTTTAAAACAGATTGAGTAAGTTTTTGCATTTATTTATTTATTTATTTTTATGAAATAAGATTTTCTTTTCTTTTAAAGTTATATTGAAAAAAACTATATTACGTAGTCTTGTCTTGATAATATGATAATAATATTGCTTGACATTTTAATTATTCAGATATGTTTTGACTTATTTAGAACATTGTTTATGAATGTTGCCAACAATTCAGTACTAGTTTTATATCAGTTAAAATAATGTTTTGATTAAATGACACGTAATTTAAAGTATATTTTCTTTAAAAAAAAAATTATAAAGTTTAAATTTTAAAGATACTTTTATGAAGTTTTATGAAGTTTAATTATTTTAAAAGTATATTTTGCTAACGTTAAAGTTCACTGTTTTGTTTTATTAATGTCTTGTTTATATGAGTTGTAAAGCAAAGCTCACGTCCGGGGAACAATTTATTTACACGAATTTTTAGCATTAGTGGGTATATATCTTGTTGTTTGCTAAATTTACAAATGTCTGACCTCAACAAAGCACGAAAGGAAGACCTATTTCAGGTCGCTTTAGAAATGAATTTAGATGTACAACCCTCTATGACTGTTGTCACATTGCGTGATAAGATTAAATCCTCTCCCTCGTATGAAGTTGATTTCGTAAATTCGTTAGTCAGAAACCAAATTGCGACTCGCGAGGAAGAACAGCGTAAACGAGACTTAGAGGAAAAGCAAAAAGCAGCTGAATTAGAACAGCGTAAATTAGAAGTAGAAGAAAAACGTCGTTCGGAAGAACTGGAATTAAAAAAGTTTGAGATGAATTTTGAGCTTGAGAAGCTTAAGTTACAGGCTCAGAGCCAAAGTGTTTCCAGTGGAGCGGTAGGTGGTAATGCGGCAGGGATAATGTCTCATCCAGAGAGTAAAATAGATATCCAGAAGCTGTTGCCTACATTTAAACCAGAGACAGATGATGTAACATTGTTTCTGGTGCTCCTGGAACGACAGTTAAAGCTTTCGAAGGTACCAGAACACCTCTGGGTTTCTTATTTACTAAGTGTTGTACCCTCTTCTATATCTACGCTTATTGCTCGTGAAAAAGAAGAAAACGCTTCAGATTTTTCGCATGTTAAAGGTCTACTTCTAAAAAGGTTTAAAATTAGCGCTGAAAGGTTTAGGCAGCTGTTTTTCACGCATTGCAAAGATAAAGAAATTACTTGGAGAGATTATTACTTCGAGTTACGTGCTTACTTTGAAAACTGGCTTAAAGAGTTAAATGTAACTTCTTTTGAAGCTCTTCAGGATCTGATCATAGCGGATCAGATGAAAAGGCGCGTGCCTGTTGAATGCAAACAACATATGTTAGATGATTGGGAACATTTAAATTCACCAGTCGACCTTGCCGGAAAATTAGATGCGTATGATACCATAAGATCTACGTTCCCTAACGAAGACCCGGTTGTACCCCAGAAGAAAAAAGATTATTCTCGTCGAGAAAATACATGGAAGCAGAGTAAGCCTCCAAAAGAAGACAGATCTTTCCCCACGTTTGATAATCGTCACTTAGAATCCGAGATATTCTGCTATGGTTGTGGCAAAGTGGGATTTATAAAGAAGAAATGCCCAGATTGTTCCCCTATGTTTGAGAAGAAAACAGTGCAAGCTCAACGTCTTAAGCTGTATAGTTTAAATACATCAACAGTTCCAGCTCTAAATGTACCTATTACGATCTGCAATAAGAAGGTATTAGTCTGTGCAGATACAGGAGCGAATCGTTCTATTGCAGGAGAACGTATGTATAAATTATTTTTGAAATCTGGTGTTGCAATGAAACCTCATACTCATGAAGTAACATTAGCTGATGGAACTACGATGGCTAGAAAAACTCTTTCTGCCACTGTGCGTGTAAAGATTGAAGGCCGAGTTTTCAAAACAGAGTTTATTGTATTACCAAATGCCAAAGGTAGTAGAACACTTTTAGGAATGGACTTCCTGCACAAAGCTAACATAGTGTTAGACATAGCTAAGAAAAGATGGCATTTTAGTGATAAACCCCAGAAAAAGTTCTATTTTGTAGATGTACACGAAGAAGAAATAAGAATGTCTGCTGATGCGGTTGACATCAGTCCGTGTGCTTTACGTAAAGATGAAAACAAAAATTTTAATTCCACTGAAAGGAAGAAAGTTAAAGATAACTCGAAAAAGTATGAAAAATGTTTTCAACCAGGGGGAGCGCAGACCCCATATCTTAAACATCTAGCAAATATTTCGAAAGATGTGAAAGAGCCTGTTGAAATGAAACAAGGCCAGCGGAAGAGATATTACAGTAAAAATCATAGACGATTATGTTTCAAGCCTGGTGAAAAGGTATGGATTAAACTACACCCAGTTAGCAATGCAAGTAGAAATAAAACATCAAAATTAATGTCTAAGAGAGATGGCTCATACATAATTTTGACTCAAAAGTCACTAGTGACATATGACATTGCTAGTCTAGAAAATCCTACTGAACGAATTGGATCTTACCACGTTTCTGCCTTGTTGCCTTTCCAAGAATCTGAAACTATTCCAGTTGCACCCTTGAGAAAAAGAGGAAGACCAAAAAAGCATCCTGTTTCCTCTCCGAGACGTAGATCGGAAACAGAGGGGGAGGATGTAACACGCGCTTTCCAAAGGAATAAAAGAAAAAAAAATAGACTCACGCGTCACGTGACCTGAGTTTTGCTAAATTAAAAAAAAAAAAGTAGTTGTAATATTTCGCGTTTAAAAGAAATCTGGCAACACTAGTTCTATTAAAAAAAATGTTCTTTTCTTAGTGATATTGGAATGTTGGTTGTGAATTGTGGTTTTATCTTGTGATGGTGGCGTGCGCCAGAATTATGTAAAAGCTTTATTTGTATATAATGTGTGTACATTAGTGTTATATTTGTAAGTGTCGTCTTTTCAAGTAATAAAAAGTTTATAAAGAAGAATGCAACCCCGAGATAATTATTAAGATAAGGTATCACTTCTTTCTTCTCTTCTACATTTGTAAGGCGAATTCTTACAGGATTAAATAATTCAAATAATGCATATGTTCGAAAGAGTAATAAAATATTAATTCAGTAATGCTAAAATGTAAGTTTTACCAGTTATCTAAATTTTCAATGTTCTGAAAATACATTTATCACCAAAGTTGAACCTTATCAACATTTATCGTTTGCACAGATAAAAAATGGCAGATTACATTTAAAACTTTCTTTTCTTTTCTTTTCTTTTTTGTCTTTTTTTTTTTTTTTTTTTTTTTTTTTTTTTTTTTTTTTTTGTAACAAGTTAAAACATGTAATTCATAAAAATTCAACTGGATTGCAAATATCGTCTGCAAATGAGAAAAGATTTGTGATACATATATATATATTTTTCTTTCTTCTTCTTTTCTTTTTCTCGTCTGCTTTCCTTTTAATGTTTATTTCAGAATACAAGAAAATTTCTTTTTGTTGATATTATATTTGCTCTTATACAAATGATGGTAAACTGTTTTGTGTTTTAATCCTTTAATGTGTTTTTAAATATATTAACACGAAACTAGTATTTAAGAAATATAAATTATATAAATTTATACAAGTTAAAAAATAAATAAATAAAATTTCAGACGTAAATTAAATCTAACTTCCGTTATATTAAAAATTTCTAGGAAAAATCTTAATTTCCGCTAAAAAATTTATAAACGTAAAGGTTTAAGGGGACAGTTGACCTCTACGTTCCTCTACGATTTTTCTCTCTACGATAATATTTTTTTCACTTTCCTGTTTTAAACATGCTAAGGCTTTATTTATTTATTTAATATAGAGGTTTAAAATTTTTTTGTCCATGTTCTTTATTACATATGGGTTAAATATGTGCATAGAATTAGCTTTAAAGTCATTATTATTATAATTTTAAATAAAAATGTACATGAAGATATGTAAGATTTCATCACTCTACACTATATATATCAGCAAAAAAATTATATTAAATGCGATATTAGATCATGTAAACATCCATGCACATCTTATGTAATACACATTTGACAATCTAAAAATGCTATTGAGTAATCTAAAAATATTAATATTTAAAGTACTGTGGATTTTAAAATATTTAAATTTTCCTATATTTTTAAAAAACTTTAATTAAATATGCAGTTTTATTTATCTATTTATTACAAAATATACCATTACTTGATCACTGAAATGCAATCGGTTTACCATTTGAACCATTTAAAATATAATAATAATCAAAAAGTGTTGTAAATGTAAACTGTCCCCTTAAGAAAATATTTTACTTCATCCTATAGATTTTATTGTATAAATTTTACATTTAAAATAGATTAATTTTATTTTCAATTTGTGTGTATATGAAGTATATCTTTATACCCAAAACAATGGACATAGGTTTTGGTAAAAGTGGAAAGATTTTATGTTTATAATATTCACAACAAATATATGAATGGACTAATTGAAAATGCATTTTTATCATTATTAGACAGATCTTTCGACTTAAGAACGATGATCATTTAAATAGGGCAGTGACACATCGCATTTAACAAGAAAATTTAGAATAAAATATTGATAATATTTTCAATTCAATAACTGGGATTTTTTAGGTAATTATTAATGCTAAAAGTTTAAATTTACTAATATATATATACAGTAAAACCTCTAAATTACGGATACCTCGGGAACACGGAAACTGTCCGTTATTCGGAGGTGTCAGATATTTGAAAAACGTCGGAGATTTAAAAAATGCTAAATATTTCGTGTTAATTTACTTTTTGACTTTTACATGCCCTAACACTTGTATTATATGATTAAAATTAAAATAATTAAAATAATATTTTTAAGCAATAAAAACTAAAATAAAATTCTGTAATTCTTTATCCCCTATGAATTTCATTCTTACGATAAAAATCTGTCACAATATATTACTTTTGCTTGGGATGACGCGTAATTTGTTTTTTAATCTGAAGTTTGAATTCTAAAAATCGTATTAATCCTTCTGAATCATCTTTTTAAGAAAGAAATTGTGTTCCTACTAACTGTATTTATTACTTTCTTTGAAATTTTTGAATTTCCAGTTTTCAGCATATATTTCATCACCACAAATTTTAAGCTTTTGTTGAAAATTCTGAAGTGATATAATCGCATACATCAACTGATTCTTCTTCAGTAGGTAATTCAACATAAATATTAATGAAATTTTCAGCAGTTTCTTCACTCCTGATAATTTTAATTCTCCGGAGAAGGGGGAGGAATTGCTCCTCCCAGGTCACATACTGAATTCAAGACTGGGCGTGGCAGAGCGAATAGAAGGGCTTGTATAGCTATACACAGCTTTGTGGAGTGGAAGGGAGGATTTTTCACAGCCCGCATTTATCTCTGATCACAAAATTTATGACACATTGCTCTGATAAATTTGGAGGTTTTTTGCTTTTTCTATTTTTTCCCTCATTTAGAAAAAAAAAAAAAAAAAAAAATTTATCTGCAAAATCAGTGTCCACTATTCGGAATGTCAATTATTCAGAGATTAAACATACAAAAATTTAGGTTTGGGGAGGTAGGATTGGAAAACTGCTTTTTAAAATGAGGTGTTCGCTATCCGGGAATGTCCGTTATCTAGTTTGTACTGTATATATATGTATGCAGTCAAACTTCTTTTAAAGGCCATTCATATTTAAGGGCCATTTCTGTTAAGGGCTAAGGTTTTTTGGAACGAAAAAATTTTTCAAAGCCTTAATACTAATTTTCTCCTATTAAGGTACGTAACTACCCTTCATAAAGGTCTTTTTTTTAGTATTTGCCTGAAACCCAAAACAGGTGGACTGATTTTCTGAACCAAACGATGCGAATTTTAAAACGTACACTACAGCAATTGTTATGCAAAGACAATACTGTCACCGACTTCATTGGGTACTCTGTCTTTTTCCAAAATTTTAGATTTTTTTTTTTTTTATCAATGCTGTAATTAATTCCATCTTTAAGGATAGGCCACGCCTTCCGCATTTTCTACTGACCCTGAGGTGCTTGCTCATTGTTCCTCTGCTGTTTAAGACTTGTTTCTCTCCCTTCTGGGCTCAAAGATATTTTGATAAAATGGTACAACCAGTTTGATTTTCTTGGAAGAATGGACAGGTAGTGAAAGATGTGACTTTTAAGTCAAGCTCTCATGTTTTTAAGATAGTTGCAATTTTTAAAAATCACATTCGCATGCGTTTTCCCTTATAAAGACATTAATATTTATTGTAATATCATCATATCATGAAAATGACTGGAAGTTGAAACAGCAAAAAGTTAAACTTTTACATTTCAGTCATTTTTTTATTTATGGATGTCATTCGGAGAATTAAAACGCGCGGTCATTTTCAAAATAATTTTTTTCTAAAGAGAAAAATGAATAATAAAATAATGATGAAATAAATAACGAAATAAAACATTGAAAATTCTACTCGCTAGGGTTCAAAATTATTGGGTGGGTTCAGGCCCCAAGGGCCTATATAAGTTGGCGACACTGTCACTTTTTAGGACTTTAGCCGCGTCCGAGTTGTTATCGGAGATTCGCGGTGATAAACGCTCCGCTTTAAATGGTCGCAAAATTTCAATACCAGATTTAGTTACTTTTAGTTGTCTTTTTTTATTTGAAGCTTTAATTTTATCATATGCAAGCCCTTTTTTGGATCCCGTCAGGAACCGAAATACAATCGACTCTCGTTAATTCGAACTCGTCGGGACCACAAGAAATGTTCGAATTATCCGAAGTTCGAATTATGGAAAATATAAAATGAAAACATGCTTAATATGGTACTATTACAAATGAATTAATGTTATAGTGTTTTTTAAATTTATTTCGTCTGTTATCATTAGAATATGACTTAATATTAATTTAGAATGTATAAATACATAAGCTAATTAAAAGATTAGAAACAAGCACAATTGAAGAAAAATTTAAAGCGTCACGGATGGATAGACGGGGCACTAAGAAAGTGGATATCAAATGCATTGGATTATATGTATACGCGTTCGGAACAATTTTCAGAAAAATCAAAGAAAGAAGGTTATTCAAATGATCTGAAATCCGTGAGAAAGAAGAGAAAAATGAAAAATCGGAATTCTCGTTAGTTCGAATTAAACGAAATCAAGAGAAAATGAGTTCGAATTAATGAAAATTTTTAACGTTATTCTGCCATCGAAAGTTTCGGGGCTTCATATTTAGTTCGAATTAAGCGAAGATTCGAATTATCCGATTTCGAATTAACGAGAGTCGACTGTACTTTGTTTAGTGGAGTTGTGGACCTGTTATGGTGTTCCAAAGTGTCTTTTTCATGACTAGTCTGCGGGCACCCTGGAAAACTTTGAAGGTTAACGAGTACTAGGTGATTGTCACTCAAAATTAGTGAGGCATGTTGTCCCCCTTTTTTGTGTTCTTAGAGTTAGTAGTCCGGCTTGGCTACCTTATCCTATGCCTTTTCTGTGCTCGTTGGTACCATACTGCCTTTACATTCTTCGTTTTTTTTTTTTTTTTTTTTTTTTTTTTTTTTCCGACGTTAGTCGCTGAAATAACATCGAAGTGTATACTAACCAAACTTGTTTGGATGCTCCATGCGCCCTCATTTTAGGAGGTTCTATTTAACCTCGATTTTCCAGTTCTGGAATGATCTTAGGATTACCACCAGTCTCCAAATTGTACCTTTTTGACGTGCATTGTTTCGAAATTCCTTTTTTATGTTTACTTAACAATTTAGTTGGAGGTTACGTGTAACGGTTTCACGTTGCGTCGGCACTCCTTAAGCACCGCGATGTCATGACATCGCAAGCAAAATAAACTTTTGAGAAAATATTAAACTCACACCACTTTAATTAATTAATATTCTTTAAAAGAGAAATATGTGTTTTTCTCTTTAGCAAAATCTAACACCCCTCAAATTCTTTTAATAACGAGTGATCGCCTTTACGGCAGTAAGTTATCCTCGTTGAATAATTCACTAGTAGATTTTTTATAAACAGTCGACCACTGGAACAAGCGTCCAGCGATCATTTTTTCATTTTGAACCCCTGTTCCTGTTCGTTTGCGCATACCGTTTCGGGCATGATTTTGCTACTCGCTATTATTTATAAAATCTGGCGAAGAACGTTATGGTCTAAATGGTATAACGTTCTTTTTCAAATTGGACGATTTGAATTCTATTCCATACAGAGCTGAAGATTTCTTTTTTATCAAATTTATTTTGAAGAGAAAAATAGAAATTTTGTATTTTTTAATATTTGTATCAGTATTAACAGTTTTTATTACTGTGAATTTCCCAATAGAATATTTTGTAATTTTATATTTAGTTTAACTGCAGAATATTAAATTAAAAAACTTATTTACTTGATAATTTTAAATTATTATTATTATTTTGGGAAAGTTCTAATGAGTATTACTTCTTAGGAAATTAAAATTAGGGAGAGGAGTAATATTTTGTAATAATTTTAAAATTAATTATAAAGACAAAATTTTAAATTTAAAAAATATTTGTTTCATAACTTTATTTATTTGTTTTGGCAGAAAACTGTTAATGAGAATTACTCCATAGGAAATTAAAACAGGGAGAGGAGTAATATTTTGCAATTTTAAATTTTGTTTAAATGCAGTATTTTAAATTTTAAAAAAATAATATACATCAGTATATGAATCTAAATATATAGATATGTATATATAACAATTTTAAATTTAATTTAAATGCAGTATTTTAAATTTAATATTTTTTGTACAGTTTTAAATTTAATAATAATTAAATGTTTTTTCACAATTTTAATTTTCATAATATTTGTTCATAATTTTAAGTATTTAATAATTTAAAATTTCATATCCTAAATATAAAAGAACATTTAATTTTGAAGAAATAATAAATGTTATATTTTTATCATTTAAAGGTCCTTTAAATTATGAATTTTAAAAAATTCTATATTTTGATGTAATTAATGTACGTCGATGAGGCTTACAATGAGCTGCTCTATGTGTAAAACATACACAGGGCTACTAAGTGTATAGCATTTATAGGCACACAGAAAAGATTTCAGATAGCACATTCTATCCAAACTACAGTGTATTAGCGATGATGCCAGAAAATGTATGTCTATGCGCTTTTACGTTTTACTATAATTATTTATGCATTCTAGGAGGTGTATATAAATGCTGTAGTTGATATACAAGTCTACAAAGATGAGTTCGCAAAAATGAATGAGTATGAGCGGGTAAATTGCTTGAAGCTGTTTGTTAAATAATTATGCTTTTTTATGCTGAACTAAACTTTGTTTACTAAGAAATGTTTGTAGAATACAGATCATTTGATTATAATAATTTTAAATGATAGAAAAATTAAATTTACTAAATCATTATAAAATATCAAATCATAAAAATATTAACTTTTATTTTTAAATTTAAAGTTATTTTAAAATTATGATAAAGTATTAACTTTTATTATTTATTTAAAATTTAAAGTTCTTTTAAAATTATGATAGAGTATTAACTTTTATTATTTATTTAAAATTTTTTTATACTCTTTTAATATTATGATAAAAATTAAAATTATTAAATAATTAAAATTATGAAAGTAAATCTTATTAAATTTAGAATAGTGACAAAATGTTAGATTTAAAACTGTAAAATAAATAAATGTTTTAAATTAAATTATTGCATTTAAACTATATTTGAAATTATTACAGAATATAACCCACCTCGTTATTTTAATTTACGAAGGAGTAAAACATTAAAAACTTTTCTGCAAGAAAGAAAAATATATGTATTAAATTTAAAATTATGAAATAAATATTTTTTTTAATTTAAAATACTGCATTTAAACTAAATTTCAAAATTATGAAATAAATATTACTCCTATATTTGTTTTAATTTTCTAAAGAATAATACTCATTAAAACTTTTCTGCAAAAAAACAGAACAAAAATATTAAATTTAAATTTCTGAAAAAAAAAATTTAATTTAAAAAACTGCATTTAAAGTACATTTAAAATTTTTACAATATTTTTACAAAATTTTTACACATTTTTATCTCATCATAAATTAAATGGTACACAATTATAGAATAATATTTTTAAATACAAAGCATCATTCAACGCTGTCAGTTCTGTTTTTTGTTTCTTTTTCATGCAAAATATGCACCAAATTTCTCTAATATTTATCTTTGAACTAAACAGCCACAGAAATCCGCTACTAAATAAAACATAAATTGCAAGCAATATTATATCTTGAATAAAAGTAGTTTATTACTACAAAAATCTGACGATATTTTTGAAATAAGAAGCGTTTATAATTGTAACTGTAATTACATTATATCCATATTTTATTACGTTAATTCGCGCAACAAAAATTGGCGAAACTACTTACTCTTGTTATCCTTCGTTAAAAGTCGTGAGAATGTTTGGATAAAATTTATTCAGACCAATCATTTTCAATAACTATCGTTACATTTCGATGTCGAAGAATGTTGCTGTTTTGCAAGCAAACATTTTTTTTTTCTATTGTCTCCGATACAAAACACCAATTTTCGATATCGAAACAGTATCGAAAATGTTGAAAATCGTGGTCTGTATATTTAATGAAATGTAAAATACATCAGTTGACGCATTGCGGTCTCGAAACTTTCTTACAAAAGCTTCGGATGTCGAAGCGGAGTAGCTCCGCCCTAAATAATGCCCTTAACTAAATTTTAATAAATATTTTTGTAAATATTTATATGTTATACATAACCTAAAATTTCGGCGTTTACGTAGAATATGCGGACCCATATGGGGATTTTCTTTCAAGAAAATAGTAATTTTCGAAAAGCCATAAAATA
The DNA here is from genome assembly GCA_964019185.1 of Maratus speculifer. NCBI lineage: Eukaryota > Metazoa > Arthropoda > Arachnida > Araneae > Salticidae > Maratus > Maratus speculifer. Next base: position 390,701 of record CAXHSM010000011.1, on the reverse strand, counting down.
GGATTTTTATTTTTGTAAATATCTGTATTGCTGTTTCACATAGTTTTTATGAATGGAAAATTATATAAAAATTTCCAATTATGCACCTTTAGTATTTATATAACCTTATTTAATGGCATGAAATTAAGTTCAGTATTTTTTGAGAAAATCAGCCTTCTAAAATATTGAACAATAACTCGTATTTCTTAAAAAATCAATATTTATAAGGCAATAATTTAGGATATATATTGTCAGATAGATAAACACTTTTAGGAAATTTGACTGAAAGGCATGCTTCCCATGCTTATCCGGCTGTGTCCTGTCGAGAGATGGAAACTTTTAAATTTTAGTGGTGAGGGATTGCCCCTTGATGATTAGTTTTTTGCACCCCTGACCGGGATGGCATACTTTGATTAACACCTTCGCGACGGGAGCCTTTTACGAAATTTTTAATATTTTGTCACCGGATTTTTAAAACAGAAATTTGTACCTTATTAATTGAGAATTTGCTTTGATTAAACAAGGCAAATTTTACAGTATAATTTTACTGGTGGGGAAAACAAGCATTCTTAAGCCTTTTTGTGGCATGCATATGTGTCGCTCGTCCCCAAGGAGTTCAGATATATCACAGTAAATTTGTCAGTTTAATCCCGAAATAAAAGAATAAATAAATAAAAAATATTTAAACGTTCTGCCGGTACTATCCAAACTGTGCGACGAAACAATAAAATTATGGATTTAAAAAACGTTGAGGCCATCCTTGGAAACTTTTAAAAACCTGAAAAATGACAAATTGTTACACTGTAATTAAAACAAAACAAAAAAATAAATAATCGGTAATTGCACAGATATAAAGTTACCGAAATCTGAAAACTTACTAAATTTTGAACTGTATACTGTTAAAAATATAGATAAACTTTAAAAACTAGTTTTTGTAAAGGTACAGAAATCTGTAGTTCACAAAAGATTTCATTAAAAGTTCTGTAATCTTAATAAAGTTTTATCTGTAAGCTGAATTGCAGTTTCATAAAAAGTTCTAATCATCCCAGTTTCCTGAAACAATTTTTGGGAACACTATAGAAATTTCAATTTTTCACGTAATAGTGCAAACATGTATCGATTATATGAATTTTTCCTTGTTGCCGTAACTTAAAAAATTTAAGGATCTTACTTTCTAAGGAACAGGCCCCACCAGTGGCCGAGAGGTTCTGACCTCAAACTGGTGGACGGTAGGTGCTGGGTTCGAACCTAATCGCGACCGTCGGCCTAACCGTTCGGATTCTACGGGCAAAAATACTGACCTTTTGTTTTAAACTTTTTTTTATCGGATCCTCGTTCAAAATGATGTAATCGCACATATTCGAGAGATACATATTTCGGTTTTTCCAACCATGTTCTGGTTCTGACATCCTGCTATTAGATTGGCCAGAAATTTTTACGTGAAAGTTGGTGTCTTTTGCGGGAATAGTGTTTTTCGAAAAACAACACTGACAGTAGATTCAATGACGCTTTATGTGCTTTTTCTACAAAAATAAAATAATGTAAAATAATAATAATAATATTAATAATAATAATAATAAAAATATATTAAATAAGTTTTCTATTTGCATATATTTGTATTCAGTCAATCCTTTCTAAATATTAACCTGTGCATTTTCATCTTTTAACGAGTAAATGCTCACTTCCACCATCCCTAGTACAAAAATAGTGTAATCTTCATTATTTGGAGGCGGGGTGTTTGGAAATTCTGCGTTTCGATGGCTTCACTCTACTTATTTTTTAATCATCTAATTCGGGGGTCCGAGGTGCATGTATGATTTTTTTTAATTATTGCTAGATGACAAAATATTAAAAAACAAACAAAACATATAAAATATTTGTGTACTGCTTGAACAAAGAATTGGAAAATAGCATAAATATCTTATGACGTTGTTATTATAGATTTTCATTATTTATTAGCTACTACAATAACAAAATAACAAGTAGAATAGAATTTTTTTTTTCACTTTTGTTCATTCATTGTAACAATAAGTAAATAATTAAATACTATCTCTATATTATCCTTTCGTTATGAAAATTAAAACATCGGCTCCAACAGCAAATAATCGTTATATCTTAACACTTTCGGGACCGTATCGCTCATGTACATTCTGTTTGGAATGCACAGGTTTATTTTTTTTTTTTTTTTTTTTTTTTTTTTAAATCAATTCCGCTTTAATTGGGAAATACCAAAAAATAAAATAATTAAAAATATAAAATATTACATTTTATTTGTTAATGGAAACCCCAAAAAATTCTACAAGCATTTTTGATGGTATGTATGCATCAAAAATTCCGAAAAGTTTAAACAGTTAAATTATTTATTTCATTAAAAAGTTTAAATTATCAGAATTTTTTTATTGTTTATCATATCGGGAAAAAAAATGTTAAATTGAAAATAAAAATTAATTTACGAAAAAATATTAGATTTATTAGAATTATATATAATTAAAAAATAAAAACCTGACTTGTTATTTTGTAGTTGCACTGACTAGTTAAGGATGAAAACCTATAATACCACCCACACAAGATATTTAGGCCACTTTCCCATTCTTTACTCAGTCAGCAAAAAATATTTTATATGTTTGTTTGTTTATTTTTTAATATTTTGCCATCTAGTAGTAATTAAAAAAACCACACACCCGCATCAGCCCCCCGAATTAGACGATTAAAAATACACAGAGAAAAGCCATCGAAAATAGAAATCAAAATATCCACACGCCCCACCCCCAAATAATGAAGATTAGCTTTTTATTATTCGAGGGGCTGAGAGATGAGTATTTGAAATACACCGTTTCTTTTTAAACAACCCCCTTTTATTTGTGATAGATCAAGATATAATCTATTTTAAAAAATAAAATATTATTTTTATTTATTTATGTGGACCCCAAAAAAATTCTACATGCACTTTTTAACGATATGTATGCATCACAAATACGGAAAAAGTTAAACAGTTAAATTATTTACTTCATTATAAATTTTAAAGTATCTAAATTTTTCTATAGTTTAAAATTATGAAAAAAAAAATATTAAATTGAAAACGAAATTAATTTACGAATATTACAATTTTTATTAGAATTATAAAAAAAAATTCCCTACTTATTATTTTGTAGTTCCGGTAATTAGCTAATAATGAAAACCTGTAATATATATATACCACCCTCACAATATGTTTACGCTACTTTCCCATTCTTTCCCCAGTGAACAAACAAATACTTTATATATTTGTTTGTTATTTTTTTTAATATTTTGTCATGTAGTAATAATTAAAAAGCCTTACACACGCATCATCACCCCCGTAATTAGACGATTAAAAAATACATATAGAGAAGCCATCGAAATGCAGATTATCCATACACCCCTCCCCAAAAAATGAAGATTAACCTTTTTCTGTTCGAGGGGTGGGGAAGGTGTATATTTGGAATACACCGATTATTTTTTAACAATCCCCCATTTTTTGTGAAATGCCAAAAAATATTATAATTTAAATAATAAAATGTTATTTTTTATTTATTAATGGGGATCCCAAAAGAATTCTACAAGCGCTTTTTGACGATATGTATGTATCACAAATCCTAAACAAGTTAAAAAATTAAATTATTTACTACTTCATTAAAAAGTTTAAAATATCAAAATTTTTGTATTGTTTACAATTATGAAAAAAAAAGTTGAATTGAAAAATGTATTAATTTAAGAAATTTTTTTAATTTTATTTGACTCATTAAAAAGAAATCCTGGCCTAGTTATTTTGTAGTTGCGGTAACTAGTTAATAATAAAAAACCTATAAGACCACCCTCACAAGATATTTACGCTACTTTCCCCTTCTTTGCTTAGCCAAGACAAAAATATTTTATATGTTTGTTTGTTTATTTTTTAATATTTTGTCATCTAGTAATAATTAAAAAAAACCATACACCTGCATCAGCTCCCCGAATTAGAGGATTAAAAAATACATAGGGAGAAGTCACCAAAACGCAGAAATTCACAAACCCCGCCTTCAAATATTAAAGATTAACCTTTTATTGTTCGAGGGGTGGGGAAGTTGTATATTTACACATTAAAAGATGAAAATACGCAAGTTATTATTTAGAAAGGATTGATTGGATACAGTATATGCAAATAGAAAACTAATTTAATACATTTATATTATTTTTTATAAAAATAAAGCAAATTACACCATAATGAAGGAGGATCCGAAAAAAAAAGTAAAATACAAAAGTTACGTATTTTTGTCCGCAGAATCCGAATCTGCAATAAAAATGGATATTTTTGATTATGATTTCAAAGTTGAACCTTCTTGACCCCCAGGGTTCTGTTGCGATGGTTAAATTTGGCATCACTGAGTAGCTTTCTTATAAATATTTAAAACGTATATTTTTTATTTTTAATCGGATGTGTATTTCTGGAGATATTCGATCGTTTCCAGACTTTTCGGAGATCCTGTATATAATGACGGTCTTTTTTGGATTTAAATTCCTGTGGATGAAGTTTCTCCCAACAAGTTTTGGAATCTTCGAAAACTTTTCAGTTTTTCTTATTTCGACCAAACGGTACGTAAAATGTGAATTAACGATACTAATCTTTACTGAAACATTTACATATAAATTGAGATTCATAAAAAAATAATTACTATCATAGCCAAGTACGCTTTTTTAAAAATATAAATTGTAAAAGTAAAAAAATAATTAAATAAAAAATAAAACGCTAAAATAATTATTTTTTTGTCAGAATGCCTCGAACGGAACAATTTTTTTTTAATATTGACGTAAATATCCATGTTTTGTAGAAATTCAGTGATTCCGGGCCGCATATTTCAGATGTGTATATTGCTGGGACGATTACTGTTTCTAAACCAATAGGAGACCGTCATTATCACGATCAAGTACACGCCCACACAGTTTGATTGACAGGAACTCGTGGACAATTGATCGTGTGTGTTTATTATTTATTTGTACTCGGATTGTTTGAATTTGTACTCGGTAATTAAAAATTAAAGGTACGAAAGAATTTTTTTTTTTTTTTCAAAATGACTGAATTTTATTTACTTCAATTAGAAATTATACTTCCTCTGATCCTGAAATAAATAAATAAATAAATAAATAAAAATTAAAGTAAGAATTTTGCTTATACGGATATTTTCTCAGAATACTTTTTTTCCCATTTGTTTAATATATATATAAATTATTTTGGAACGATATTTAGAATATTAAAAGGGCTTGAAATATTTTTTTTTAAATGTCTTATTTATTAATAAAAGACAGCCTCCAATAATTAAAAAAAAAAGCACCAACGGACTTTCGGCCCGCGATGGACTCGAACCCATATCCTCCGGTTTCAAGCTCGACGCTCCAACCATTCAGCCAGTCAGCTCACTTTCATCCGCAACAGATTATCGTTATAATTAGCACCGTCAATTGTCCACGAGTTCCTGTCAATCAAACTGTGTGGCGTGTACTTGACCGTGATAATGACGCTCTCCTATTGGTTTAGAAACAGTAATCGTCCCAGCAATATACACATCTGAAATATGCTTCCGGGCCGGGTTAAAGCAGAGATTTTAACTTTTTTCTGGGTCGGGCCGGTAACCATTTTGAGCGGAGCAAGCTGGACGCACTCCTAAGTCTTTTATATGGCTGGGCCATTATTTTATGTGCGGTTCCGGACCGAACTTTTTTTCTATGTGTCGAGTTGGACAAGGAATGAAAATTTTGGCCCGTGCAGTTTGGCTGCTCCTAGTTCCAATTCGGCCCCACCAGTGGCCGAGAGGTACGGACCTCTCAACTGGTAGACGGCAGGTGCTGGGTTCGAACCCAATCGCGGCTGTCGGCATTACCGTTCGGAGTTTTCGTGGTTTTCTTCGAACCTTGCGTAAATACGGGTTAGGTTCCCTTAGAAAGACCCCCACGAAGGGCACTCCCCCTGGTCCTATATCCCTAGTGTAGATAATCGGACGACAAAAAATACACCAAATACACCCAGTTCCAATCCAACAGAATCATGCAAAATATCATTTATCTAGGAAAAAAAAGTAAAATAAGTGGAGCATCCGCGCAAAAATTATTTTCTGTGCGATACGAAATATAAAATTGCGTCATCTTTACATCCAACCGGAAGTGAGTCACCTTTCGACATATTATAAAGACTAATCAGTCAAGTACGCCGAAATGTTCAACACTACATAATCACTTTATAGCCTGCGATCATACGTAAAACACAGGCGGCACCAGGTGAGTTCAACGACAAAGCTCATATTATAGAAATTAATCGGCTGCTATGAACAACAGCCGATTTTTAAAGAAGTCTCTTGAGTCTTGAAATTGCGAAAACAAAGCTTGTAACACGATTATAAATTTATAAAATATTACTTTGTAATTTTTATGGTGTAAATTTAGTAATTCGGAGATCGTAATTCTCTTATGTGGTAACAAACTGGATTTCTGCACTTAAAATCTTGTACGCTTGTGTGTGCTGTATATATTAACACAAAATTCCCATGTTTATATTAAAAATAACTTTTTTATAATCACAAGTTTTTTTTAAATTGAAATTTGATGATGATTTAAGCAGAGAAATAACACTGGGATTAAAAAGTAATTTTATCTTATTACCCTTATGCTTTCCATTTAACAAAAATATGTCATTTAAGAAGAGGTTCTCTTCCTATGACCTGAAATTTATTATTTTTTTTTTTCGATATTTTCTAGTTACAAAAATAAAGCAAATATCACGTTTGAACATTTAAAAGTATATTTATTGAAATTTCAAATGTACGCACTATTTTCACAATATTTTTGTGTAAAAAAAATATGAAGAATATGTGTTTGATTCCCAATTAAAGTTATGCCTGTAGATGGTATGTATTTTATAATAATCAGACTGATAAAAGTAGGATATTACATGTGACCGTACGCAATTTTATCACGAAAATGATATCTAAACTAAATGATATCAAAACTACTTTAAATGAAAGGATTGAAACTAATATACCTTATTTAAGAGTGCTGTTTGAACAGTTAGTCAAAAAATGTGAACTTTTGTTAAAATAGGATAGTGAAGTTAAAGAAACCATTAAGAACAAAACTATCAACCCATTAACCGCCAAAACTATTGGACAAAAAATTCCAACTTTTGGCTGAATGCCGTTTGCCATCCCAAAATCTGAAAGATTATTTTCGCTTTATACAATCTTATATATATATATATTTCGTCTTTAAATAAGGCCAAATTTTTTTATTGAAAAGTAGTGATGAGTATGTAAATAACTTAAATATATGCATTTATTTTAATCATTTCCTGAACGCAACACCAGCGAGTAATTGGTTAAACAGGTTCCTGCGTTACTTTCATGCTTGTAAAAGATTTTTGGGCGCTGCCATTTATTGCAAATTGCATGAATATCAGAAACATAGAGTGATTTAATTACTCATTTAATCTTTGTATTGTTTACCATACTAATCAGAAAGTTCCTCTATTATTTTTGAAGCTTGTAAAAAGATATTTGGTGCTGCCATCTACTGCAAACGATATGAACATAACAAATCTATACCGACATAAATCAGTCATTTATTCTATGTATTTGTTTCTGTTTTACCTTTAACCTCTTTCAAAATTAACATTTTATGAATGAAATTGTATAAAAAATAATAGGCACAGATGTCATATACGCACTACAATCGCACGTGTTTTTTTTCACTCCGCCACCAGTTTGGCATTGCACATGTGTGCCAAGGAGAAGATCCGCTAAATAAGTTTATAACAATTGTTAGGGAAATAAAATGGGAAAAATTAAAACATTTCAGTGAAGTGTGCTGATTAGATGATACAACTGCACGCATTTAATATGGTTATAAGTATTAATATTTACGATTTATCGTAAAAATTATATTGACTATTTTGTTACTTATTAAGTTTATTATTTATAACTGTTTATTCATTGTTTCTTTTTTTTTTTTATTAAATTCAAGTTTATTTACTATTATTTTATATTTTAATTCTTTAAATTAGTTTTTATTATAAACTATATCAATAATTATTTATATCTAAGTGCAATTTATTTATTTTTATTTATTTTTTTAATACACTAGAATCTCTTTTATTTTTTCTTATATTGCAATAAAAAATCACGTGCTATTATTGTATGCAATTCGTAACTTACATTCAAAAACAAAAGTTTCTCCGAACTGTCGGAGGATGAAAAACACGTGCGTGCAAATGTGGTGCGTATATGACATCTGTGCCAAAAAATAATTTTAACTTATAATAGACAGTATCGTTTATGTTTTTATTAAAAGCAGTTTAGAAAATCCAGTATATTGCAGACAGACATTCAGAAAAAAGGCTATTATTTACTAAAAGTAAGAAATAATTCCGAACGTGGCATTCTCTTAGAATGTTTTAAATAATAAACAGAGGAAGTAGAAAGAATTAGCATTAAAAATTATTCTGTTTCCCAATCATCTCAATGTATTATTTTTTTCATAAAGTATTAACATTAATATGGAGCTGCCATCTGTTATCGATATTCTTAAATGACTATTATTTATGTGGTACAGGTTTTCAACCTTTCTAAGAGTGAAAAATTTATTTGGAACTAGAAATTCTGGAAGATAGTTTTAATGTTATGTAATTATAAACTCTTATAGTCAAATAAAGCAGAAAAACAAGGTAAATACTGAAAAAAAAGTATATACTTATATTTAAATAAATAATAGAAAGAGAATCGGTTGGTATTCTCCAATTCTCGGTATAAAGAAAGAAGAAAATATTACTTTTTATTATTCTGTGAATGAGCCTTGTAATATTCAAATATCTTCCTAACTCTTTAAAAATTCTAGAGCCCAAAAAATGCTATTTCTACCAGGGCTCGGTTCAGCAGAATTCTGAACTATTCGCTTCCTAGGATACATCTTTTAGTTGCACTTTCACTTAGGATATGTAACTTTTGATAACAAATATTTAACATGATTAGTATTCAACGGCAATTATGAATTTTATACCATTAATGTGTTTTATTTTTTTTATATTATTTATTTTTATTTTATTTTTATTTTTATTTATATATATATTTATTTATTTTTGAAATTTTTACTATCAAAATTCAATATTTAAATTTCTTATTTTATTTCTTTTTCTTTAGTACCTTTTGATTTTTCGGATAGAATAAGTTCGATGCATTTCTTTCTCAATTTGTAATAGGAATGATTTTCAGGCAGAAGTTGAAAGACTTCTACATCTGTGATGTATACTGATATGCATTGATTATAGATGGCAACACGACACTTAGTTTTTTACTTTAATGCTATATGAAACAAAATTATCAAAGAGAAGGATTTCTCATGGAGAATACCCCCCACCACTCCAGTTTAATAATTAAAATAGAGCAGTCATGGATTAATTTGTACTAAATGTACTTAAAATTCCCCTTATTATTATCTTTAGTTTTTTGAAATGCAATATTTCTTTATTTAACTGATTTAACAGAATAACATTTAATAACTGTATCCATAAACAGTTAATTTTAAATGTCTTGAAGTATTATTTATCACAGAAATTCATTCATAAAAATGAAAATGGAATATTACGACTTAAACTATGAAACCATTCCTTTATGTATCCGTATACTCATTAAATCTCTAGGAGATGGTAGCACTGAAGGACATAAAGAGACAATATTGTATTCAATTCAATTTGTCTTTTTTTTAAATTTCCTTTTCTTTTTTTTAATATTCGCCAAAATTTCCAAATATTTGTCTTAATGTCATTCGATGATAAACGTTCCATTATTAATTCAGGCTAAAATTAATGAGTGGAAAAATTAATCGATATTATTAATAAAAAATGCATATTTTAAGGATATAAGAGCCATATAAAAAATACCGAAGGAACCTTTTAAAATCGCTAATATTTACTTTATTTAAAGACTAAATTGGTTAAAACAATAAAAACAGAAAGAGGAAACAAAGAAAAATCGCTCCAAAAAATACATATAGAAACTGACAAGAACCTGTTATACTAAAGTACTTTCCTTTGAACATTGGATTTCCTTGCGTAAATACGGGTTAGGGTTCGACAGAAATTATTTGCCTGCCAGCATAATAGACATGACATATTTTGTAATAATTCTAAATCGTTAAGTTTAGTTTATAGTTCTTTAGAATATGTAAACTAAAATTCGTAGCGTAACTTTTAGAACCCGATAATACAACAATGTAATGTTTGAAATAAACTAAATTTACTCTTGGCGAATTTTAAATTCCTTGTTGTGGCAAATGAATGCGATGTGGACTCTGATTGGTGAGAAAAAACGTGTCTACCATATCATTTTTTTCCAAAAGGGCAGAAAATCCTGCCCAATTTTGAATGGTATGCGCTCATTTCCAAAGAAACGTTTAAACTTTAAAATATTTAAAAAAATTAAAAAATAAATAATATAACGAAATTGTAATTTGACAAATTACAACAACTATTTGAAAATGATAATTTCAAAGAATAAAATTTTAAAGACCTTGTGATGTCGAAAGTAACATAACATCACACATTATTATTAGCTTCTTTTTTTTTAATTTAAATTCTCAAATTTAAAATTTAAATTATCTTTCCCAATTTCAAATCAATTAAACATCATTTTTACTGTCTAAAAAGAATATATTTATCTCTTTCCTTTAAATTGCAGTTATGTAGATTTTCATGCTTAACCGAGGCCGTTAATAAAATAAATCAAAAACAAATCTTTTCTCATCCTAAAATCATTTTCTGAGCCTGCATACTTTCGTTTGTTTAAAGAGTACATTGTAAGATATTTTAAAAACCATATGCCCTTTTGCAGTTACGCAGTCAATTCCTTTTCAAATTAACAGACATTACAACTCCTTTTTCGGCTTAAAATCTAACGCTCTGTTTATATTAAAGCGGCGTCTGACATCTGTGTTATGCATATAGAAATATTTCCCTTGGCAATCAGTATTGGCATGCATATTTGAACGCTGATATATTAATCGCCAAATTAACGGTCCGGTTGGCACGTTTTTAATTTAAACTTTCCTTATGAACTATACGTATAGGGTTACTATGATCTAAGGCAACCACATTTTAGCTCGACGCATTTTGGCTACCTTATTTGATATCAGGAATCATTCAATCTCTGACCGTCCGGCTGTCAAGATGTAGTATCCCAGTATTTGTCTGTTTACCGGGGGTCACCCCATAAGAGTGTAATACTCTTTTAATTTTCATCAATAAATGCCACATACATAGTCAGATTTTGGTCTTGAGTCTCTTCTACTTGAGTTATTGCTATTTTACGCAATGTAATTTTAATTGTCACGGCCGATCTTCATATAGCTCAAGCAGTTAATAAACTTTAACTTCCAATCTTTAAAATATGAACAAAAATATTCGTCATAGACCTATAAATAAATTCTATATTTAAATCAATAATAATAATTAACGTCATTTTTAGGATGATCATAACGAGTCATATATTACGCAAGCCATGCAATAAACATTAATATTCCTAGCCAATAATAATAATAATAATAACAATAAACAGTAGTTTATAGATATACAGTAAAACCCCGATAATTCGGATTAAATGGGACCATTCCCAACCCGGATTATCGAAAATCTAGATTATCCGGAGAGTTAGAAAAAAATGAAATGAAATAAAACATACTTACGGAAAATCATCTTTATGTTAAACTTATTGAATATTTACAGATAGTAAAAATGTTTACTTTATAATAAAAAAGTTTGTAATTTTCTGCTGTGCCAGTTTTCTATACCTTTTGCAAGCCGTAGGTTACGCACCCGCTTGAGCATAAGTAGTTTGTTGGGTGTAGTTTAAATAAGAATTTAAATGAGAAAGCTTAAGGAGGTATTCTTCAGAAAAGATTTCAGAAAATGGTGTTTTTTATTCAGAATACGACGATGAAACAAGCTAATGTTATGGAAATTAGCCAATCGCTTCTTAAAATTTGAAAAAAAAATCGATCCTAATAATCCGAAGATCCGGATTAATGGGATCCGAATTAGCGGAGTTCTACTGTACAACTTTAACTGTTTAAAATGTGCATTTTTATTGGATGGAGTTAATCAGACTGACTTCTGAACGCCTTAAAACGTGGATTAAATTGTTGCGTAGAGAGAAAAAAAATGCACTTTTAAATGAAATTTGTTTGAATTCTTTATCACAATATGTTTTCAAGTTATTATTATTTTAAAAGTTTTTATTACATTTTTTGTCATCGTGGCAACAGTAGTATCCCATTTTCGGGCATTAAACAAGGACTACTCAGAAAACGAAATAAAATAAAATAAGTTGCGGAATTCAACCTATAAAAGGATTCAGATGTACTTCAAATTTCCTAGTTCTCTACTGAGGACAACAACTATTTCCAAACAGTTAAAATGTGTATTAAATTAAACAAGATGAAATAGGTATGCGGAGCGATACGGGCAACTAATGATGGCAAATGAATCAACTGCCTAATATGAGCAGCCGAATGACACGAATCGTATCTTATTTGTGTGCATAGAATTCGAAGAAAAGATTATTAAGCGTTATTATCATTCACCAATATTATTATTAATTTTATGATTATTACTATTATTATCATCATCATCATTATTATTATATTATTAATAAGCATTATTAATATTCTCAGGGCATTCTTATAATCTTTAATTATGATTAAAATTTTCAAATTTACTTCCAGTGATTTGTCTTTCGATTCTCGTCTTCTGTCTCCTAATTTTAGACATTCTCGTCTAAAGTATTTCTTGATTTCATCTAATGAGGGGAAGGGGGAGGGAGAAATCCCGCATTGTCTATTTAAATTCTTTCCTAAATTACATTATTTCTGATAAACATAAGGAATAGTTCTTTTTCTTAAACATATAAAATAATTTCAAATAAATTAAAAGAAAAATTAACAAAGAGACTATTAATGGTTTTTAAAAAAGATTTTATAAAAGTAAAATGACAAAAACAATTTTTAAAAACTGTGCTTATATAAACAATAATATACAATAGAATACTTCATGATTACTATTTGTAATTATTTTTTATTTGTTTCATATTTGAAATTTATGACTGAAATTAAGTGTTTTTAAACGTAATCTGCTTATTTTCTTACACACACACACACACACACACACACACACACACACACACACACACACACACACACACACACACACACACACACACACGCACACATACACACACAAAAAAATATTAATGCAAACATTAAATCGCAAACTAAAATAAATCATATAAACACATGAATTTTTATGCTGACAAAATGCAGGTGTATTTAAATAATTTATATAAAAAAAAATTCTAGAAATTATATGAAAGAGCGCAAGCGCTACAATTAAACTGTTAGAAATTACTAATTTATAATCAACAAAATACTTTAAATACTTTTTCTTCCTTTTGAAGAATTGAAGAAAAAATATAATAACGAATTCCTGAATTTCTTAACTAAACATTTTTTAAAAATATTTCTTCTAATGTTAAACGGCATCTAACATTTTATAAAAATTATTTGAGGTAACTTTATTTATAGTTATGAAACAAAACTATCAACGCTCTTTTATTACTCATCTTTTAAAAACAAAATTTTTAAAAGATGTGTTTTTTTATACCGGTACAAAAAATTGAATAGCTCTAACAAAAAAAAAAAAAAAAAAAAAAAAAAAAAAAAAAAAAAAGGCTGAAATTAAGTAATACTTTAGACGAGAATGTCTGAAATCAGGAAAAATTACTACAGGCCTGAATAATACATCAGAAAATTTTACGTAACACGTTGAGTGCCACGTCATTCACCGGTGACTGACATTGAACTTTCCTTCTAGGTAGCGTCATTCACCAGTGACAGATAGTTAAAAAAACGATATAAAGCTAAAATTGTTTTAACACTAGAACCGCCGGGTATTTTACGTAAGTTTTATAAAAAGTGTTTCTCACCATAATTTAGATTTTAAATTATTTAACTTACTTAATTAGTCTATTTTTCTGCTGCATACATTTAATATATCTAATTAAGGAAATTCTGGTTCGAATCAACTATTATCAATCTGGCAGGGGTCATTTTGACCCCTAATGGCGGTTTTAGTGTTAAGTAATCATTGAAAAATTATTTAAAATTTACTTAACATTTATTTAACACAAGATTATATTTTCTTAATAGTTACTTAAAACATTATGTATATTTTTTTTTCAGTTTCAGTATCAGTCATCGTGGAACTCACCGAGTTAAATACAGACTGACTGAAAAGGCAATCATAAAATGAGAAACTTTCTCTTAGTGAATTAATCAGTTGATAATTTTTTACTTGGAATTAAACAAAGTCAAATTTCGAGAAAATAATCTACGGAAAATGAACCACGAGGTTCGCTAAACGACAGTTTGCTGAGAACTGGTACTAGGGTGCGGAGAAAGATATTTGCAAGTAGTTTAAACAATTAATCTTCTTTGGCGATATCAAAGTGGTTCAGAATCGCCCAAATGTTAGGCCTTCTAGATATTGAGAAAGTAACGCTTTTACACCACTCATTCATCTCCGTATGATGAACTTCAGTTTCATCCGTCATAGCTCCACCCATATCCAAATCGATATTTTAGTGCACACGCCCATTCATTCATACTGAACGGTCCTTGAGTGTGACAAATAGTTTGGAAGTAACTTGTATTCGAATTTTTAACTGTCTGAATGTATGGCACAAATGAAATACCTCGTCTATAAGTTATTAATATTAAAATTAGTCAATATTATTAAAATAACAAAGATAAATAAAGAAGACTTCCTTGAATGTACGAAAATTTCGGAATTCTTTCAATATTCTCTGTAATAGAATCAATATTCCACTTTTAAAAGTTTTTCTAAAAATTAAGTTGAAGGAATTCAGAAATTTCATTGAACAATAACACAAAGGGGAAAAAACTTAATTTTGCATTTTTGCTAGATTTTAAAAATTAACCGTCAATAAAAAAAAAAAAAAAAAAAGAAAAGAAAAGAAAAGAAAAAGAAAAAGAAATTTTTTTTTTTTTTTTTGTTATATTTATTCTAGTGAATTTATCAATCTCCTAATTTGGCCTTGTGTTTCTGCTTACAATATTGAGCTTTCCGCTTTTTTTACGTAGTTGTAGGATTTCAATTTTGATATTTAATTGTTTAAAAAAATTATTAATTAATTATATCGATATGAAAATTTTTATTTTCTGTTATTACTGTTATTATTATTAACTAGGTTTTAGAAAATAAATAATTCTGTTTATTGCCTGGTAGAAAATTTAGCATTATGACTTTTACTATAAGGTTAAAGTAGTATATAAAAGATTTCAAACTATTCGATGCAATTTTCGAATGAATAAAGATAATAAATATATTACCAGTGATGATCAGTACCGAAAGTACTACAGGTAAAATATTAAAATGGCATGACCTTTTTTAGGAAGAAATGTATTTAATACATATATTTCTGTTATTTTTGTTTCGAGTCTACAGGTCAATTTTGAAATGGGAGATAATTTTCAGGTGCCTAAAGAAATATGTCACTTTTTATCAACGCGTTCCTTCAAGTATTTACAAAGAACACACAAATTAATGTCTTAATTTAATTTATTAATTGTTAAAGGTATTTGTGTATTAAGACGGACATAAACTCAATCAACACAATACAGCAACGATACACTATGGACTCAGGTTCGAATCCTAGCCCCGGATAATCTTTCCATCGATGTTGGGTTATTTTATTAATCGTGATCATGTCTATCTTAATACATATTTATCTTTTATAATTTACAAATAATTGAACATATAAAATTCCTTTAGATCTTTTATTGAAAAAAATTTCGTAACTGATTTTTTTGCTGTAAATAAAAAGATACTATCTGTTTAGTTTATTGTCTGAAAAATAGCGCTAGATATCAGAACTCTTAAAAAAAACCAAGTTGGAAATTGCACGTGAACGTAGCAAATGAGCGTTCGTACGATAACGAAGTTTTAAATATATTCAGATCTTGCTTATATAGTAAAGCGTACTCCGGATACAGTATAGTAGTTGAAATCTTTACGTTTCTGTAAATATGCAGGAAGTAATTTTTATTACACCTCAGCAACGTATATCTTATACATAAAATGTGAAATAGTTGAATATAATTAAAATACGTACCAAACAATGTTTCCCCGTATAGCATTATATAGTGGAATACTTTTGTGTGGCCCTGTAATTTAATAATAAAAATTCTTTGCATCACAGATTGTACAGAATGCATATTTTAGTATATATTTCATAGATTCATGCCAATTCTATTATGTTCGAATGAGTGTAATATCATTAAAATGCATTTGAAACTTTTCCCCCACTGACCGTAATGTAACGGAATCCTTTTGATTGTCCCTGTAATTGATCTATGCATCCGATTTTCAAAACATTTGAAATGACTCGACTAAATTACGCAATAATTATATGTTTTAAATTTCAAACGATTAAAATGCATTTAAAACTTTTTTTCCCTATTGACCGTAATGTAACGGAATCCTTTTAAATGTCCCTGTAATTGATCTGTCCATCCGATTTTCATAAAATTTGAAATGACTCGACTAAATTACGCATTAATTATATGTTTTAAATTTCAAACGAATAAAATGCATTTAAAACTTTTTTCCCTATTGACCGTAATGTAACGGAATCCTTTTGAATGTCCCTGTAATTGATCTGTCCATCCGATTTTTATAAAATTTGAAATGACTCCACAAAATTATGTTATAATTATGTATTTTAAATTTCAAACGATTCGGTTGGGTAGTTTTTGCATTGTTATATGCGGACAGACAGACGGACGGACGGACTGAGCGACAACAATAAGTGCTACGTATTTACATGATTACGAACGCACCTAAAAAGAATAAGTGGTACGGGATTGAATTTGTGAATTTTGTACTGCATGAACTGACATTAAAATAACAAAAATAAAATTATGCACTCACGCCAGTAAAATTAAAGGATTATTTTTTTATGATATTATATTCGTTTTTGTAAATAACATCATTACTTAAAGTTCATGTTACACAACAGGGGAACGCCTATATGGCATTAAGTTCTCCTTGTTGATATTTTAAAAAATAAATTAGTAAATGTTCATGAAATGCCTTGGGGTCATGGTCGCACTAAATTGCACAACGCAAAGGGATAAACAAACTGAATCTCCTCCCATACTATTAAACGAATATCATTTACTGGTAAAAATTCTTTAAAAATACGTTCTGCAGGGCTCTTTAAATTAATTTAAAATTTCTTTTTGCTTTAACGAAATTAAAACATTCTTCAATATGTTCTTAAAATAATTATAATATTTTCTTTTCGTGACTACCCATAACGTTTTCATTTTATGACATGCCATCATAAGTTACTAATTTTATAATAATTTTTTAAGTAAAATAAGTAATAGTAAAAGAGAAAGAGGGAGGGATATATTTTAGTACGTACTAATTATTTAATTTATATGTTTTAACATTGAAGTTCTGCTTTGTATCTTAAAGAATTTTATTTTCATTCTAACATTATCAATTACTTTCAAATATATTTATCCAAATCTTACTTAATTATTTGAATGATTTTTATAAATAAAATAGATTTATACAAAAGTATTTATGAAAGAATTATCTTAACCATTTTTTATAATTTACCTGAGAAAATAAACTATCTTTCATGCAAATAAATAAAACCCCACAAAAATGTACAACTTTTTAAATTTATTTCTGATAAAGGAATTTAAATGCGAGTTAGATTTTAAATAATAATAATACATTTTTATATTTGGACTTAAAAAATATTAAAAAGGTTTGTTTTTAAATATATTTCAAATTTTAAATTCAAATTTAGTGTAGTACAAAATTTAAATAACACTTAGCTAAAAACATTGTAAAGTAACTGATTGCTAAAAGTATTAATGTCTGAGAAAAATCCATATTTAATTATTATTATTATTTAGGAATTCAAAGAAGAGAATTATTTTATTCATTATTTTTGCATCTCATTAAAAACAAGAAAAGCTTAATTGAAGAAACCCCTTAAAGTTTATTTTCATTCTAATATCACCAGTTACATTTAAATATCTTTATCCAAATCTTACTTAATTATTTGAATGATTTTTATAAATAAAATAGACAGATTTGTACAAACGTATTTATAAAAGAATTATCTTAGCCATTTTTAATAATTTACCAGAAAAAATAAATTATTTTAATGCATAAAACAACTAAAAAAAATGTTCAATTTTTTAAAACTTTTTTTTCATGAAGGGCAAGTTAAATATATATAAAAAAAAAGCATTTTTATATTGGACTTAAAAAATAGTAAAAAGGCTTGCTTTTAAATATATTTAAAAATTTATATTCAAATTTAATGTCGTACAAAATTAAAAGACACTTAGCTAAGAGTATTATAAAGTAACCGATTGCTAAATCTATTAGAAAGTAAGTATTACATATTTTTTTATCTCTCTTCTTTTTCTTTTATAAGGTATAAATTACTAAGAAAAATAAGATCCCAATCGGTTCTCGAAAATGAACTTTTCTTTCTCATTAACAAGATGCAAAAATAATAAATTGAAAAAAGATCTTATTTGAATTCTTAAGCCTATAAGTGAAATATTTAATTTTAAAGTATATTTCCTCTGTCTCTTTTTTTAACTTCAAAGAATTTTTATGTAAATTCACTATCTTATGCAGTCATATCATAAAATGAAAATTTTATGGATAGTCACAGAAATAACTATATTGTTATCATTATTATTATTTTAAGTATACTATGAAAAATGCCTTTACAGAACTACTAAGAAGAAAAAAGAAATGCAAAACTAATTTGGATTTAATTTTTAGCTAGATTAACCTTTTACCCCCGGCTATAGAAGATAAAAAACCTGCTCCCTTACTACGGCAAAAATTCGGAATTTTTTCCCCCCACATTGGACTGACCAGCTTTCCCGAAACCTTTGTTTTGAAGCGCGGAGAATTTTTGGGCGCATTGCAAACCAGGGTTGTTGTACAGTTCCTGGAAATAATGAGTAGGGTTATCACTTACGCCAGTTATCCGCATTTTGGCTCGTTTTCAATGTTAATTTTAAAATGATTGCTAGAGCATCAAGTATGCGAATTAATACACATGAATCATTACGAAAAAATACATTAAAATTTTTCCTGATCAGATCGTTCGATTCACGATGAACTGACATTAAAAACTTATCAAAATTTTGACAAATCAACCAAAATTTATTTTAACATTTGCATGTAATAATAATAATATATAATCACATTCGCGTACGATATATGTTAAAGCTAATATATTTTTAGTGCATTGTATAGTATTCAATTAATTCTAAAATCCATATTCAAAGTTTTCAGGAGGAAAAAAGTAAGCATTGTTTACAATGTTTAACGATGTGGCATTGCTTGCAATTTTTTCTTCATTTAAATTTTAAACTAGTTTAACTACATCTTAGTAAGAAAGTACTTATTAAGTACTTTCTTAGAAGTACTAAGTAAGTACTTTATGTACTTACTTAGAAAGACCCAAAATTTGTTTGTCAATTACTAAATTCATATGCGCACAAGAACAATGAAAAGTAATTCCGTTACATTATCAAAAAACAAAATTGTACTCTATCGAAATGTACCAAAATTGATAGGAAGACAGTCTTGTTATGGAGCTGAAATAACTTATTCCTGCATTTTTTATGGACACATACAAAATAATAATAATAATAATAATAATTCGGCTACATTTAAATTATAAGTATTTATTCTCTACAGTGTCATGTTCTGTCTCAATTTTAAACATAAAAAACTTCATACTTACAGTCATAACAATGAAAATGAGTTGGACAAATTAGTTTTTTATAATTCCTTCCGATAATAGAATTGCATCTTCAGTCATAAGCTATTGTTGTCTTATGGCGGCAGTTTCTTTCCTTTTCTGCTCTATAGCGTACACAGAAATTCGATTCTAATCGCTAATTTTAAAATCATTTTTCTAAAAAATCTTTTTGCTCTACCGAAAGACTAAAATAAAAAGCGTTTAATTACATACTTTCACAATAAAAAAACTTGATACATTTGAAAAAAAAATGTCAGAAAGTAGCCAACGTAAATTTCAAAATAGCTTAAAAACTTTATATTTGTTTTTTCAGTACATTGATTGGTATGTAATAACTTCTCAATCTCCTATTCAGAGCTGTGAAAAAGCGTTATGGCCTATGGGCATGTATTTTTTATAAATTTTAGTTTATTTAAAATATATTACTTCTTAATTATATTGCTGTTAGTATGTTTTAACTAAAATTTGTTTGTGAATGACTAAACTCATACACACATGCACTAAAAAAAGTCCGTTACATTGTAAGAGAAAGAAATCATTATCTTTTTTGAAAAATGTATTACTCTTAATTAAAACATTCTGAACTTCATGGGAAGTGTACTACAGTTTTGTAGTACATAGACTTTAGTTACATAGCCTTTACTTTTTTTTTTCCATACGCACACACGCACACTTACTGAAAAAAAAATAATAAAGGAAAAGAAAAGAAAGAGAAAATTTTCGATTACTATAGGCATGTATTTTTTATAAATTTTAGTTTATTTAAAATATATTACTTCTTAATTATATTGCTGTTAGTATGTTTTAACTAAAATTTGTTTGTGAATGACTAAACTCATACACACATGCACTAAAAAAAGTCCGTTACATTGTAAGAGAAAGAAATCATTATCTTTTTTGAAAAATGTATTACTCTTAATTAAAACATTCTGAACTTGATGGGAAGTGTACTACAGTTTTGTAGTACATAGACTTTAGTTACATAGCCTTTACTTTTTTTTTCCATACGCACACACGCACACTTACTGAAAAAAAAAATAATAAAGGAAAAGAAAAGAAAGAGAAAATTTTCGATTACTATGGGCATGTATTTTTTATAAATTTTAGTTTATTTAAAATATATTACTTCTTAATTATATTGCTGTTAGTATGTTTTAACTAAAATTTGTTTGTGAATGACTAAACTCATACACACATGCACTAAAAAAAGTCCGTTACATTATAAGAGAAAGAAATCATTATCTTTTTTGAAAAATGTATTACTCTTAATTAAAACATTCTGAACTTGATGGGAAGTGTACTACAGTTTTGTAGTACATAGACTTTAGTTACATAGCCTTTACTTTTTTTTTCCATACGCACACACGCACACTTACTGAAAAAAAAAATAATAAAGGAAAAGAAAAGAAAGAGAAAATTTTCGATTACTATGGGCATGTATTTTTTATAAATTTTAGTTTATTTAAAATATATTACTTCTTAATTATATTGCTGTTAGTATGTTTTAACTAAAATTTGTTTGTGAATGACTAAACTCATACACACATGCACTAAAAAAAGTCCGTTACATTGTAAGAGAAAGAAATCATTATCTTTTTTGAAAAATGTATTACTCTTAATTAAAACATTCTGAACTTGATGGGAAGTGTACTACAGTTTTGTAGTACATAGACTTTAGTTACATAGCCTTTACTTTTTTTTTCCATACGCACACACGCACACTTACTGAAAAAAAAATAATAAAGGAAAAGAAAAGAAAGAGAAAATTTTCGATTACTATGGGCATGTATTTTTTATAAATTTTAGTTTATTTAAAATATATTACTTCTTAATTATATTGCTGTTAGTATGTTTTAACTAAAATTTGTTTGTGAATGACTAAACTCATACACACATGCACTAAAAAAAGTCCGTTACATTGTAAGAGAAAGAAATCATTATCTTTTTTGAAAAATGTATTACTCTTAATTAAAACATTCTGAACTTGATGGGAAGTGTACTACAGTTTTGTAGTACATGGACTTTAGTTACATAGCCTTTACTTTTTTTTTCCATACGCACACACGCACACTTACTGAAAAAAAAATAATAAAGGAAAAGAAAAGAAAGAGAAAATTTTCGATTACTATGGGCATGTATTTTTTATAAATTTTAGTTTATTTAAAATATATTACTTCTTAATTATATTGCTGTTAGTATGTTTTAACTAAAATTTGTTTGTGAATGACTAAACTCATACACACATGCACTAAAAAAAGTCCGTTACATTGTAAGAGAAAGAAATCATTATCTTTTTTGAAAAATGTATTACTCTTAATTAAAACATTCTGAACTTGATGGGAAGTGTACTACAGTTTTGTAGTACATAGACTTTAGTTACATAGCCTTTACTTTTTTTTTCCATACGCACACACGCACACTTACTGAAAAAAAAATAATAAAGGAAAAGAAAAGAAAGAGAAAATTTTCGATTACTATGGGCATGTATTTTTTATAAATTTTAGTTTATTTAAAATATATTACTTCTTAATTATATTGCTGTTAGTATGTTTTAACTAAAATTTGTTTGTGAATGACTAAACTCATACACACATGCACTAAAAAAAGTCCGTTACATTGTAAGAGAAAGAAATCATTATCTTTTTTGAAAAATGTATTACTCTTAATTAAAACATTCTGAACTTGATGGGAAGTGTACTACAGTTTTGTAGTACATAGACTTTAGTTACATAGCCTTTACTTTTTTTTTCCATACGCACACACGCACACTTACTGAAAAAAAAAATAATAAAGGAAAAGAAAAGAAAGAGAAAATTTTCGATTACTATGGGCATGTATTTTTTATAAATTTTAGTTTATTTAAAATATATTACTTCTTAATTATATTGCTGTTAGTATGTTTTAACTAAAATTTGTTTGTGAATGACTAAACTCATACACACATGCACTAAAAAAAGTCCGTTACATTGTAAGAGAAAGAAATCATTATCTTTTTTGAAAAATGTATTACTCTTAATTAAAACATTCTGAACTTGATGGGAAGTGTACTACAGTTTTGTAGTACATAGACTTTAGTTACATAGCCTTTACTTTTTTTTTCCATACGCACACACGCACACTTACTGAAAAAAAAAAAAATAATAAAGGAAAAGAAAAGAAAGAGAAAATTTTCGATTACTATGGGCATGTATTTTTTATAAATTTTAGTTTATTTAAAATATATTACTTCTTAATTATATTGCTGTTAGTATGTTTTAACTAAAATTTGTTTGTGAATGACTAAACTCATACACACATGCACTAAAAAAAGTCCGTTACATTGTAAGAGAAAGAAATCATTATCTTTTTTGAAAAATGTATTACTCTTAATTAAAACATTCTGAACTTGATGGGAAGTGTACTACAGTTTTGTAGTACATAGACTTTAGTTACATAGCCTTTACTTTTTTTTTCCATACGCACACACGCACACTTACTGAAAAAAAAATAATAAAGGAAAAGAAAAGAAAGAGAAAATTTTCGATTACAGTAAGTTTAGGAGTGATTATTTTTGACAGTTCACCTATCGATCTCAATTTTTACACATAAAAAGATAATAGAGCAAGAGCCCGTGACTGGCAGACCTTCGTTATTTTATAAAAGCTGAAACTTTCTCAGCGCAGTCTTCCAACAAAGATAGGAACGATGGGTAATTACGAAATTTGGATTATGGTGGCTTTGGCAGTGACCAGGGAGCAAAGGTGTGAAAAATGCCAACTTACTTTCGTCATTTTATAAAGCGTAATTTTTTGATATTTCCTTTGGAATGATGTTAGAAATCACGTTCTCCATTGGCAGACACTTACTGTGGTTCCAACCCCCGGCCGACAACCACTAAACTTCAATAATAGGAAATTCTATTTTCGTCATTTTATAAAAGCTGAATTTTATATATGTTACTTGGGTAACTACCAGAAGATATTTTCTCAGTTGGCAGACAGTTTTTGTGGTTCCAACCCCCGGCCGACAGACATATACAGCGGCTTCTCAATACACCAGAGTCTGCGCGAAACAGACATTTTCCCCGTTTTCCCTTGGGTCAGAAATTAGCGACAGTTATTTGAGGTTGTTGCATGTAATTCTACGGTTGTTGACATTTTGAAAAAAGACCACAATGAAAGAAAAAAAATGTAATTTAACAAACTAGAACGACTATTTGGAAAATGATATTTTGAAAGACTAAAATTTTAAAGACTTAAAAAGGAATTCTATACTTAATAATAATATTAAACATCATTTTTAGGGTGACCATACCGAGTCATATATTACGTACGCCATTCATTAAACATTAATATTCCTAGATCATAAATTAAAAAAAACCCAGTAGTTTATTGTTATATAACTTTAACTGTTTAAAATGTGAATTTTTATTTGATGGAGTTAATCAGGCTGTCTGCCTCTTATTACGTTTGACATAGATTAATCATTAATATTCCTGGACCCATCTTATAAAAATTTTAAATGAAATTTCAGTTTTACAATTTTTTTGAACTGCAAATTTTTAAACTTCTAAACATTGCACATTTTAAATTTTTATACTGTTGCATAGAGAAAAAAATGCACTTTAGAATACAATTCGTTTGAAATATTTATGACAATTTGTTTTCAAATTATTATTATTATTTAAAGTTTTTATTACTTTTTGTCATTGTGGCAACAGAAGTAAACCATTTTTGGACATGAAACATGGACCAATCAGAAAATGAATAAAATGCGGAATTCAAGCAATAAAAACATTCAGATATACTTCGGATTTCCCAATGCTCTACCGATGATAACAACTATTTTCCAAATTACTAAAAATTAGTTATTTATTTATGAGTATTAATGAATGTTAGCTTCGAATTCTCTCCGAGCTTGGAAACACTTATCGCCAAATATTTAAAAATATCGCCAAATTTGAAGACAAAAATTAAGAAATCATAAATATTGCCGATTTGGCTATAGATTACTAATTTGGCACAATTCTCTTTCAAATTCATTATTTACGAAATTTCTTTTTATAGGGTTCGTAGCATTTGATCTTCTTAAAATTTCAGTAAAATTTTCAATGAGATAATAATCAAGCATTAAAGAATTTTTATTAACTCATCTAATCCAGTCGCAAAAAAAACTATATTTAACAAAAACAACGAATATGAAAGCTATATCCTCCCCCTGGCACATGCCGAAATTGCTGTTTTATTATGTACTTATTTATCAATAAAAAAATTGTATGTTTATAATGTTATTGATTATGATTTCCATTTTGATACTTGTTTTAAAAATAAATGAAATACGTTAGAAAATAATGTTTAGGTATTTTATGAACTTTATTTTTAATATCCACTTAAATGCAAAATTAGAGTTTTACTGTTTATTCATACATAGTGTTAAAAAATTCTATACGTGGTGTCCCAAAAATGGCACCCAAACTTTGCGCAGTCAGATTCCTCATTGGGAATACATAAAAGAAATCCAGAGAACTGCACCTGTACGATTGATAATTTACGAGAAAAATTGAAAAACAAAGTATACATCAAATACATGTCAAATTATTCGCGAACAGAATGCATGAAAATGCATTTTTATTATAATAATAAAATACTTATTTAAATACGAGAAAATGAGATATTTCGCAATGAAAGTTTTACATTTGAATGCCTTTTAATACTTAAAGTATAAATTCGACGTGATTTATATGCTAAGCAAATGAAAAAATAAGTACTGTGAGAAAATATCCGTTTGCGCATAAAACAATTTCCATCTAATCTTTTTTTTTTTTTGAGAATTTTAAAAATTAGTTTTCATTGAAACTAGGATGCAAATTATGTTTTACGGTGTCAAAATTAACATGGAAAGTACTATAAAAAGCAAAATGCATTATATGTACATAGTTTTACCTAAAAATATCTGCAAATATATTTTTCTCTTCAATGCAGTAACGTCAAATAACTGTCGTCAATTTCCGACCCTAAGGAAAACGGGGAAAATGTCTGTTTCGCGCAGACTCTAGTGTGTTGAGAAGCCGCTGTATATGTCTGTCGGCCGGGGTTTGGAACCACCAAAACTGTCTGCCAACTGAGGACATATCTTCTGGTAGTTACTCAAGTAACATATATAAAATTCAGCTTTTATAAAATGACGAAAGTAGAATTTCCTATTATTGAAAGTGGTTGTCGGCCGGGGGTTGGAACCACAGGAAGTGTCTGCCCATGGAGGACGTGATTTCTAACATCATTCCAAAGGAAATATAAAAAAATTACGCTTTATAAAATGACGAAAATAAGTTGGTATTTTTTACGCCTTTGCTCCCTGGTCACTGCCAAAGCCACCATGATCCAAATTTCATAATTACCCATCGTTCCTATCTTTGTTGGAAGACTGCGCTGAGAAAGTTTCAGCTTTTATAAAATAACGAAGGTCTGCCAGTCACGGGCTCTTAGACTATTATGAATAATAATTTAGAAAGTACACTAAAAAAGGGAAAGAACAATAAACAGTGCAACGCTGTGTTGCTATTTTTGCTGCAGCATTTGAAAAATGATTATTTATGCAGAACTGCTATAAATGCCAGATGAAACTGAACTTTTGTCCCATTGCAAAAGCAAAATATTTATTACTAAAGTAATGTTTATGGCAGCAGTGTCCAGACCAAGATCGTACTCGAATGAATCAAAATGATTGGTAAAAAAATTGAAATTTGGTAGTTTGTTTATTCAGAAAATGAAAAAAAGAAAGAAATGGCTGTGTCAAAAGTTGTTACCAAAAGTAAGTACCAAAATAAAAATAAAAGAAATTCGAAGAATTATTATAGAAAAGGTGTTGAGAGCTGTACTTGAAAAAATTCCCAGTACTGAAAAATCAGGTCTGTTATACATAGAATAGGACAATGAGTAGCTTCATTTGGCAATGGATGATTCCAGTAACAGAGGAGAATGTTTAAAAGGTGGATGGAATTCGTATGTATCGAATGTTCTAAGGAACGTGGTAAATACAAAGCAAAATGGGGCGTGGCTTAAGAGCGTGCGAGTTCTGGATATTTTTAAAACAAATATGGTACTGATTTACGAAGGGACGGAGGGAACTCTTAGTAAGTAAATGCTGTAGATTGAAGCATATCACCCTGAAATATCTGAAAAATGTTCAAACAAAATTATAACATGAAAAGTATCAATAAGTACAAAAATATTGAAATAAAGCTACTAATTTGGGGCAGAGGCTGCACTAAATCATTTGATCGATTTATCTCACCATCTCCTACCAGGAAATACCTGTAATAGAGTAATCAAAATACCTTCAATAAACAACATTAATTCTCTCTTCATATTTGCCCAATAAACACGGGAATATATTTTTTTATGAATCTACTATTTCATCGATACTACAAATAACAGACAACTTATTTTAAATTTGACACCATATATTTAAATATATATATATATAAAATATATAGCAGTTTTTTACCCGCTAGCTCTTTAAAGGATTCTTTTCAATCCAATAGTAATATGGAATTAAAAGTAGATGATAATTGGCTATCTCTGTGAGACGGAAATGATATGCACCTGTACTTCGTGCAAAATATGAAAGTATCGTCATCGATAGCGTGACTAGTGTCTCGATGTAGCTGTGCTCCACAGACTTCTCATAACTAGATTCTGTATCGGCAACCTTTCCTTACGCCAGGACACTTTTTCAGAAAGAATCACGTTCTGAGCACCTTATCGCCAGAGCAACAGCTGGCGCGGAGATGAATTCAATGCTACGTAAACCTTCTTGTTTGTGACGTCATACGCACTAGCGAATAGCAAACCTTTCCTCCTGGAAAACGCGATTCGACAAAAATGACTGATTATTTACCATTTAACTTTAAAAGTAATCTTTGCTTTATTAAATCTCAGAAATTCAGTCATTAAACAATACGAGAAACACTGTTGAAATTTAACGATAGTAACTGGTAATTTTGGTCGGAGCACTCTCATTCTTGAATATAGTATGAGGAAATGCTATTCACCATTCTCTACGACTAAAACATAGCTTAGAACTTTTTCAGATTAAATTTCACAGAATATCTAATTTAAACAGAACTTTTTTTTTTTTTCAGTTTAAAAATATTTTTTTATTTCCTTAATTCGCTATGTTCGATGAAATTGAGAGCTTAATTAAAAACAGTAGTAAAGATTCTCTTGTAATAAATATAAATCTATTGATCATGTTTTTAGGACACATTTGAAATTAGCTTATTTTGTATTGCTACTGAAATAATTTATTTTTATTTACTTATTTTGTGTGTGTGTGTTTCTTTATTAAGCGCCATAATTATGTGGCGTGTTGAGTGCATTAATAAAACATGTTTTAACTGAAATAATTCATTAAAAATTATTTTTGTTAATTTACTTACGATTATAAATTAATGAAAGCAAGTTACTAAAATCAATTCGATTATTGCTATTCGATTATTCGTATATTGCTAAAATATTTTATTTGATTTCCAGACGAATTGATAAGTATTATAATAAAAAATCTGCAGTCGTATTTCTTTTAATTAAAATTCTGTATTTTATTATTTATTTATTTATTTATTTGCATTTTCTTTAGTTTTAAGTTTGTGTTTCTGATCAAAAGTTTTATGGTAGAAAAACATGAATTTACTTGTTAAATGAAAACTTCGTAGAACGGAATTTCGTAAGCTCATGCGGATTTTCGCCAAGCTACCACCATGTTCCTGTAGAAAAAAATGGCTTTATTTAATTATGGAAAGTTTATGATTACGTAACATAAAACTTACTCTCCGGAATTTCTAGTTCCAAAAGATTTCAGTCTAAAAAAGGTTAAAAAACTGTACCATAGAAATAACTAGCAAAAGCCATGCTTTGTTTGGATTCGCGAAGCATTATTTCATTAGATAATTATTTGAAAGTAACAATATTTGTCTTATATTATTTGGTAGTACTTCAGTATCCCGTCGACTAAAAAGGTACCGCCAAACTAAAAGATTAAATGTCAATGATGATGATAAAAAATGTCACTCTCACGTAACATTAAACTCATAATAACATAAATCAGTAATTTTTAATATGAAGTTTTATAAGCATTCTTATTAATGTTTTATTAATTTATTTGTTCTTTCGTTATTTAAAATTTACCTCAATTTGTTTAATTCAGCCAATAGTTTGGCGATTTTTATAATTTGGCAAAATTGGTTGACAGGATAAACGAGTAGTAACGATGAAAATTAATAATTTGCCCACTGTATTCAAACTGATCACCTTTGATGCGATAAACAGTAATAACTGGATAAGTTGGACAGTTAATTTATCCTCAACAAAAGTTTAGCTCTTCAATATTTAGGGATGTGGCCAGGATCCATATTATTTACTACAGAAAAAATATTTAGTTCATAATTTATTATACATTTATGGTAAGTTTTACAGGTTCCATCAGATTGATTATGGATGCCAAACAAGCGACGACAAATTTTACAAAAATATAATTTTAATTTTTTTTTTGTGCATTTTCGAAATTTAAAGCATTTTTCCGAGCACATGCATTCTCAGTCAGAAGAGATTCGTCGATTTGGCACAGATGTCACACACGCACCACATTGGCGCTATTTGTTTTAGATGCAAATGTCATACGCATAGGGGTACTTAACTTGCTACAAAGTGTCATTATTTTGCTTGCCAGGGTAATTCTAATGTTGTATATTTACTTTCTTTTTTAAAATTATATTAAACTGTCTAGTTCTATTGATATTAATTAAATTTTTGGTACAGATATCACATGCACACCACATTAGTGAATTTTTTTTCTAACGCCAATTTAGCGAAAAATTCGTTTTGAAATACCAGTTATATATTTTTTTATTATTTTCTATTACTTAAAAAAGAATTAAGAAAAAATAAGAAAAGTTTAGTTAGTAATTATAAAGCAAAACAATTTATATCATTTTAAAAAAGGAAACAAAACTAAATAAACAGTTTATTTTAATAAACGGGTTACCATGTGAGACATAAATTCACCCTTTTTTTGCTATCGGGCCATTGTGGTGCGTATATGACATCTGTGTGAAACTTTTTTTTTAATTTATTGTTATTCCCTTTTTAGAAATATGTATGATAACTGGTATCCGAAAACGAAGTTTTTGCCAAATTGGTGTCCGTAAAAAAATCGCGCCAATGTGGTATGTATATGACATCTGTGCCTTCGTTTTGCGCTGATATTTAGCCTCTTGCCTTAAATCTATATCATATTAGCTTTCTTTTCAACAAGTAAGCGTATGTTTCCTAGGCATTTTTTATAACAGAACTAATACATTCCATAAATTGTTTATAAACGGCAAACTATTTAAAAATAATGCTACATATACCATAATATGTATGTTTCATTTATTTCAATTTTTAATCTTCGAATACAAACATAACTCTTTATATTAAAAAATTTAACAATTAATTTTATTTGTTTACAATTCTTTTGTTGCCACCTTACAATAAATAAATAAATAAAAATAAAATAAAATAAAATAAATTACATTTTTTTAATATACGTAAGTGTCATCAATGTAAATAATTTAGTCAGAATAAAGAAAATCATTTTATTTATTTAATTAATCATGATTCCATCTATAATTGCTAACTCAATGATTTATTTATTTTTCTAAAAATATACCTGTTTCATTTTTAATTTGCAAATATTCGTCCGTAATAGAAAAACACGTAAAATTAATTAAAATAATAATTTTTTAAAGGTTATTCCGTAAAAAAAATAATATTGTGCAAATCTGCAGATCATAATTTATTTTTGTGTTTAATTTCGAGACAAAATAGTGAATAGTTTTTTTGTAAAGTGTACGACAAAATGTAATTTGAGTGGCTAGTAGAGGATTCGCTTCGCTCATCCTAATAATAATTTAACTTATCAATATGATTCATTATTATAAAATATATACCTTTTTTCAAAAATATATATTATACATATATTTTTATTTAAGTTCTATAAATAGTTCAATGTATGCCATTCCTTCAATGCTACCTTTACTTTAACAGTATGAAAACAGTTAAAATAATTGAAAAATAACTAAAACAGTTAGATAAAACACTATTTTCCTTTATTTTCAAATAAACATACGCTTTATTAACTCCATTTTTTCATATAAAGGTAAACATACGTTTATTCCACATTTCATAAATTTCCATCAGAATACCTGTATATTCATCTATTTAGAATCATCTGTTGATTTAATCAACCTTTAATTCTTAAATTTAAAGTAATTAATATGCTATTTTTCGTTCTCTTTAAGTTGACTTTATTAATAGTTTTAATTTCCCATCAAACTTTCACTGCACGGTTTTGTCTATTTTAATGAAAAAGTTATTTGAAATCTATATATCGGTCTAATAAATGAAAAAAAAAAAAAAAAAAAAAAGAAAAGAAAAGAAAAGAAAAAAGAAAAAAAAAGAAAAAGAAAAAAAATCAAATTTTCAGCTAAAATTTGATATTTTATGGAGTGTATTTTCTATACTCAGTTTGAATTTTTAAATATTGTATTGCTTTATTTTGCAATTGAATGGTCTTAAATTAATTTTATCTCCTTAACACTCTGCAATTTGCTTTATGTTAATAGTGAAATTACACATGATTTAAAGCTGATACTTTTAAGTATTCTGTAAAAACAATTAAAGTAAATATTGCCTTAGCTTGATCGATTTCTATTTTTTGTTTCAGAAGAGCAAATATTAATTTTTTATCAAATGTAGACTGACATGACCAACTGACATGAACAAAATATGTGTTATTCTATTCTTTTGACTATCTTTGATCAGTTACAGTTATCCCATTGTCCAATTTCATGACACATAATGAGAACTATAGAGCTTTTACGTATGTGCCAGATGGGGCACACAGTACAATGAAAGATTAAATGTAGCTCTTGCCATTTCAACATGAGTTTTTTTATTCCATATAAAAGTTTGAATAATAACTGGAAATTCGAAAACTAAACAATTAATATCCAATACAATTAATTACATGCAGCATTTCATATCAAGATATTTAGCGGCTAATGCCATCTACACAATTTCGATATTTCTATTTCAAGTAACAAAAACAAATTAGTAACTCATTAAAATTCAGGGAGAAAAGATTACGCCATTTTTGGGTATATTTTTGAAAAGGAATCAAACAGATAATCTTTATTTTTTTACACAAAAATATTTATGCAATTCATGAGTTCAATAAAATTTCAATAAATATAAATTAAAATGTGCAAATGTGATGTTTGTTTATTTTTTTGTAACCGATAAATATTGAAAAAAAAAAAGGTAATGTAAATTCCAAGCCATAAAAATAAAGCCCCTTCTTAAATAACATATTTTTCTTAAATGGAAATCGTCAATATAAATTAATTCTCTTTTTAAATCATGTGTAATTTCACTATTTAAATCATCATCGCTTTTCAGTCTGTAAATATGAAAGACCTGTAAATATGAAAAATTTTTAGATATATATACCTGCGAATTTTGAGTTAATATGTAGAATGCACAAAAGTTTACATGCTCTTCCATTAAAATGTAGAAATCTGGCTTATGATTATCCTCTTCAGTCCTGATGTCGCCTGGAGGCGACACTAAACAGACCTTATTAAAATTTTTATCACATTCGACATTTTCATTCCAAATTTTCAAAAACTGGTTCCAATTATTGTTAATAGATGACAGCATATTGCAAAATGCTTTTTTGTTACCAAAATAAATTTTTTCGTTCAATAAGCGGTATGCAAAAATGGCATCGCCAAAAAGAAGGAAAAATAATCACTTGCGTACAGTTAATCTCTTTTATCTATTAATAATAATTTTGCTAAAATATATTCAGCTTAAGATTTTATAATATAAAGATTGTTCTTTTTAATGATACCATTTGTGTTAAGCTTTAAACTGCTCTAAGTGTTAAAAAAGCAAGGTCATTTTAGTGTCGCCTGTAGGAGACATCCGGTCATGCTCAAGTAAAACTGCATTTTTTTAAGTTGTTGGTAAAACTATTTTTTCTGAATTTAAATTCAGTATTTTTAAAAAGATTTTCTTACCGTAAGATGGGATTACTTTGTGACAGATGAGGTAACGTTGTGACACATGGTCTAGTTTTGGTATTTTGAAACTCCCGCTCTGTTCTTGGTGGTAGGAAAGCAAACAGCAGTAATAACTCGCAGTACAGAATGCCACATAACCTAACAATTGTCTTCGGAAACTTTAACATGAAATACGCAAAGTAAAGCAGGTGTCACAACGTAATCTCATCTTTGCGAAAATAGATATATTATGATTTAAAACAGTATATTATAATTTCAATCATACGAGCTAATTATTTTCTTAATTTTTCAATGTGAGAACAGTTTTAAATTAAATGTGGATTTTTTAAAAATTATTTTGAAGTAAATTGAATATGTTTTAAAATTCATTATTAAAAAAAAAACTTAGAGAATTTAGAGTTTAAAATTTTTTTATAGCTTTTATGTAAAACAGTAAAAAATACTTAACTAAAAACAGTAGAAACTCCAAAAAGCCTTTTACTTACAGAATTTGAGATAATTTTTTTCCTTTTAAATTATAATGACCTATCTAAAATATCCTAGAATACGGATGTAATGTTTGAAAGACACCCGCTTTCAAGATAACATGTCCAGTGATACTTACTTTTCAATCAGAGACAATTTAAAACAAAGCGATGATCTCACAGTAACCGATGAAGAAAAGTCTGAAGATAAATTTGGGAAAGCCAAATCTATTCTCCAAACTGTTGTATCAGGATGTCTGTTGAATAAAAAATTCCCTGCCGTAGCTGTAGATGATCAAATTATTCCTTTTTATGGCCATGCACAAGGAAGACGATTCATCAAAGGAAAATCAAATCCCTGTGTATTGAAGGTCTTTTATCCACATATTCAGATGGTCTCCCATAAGACATTTTTATGTATCAATGTACAGGAGACAAAATAAATACGGATATAAATAAGAAAAATGAAAAATATTTAGATACTAGTGAAAAAATAGTGCTTAAACTTACAGAGAATTTACTTCCAAGCTGTACCTTGTATATGGACAGATATTTTACATCAATTTCTTTATTAGACATTTATTATATATTATATAAAGCTGAATGTCAGGGAACAGGTACTCTACGAAAGAGTAACATACCCCTAAATGTAAATTTTAAATTAGACTCTGATATGAAAAAGCCTGGACTGTCTGTCTTCAGTTGACCAAAAAATTCGTAATGATGGACAAATTTGTATCTTGAAATGGGTTGATAACAAACCAGTTATACTTGCCTCATGAGCTGACGGTAAGCATCCTGAAGATATATGTAAGCGATGGTCGAAAAAGGATAAAGAATATGCGTCAGTGAATCGTCCATCCATTATAAAAAAGTATAATGAATTTATGAGACGTGTTGATTTCTTTGACTGATATTTAAGCTATTATATAATGCATGCGAGGACAAAAAAATGGACCATAAGAGTCATTATGAATTTTTATTTTTATTTTGCCATAGTCTGCATCTTTTTTGTCTGCAAGAAGATTGGCAATGTTTCAAATTATTTCACGAAAAATAATATTAAAAAAAATGATTTAAAAATTCTTACTGATATTTAGGAAAGTATCTGCAATAATTATATATATATTTTTTTTAATTTAAGTTTCAGTTATTTCTAAAAGATTAGATAATTACAATTTAATTTTCAAACTATTATAAATAATGTTTCTATACAATGAATTAACTATTTAATCTTAAAAATATGTTCTGAATTATTATAAATGTGTACTATAACATAAAAATGCTATTTGATCGTAAAATAAATATAAATGTATACATAAATTTATACTTCGTATTTAACATATCGTACATCATTATGACCGGATGTCGCCTGTAGGAGACACTAATTTTCTAATTAAAAAAAATAATAAAATTTTTTTCAACATTTTTCCATTGTTTTTCAGAGTATTTAAAACCCATTTAACAAGAAATTTTTTAAAATTTAAGACTCAAAGCTGGTTTCAGGACTGAGAAGGTTTAAACTACAAAAGCGGAAAAAAAGTGACACGGAAAAAAAGTTACCGGATAAAAAGTGACAAGGAAAAAAGTTACCGAAAAAAAGTGACAAGCTATACATTTTGGGGACTTATTATTGATTTTGATAATTCATTGGTTAAGTGTAAAAGGGGGATCTGGAGGAGGCTCATGATTTAGGTAAATGGGTTTTTCATGCTAAATTAACTGTTTTGGTTCAGTTTTTGGATGTATGTTCATACTGAAAATTACGCTTGTCTGATCAGTTTTGTGAAGGAACGATTACCCTCCTCCTTCCATCCGCCCTAAATTAGATAAATGGGTTTTTAAGCAGAATTATCCAACGTGTGTCAAATTTTGGATGTTGGTTCTTTCTGATAAGACTTCTGATAAGATATTATATTATATAAGGCTTATGATGCTTAAATAGATTCGGGAGTTTAATGCTTAAGCAAAGAGGGGGAACGGGGGAACAACCTCTCTTAAATTAAATTAATAGCTTTTTACGCAGAATTATCCGATTTGCTTGGAATTTTGGACATAAGTTCATTATGATAAGACATATCTCTGATTAGTCATGTGGTTCTTTTGCTTTTTAATAAAGGAAGGGCGGGCAATTATCTCGCCTCTTTTCCTTTTTTTTTTTTTTTTTTTTTTTTTTTTTTTTTTGACAAGTCTATTTTTTTTATTTCGTCAAGACCACTAAAAAAGTTTCACTAAAAAAGTACCAAAGAAACAATTTAAAAATTAAAAAATAATAATAACATGAAAATATGCACGATAATTCAGAAAAAAAAACATACAGTCGGCTCTCGTTAATTCGAACTCGTCGGGACCACAAGAAATTTTCGAATTATCGGGAGTTCGAAGTATGAAATGAAAACATGCTTAATATGGTCTTCTTACAAAGGAATTAATGTTATAGTGTTTTTTTTAACTTATTTCGTCTGTTATCATCAGAATATGACTTAATATTAAATTAGAATGTATAAATACGTAAACCAATTAAGTGATTAGAAACAAGCACAATGGAAGAAAATTTTTAAGCGTCACTGATGGACAGACGAGGCACTAAGAAAGTGGATGTCAAATGTATGGGAAAGAAAGTTATTCAAATGGTCTGAAATTCGTGAGAAAGAAAGGAAGAATGAAAAATCGGAATTCTCGTTAGTTCGAATTAAACGAAGTCAAGATAAAATGAATTCGAATTAATGAAAATGTTTAACGTTATTTTGCCATTGAAAATTTCGGGACTTCATGTTTAGTTCGAATTAAGCGAAGATTCGAATTATCTGATTTCGAATTAACGAGAGTCGACTGTATTTTATGCAAAAGTTATACGTTTTCTTGAAAATATCTAAAAATTAATCATAACATAAAATATAAGGCTGCGGGCAAACAGCATTATTTTTTATTACACTAAAAGAGCAATAAATCTTTCTTTGTTTCCGAACGGAACAAAATCTTGGTAGTTTTGAAACATCTTTAAATGATTTTTGAGGGACTGACTCTACCGAATTGACAAAGGAAGTGAAAGTTTATCTCCCCCATCTTCAGTCGTAAAGCTTTCAAATGATTTCGAGTTCGATTTCTGTCTTGAAGTTCAGATTCAGTGCACTGAAATAGCAATTTATAGGGGAGACTGGGATACAATGGTCCACTTTTGTAAATTTTGACTGTTTATTCTTAAAGTATTGATTTTTTTCTTTTGATAAAGTACATGCATGTTACCTATACATTAAAGTTTATACTGCATCCACTCAAAAATAATAATTATGCAAACTTTTTTATATATATTTTTTTAAATAGCAAGTAACAAAGTGGACCATTGTACCCCAATGCCGGGGTACAATGGTCCACAGAATGGGGCTCTATGGACCACTTGTAATTTGAATAAAAATATATCAGTGTAGTTCATTTTTTAACAATAAGAAAGATAAACTATAACAAATTTGTTTATTCACATTTTATTATTCATTTTTATTTGTTTAATCACATTTTATTATTAATTTTTATTTGTTTATTCACTCTTTTAGCTCTAACTAAAGTAACATTTTTTTTCTTCATTTTTTTTATCATTAAGTCATTATACCGGTCTCAGATTGAACAATTAGGTTTATTATCTTCTACAATACATTTTAAAGCCTGTTCCACAACTTTATGTGGCACAGAACCTCTATTGATTTTCCTAGGCTTGTTTCTTGGCATTGCTAAAAGAAATATGAAAAATGATGTATAATCTTTTTGTCCAATGATGCCACTTAAAGTTAAATATAAACCTTTATAATAAGAAATATATATATATATATATCTAAATATATGACTAAGGAAAAAATATAATAAATTTTTTCTGTCTACTTTACATCATCTGTATTTTTTTAATGAATTTTACCTTATTTAATTATTACATCCAGACTCAAACTGATAGGTAGATATATTTTTGTTTTTCTCATTTTATTATTTTATTTAAATATAACTCATTATGGATGCATGTATACATAAGTGCAGGAATATTAAATTAACAAATCATGTGAAATTAAAAAAAAAAAAAACCCTCAAATGCACAAAATGTTTTGTTTACTAATTTTGGTGTTCAATTTGGGTTAATTTTTAAATTTGAAAGGTTTTTTTATATAGATAAATATTTCAAAAATGCATTTCACAACATGAATCATTAATTAATTCACACACAGAAATAAAATAATTTATTAATTCTTAATTTGGGCTAATTTTTATGTTTGAAAGCATATATTATGCAGATAAATATTTCAAAAATGCATTACACAACATGAATCATTAATTAATCTACACACAGAAATAAAATAATTTATTAATTCTGAATTTCACATATAATATTTAACTTTTAAAAACATAAGATACAAAACTAGGGTACAATGGATCATGGTCCATTGTACCCCAGTTTCTGATGATCCATTGTACCCCATATGGAAGTTTGACAAAAACTTGATGATAAAAAAAGAAATTTAGAGTTCTATTATTTTAGCTATAATAAATATAATAATGTATTGTCTTACCTTTTTATTTTGTCACACAATATCTTTCAAATTACAAATCTGTAATAAATAAATGAAGCTATGTTTCACTGAAAATATTTACTTTTGCCTTACTCCTCCTGTGTCAAATCAATTATCAAGCATAAAATGGCTAAAATGTCAGCTATGCACATGGTTTCAAACTTCTTTTTACTACTTCATGATTGTCATCTATATACTAAAATATGAAGCTTTCAAAAACAGAATTAATATCAAAAATAGGGGGTGGACCATTGTACCCCGTTGTCCATTGTACCCTAGTCTCCCCTACATCAAAGCGCCGATAAGAAAGATCAAAAATAGCAACGCCTGACCGAAAGAAGTTAGTGCTATATGTGCCTGGCCCTTAAGCGTAAAATTTTAAAGTACAGTGTTTTCAGTATCGTAATTCTGAATGTTTCTGGTAAACAGACGGAAATTTTTTTTAACTAATGAAATAAAATGATAAATATGAATGATAAATAAAAAATGATAAATATTGTCTATATTCTATAACATCGTTATAAAAGCGCGAGAAGCTGGTGTATTTTAAAAATTATACATTTTCCAAGCTGATTTTAAAGTATGTAATTAATAGAAAGAAAGTTTTTTTATTATTATCCTAATAAATCATCAATGATGACATGAGAAATATATTCCAGATTAAAAGCACGAGGTAGAGAAAATAAAATAATAATAATAGTAATAGTAAACAATAATAATAGTAATACTTAATAATAATAATAATAATAATAATATGTTAATAATAATACAGACATTTAGTGACCTTTCCTACATGAATCCCATTTGTTTTGAATAAAAATGGCATGTGGGAGCATATATCATGAGGTCGTAAATTAGGAATTCTTGCGAAAAAACAAATGTGTTCTAGCACTGATTTAAGTTTCAATCTACTGTGACGTCATCAAAATGGCGTACCGGGATATATATCAGGGGGATGTTAATCAGGATTTCGTCGAAAGTAAAATGCTTTAGCACCGGATTTAAGTCCCCCTGATTTAAATCCTCATCTACTCTGACGTCAACAAAATGACGTATAGCGGGATCTTAATCAGTGGGACCTTAATCAGGGTCTCAACCAAAGTAAAATTCTCTGTGACTGGATTTAGGTCCCGATCTGATAGCGGGGTGTATATCAGTGGGACGTTAATCAGGATTTCGTGAAAAGCGAAATGCTCAAGCATTGGATTTATATCCCGGTTTATTGTGACGTCAAAATGACGTATAGGGGATCTTAATCAGTGGGACCTTAATCAGGGTCTCGACGAAAGTAAAATTCTCTGTGACTGGATTTAGGTCCCGATCTGATAGCGGGATGTATATCAGTGGGACGTTAATCAGGATTTCGTGAAAAGTGAAATGCTCAAGTACTGGATTTATAACCCGGTTTCTTGTGACGTCAAAATGACTTACCGGGACCTTAATCAGTGGGACATTAATCAGGCGCCTCGTCACTTCTAAGGGGATTTCATTTTATTTCCTTTCTTTTAAGTTTTAAAACTAAACTAACATGGTTTCTAAATTCCTTAACCTTTTAAACATCCTGCAGAATTCTACATGCAAGTTTAACAATTCATAAAATAAAAGCAACGGAAAGTATTGATGTAGAGATTTGTATTTTATAATCTTAGATATTTATTTATCATATGCAAGTCAAAAAATTAATATTAATGTAGACTTTCTTTGAATCCAAAAACTATGTGATGGAAAAACAGAGTTAGGCCACTTAAAGGGTTAATGAATGTCCTATCATGGGCAAAAATGATGTT
The DNA here is from genome assembly GCA_964019185.1 of Maratus speculifer. NCBI lineage: Eukaryota > Metazoa > Arthropoda > Arachnida > Araneae > Salticidae > Maratus > Maratus speculifer. The sequence goes on along the minus strand of CAXHSM010000011.1, from coordinate 350,897 downwards.
TGTTGAAATTAAATAGCAACAAATAGTTTCTTTATTTGCCATTTTTCAATAGTTGATAAATCGAAGAAATCAGTCCAAAACTCCAAATTCAGACTAAAATTTTAAAATTAATCTTTGAAATGTCATGCTTAAACTGTTATTAAAACAACTTCATATAAAACTATTTTTTGAAATAAGCAAGATGAAAGTGGATTATTTTAACTTACCGCAATTGTCTCCAACTAATCAAAAACTAAATTTTTACATTTTCTAATATAAAAAGTCATAAAATGGCTTCTGTTACAGCAGTTGGCTGACAAGAATACACAAAAGGTGCTCCAAAATTTAAGTGAAGTTTCTATCAAACAAATTGCAATTTCAAGTAATATTTACAATCTAGCACTGATTTTGTCTGTTTATTTTTTAATTAAGTTTGTTGAACCTTTTTATTCATCTGTAACAGTTTCTCTGAATTTCCATGATCAGAATTCGAATTCAGATTGCAAACATGTGTTCAGTTTACAGAGAGATGGAGTGGAAATGGGGATCTAAAGTAGCGTTCATAATAGCGGGGTGTTCGGATTAGAGGGTGTTCAGAATACAGAGAGTTCATCTTTTGTTAAGTCAATGGAGTTTCGCCGGAACCGCCAAAATGTGTTCATAATACCGGGGTGTTCACATTAGAGAGTGTTCAGATAGAGAGAGTCCACTGTATATATATATTTTTCCACTTTAACTCCCTCTCCAAATTATTATTGCCTAACAAATACCATAAAAAAAATATGTTTTGAGAATTTCAGAAAATTTTATCGATAAATATACTTTTAAAATGCAACACAGAAAAATTCAGTTTGTTAAAGAAAGACGACTTTAGAAAGAAATAAAGAGAGAGAAAAATAAATAAATAATTACCCGTAATATAAATAAAACGGAAGATTACGTTTTGGAAACTTTGGTAGACATTTCGAATAAATGAATTCGCTATATTGACACTAGTCGAAAAATTCGTGTATTACATTAAATCACTGTTGCATCTATTGCATTTTTAATCAGTTATTAAAATATTATCAATACATTAATCAATTATTTATTTCTTTTGAAAATGTAACTTTCCCCCTTATTAATATTGCATAAAAATATCGTAAAAGGAAAAAGAAAAAAAAAATAGAATTAAAAATATTTTTGTCGATAAATACACTTTACAAATGCAGTACAGAAAAAGTCAGCTTGTTAACGAAAGACACAGAGAGAGAAGTTTCTAATGATTAAGTTTAAGAATTAATTTAGAACACGACTTATTGTAGAGATACTTTAGATATACACAGATTAAATAATAAACAGAGAAAAATTAGCATTGAAAAGTATTCTATTTTAAAATCTGATAAACGTATTATTTTCCTCAAAACAGTTAAGTAATTGTGCTGCTGCAGTCTATTGCCATTATACTCCATAAGAACTGATTATTTTGTCCAAAGTAGAGATTCAAACTTTTTCTCTTTCTTTCGATGTAACTCTTCAATCTTTTTACACTACATGGCCAAAGATGACCGGCCACTTGCGATTTTGGACATTACATTAAATATCTAGAATAATTCATGAGGAATTAATTTGAAACTCTATGTGTGTGAACATAATAGTACAGGTCACACATTTCTGTGAAGATTTTTTTCCCGAATCTCTAAAGGGGATCGTCAATAAGTTGAAGAAAACGAATGTCTTTTGAATAACCCTGTCAAAAATAATATAGCAAAAGTGCTCAAACTGTAGATTATGATTACATGGCTTATGGTAATATACTGTGTTTATTTTTATGTGGATAGCATGAATACTCGTATAGAAATTCAGGTTTTTATAAAAACTGTCCCCAATTTTTCCATTTTTTTTTCTTATAATTTGCAGAATTCTTAATATAAAATAATGTTCCTTTCTGAAAATATGACAAACAACATTGTATGCCTTGTCATCAGAATTAAAAAATAATCAAAATTGTATAAAAAATGAGCACGTTTAGTAAATAATTTTTTTTCGCGCATGCGTCAACGATATCAATATTTTATTTGCATATTGTGTTAGTAAAATGTATAGAGCAACTTCTGTAAAAGTTTCAAAAAGATAGCTTGAAAATTCTGAAAGTGATCGTCTATAGAATCAACTAAAAATCCGTTATTCCCAAAAGAAATAAAAAAATCAGGGGTTTTATCCAAATATAGTAGTACGTGCCATATTGTGTATTCTATATTGTCATTAATCAATGGACATATGAATACAATCCCTCATCTTTTTACCTCACTTTGGGAATAGCGGATTTTGAGCTGATTGTATAGACGGTCATTTTTAGAATTTTCAAGCTATGTTTTTGAATTATTTAAGGAAGTTGCTCTATACATTTAGCTAACACAGTATGCAAATGAAATTTTGATAGCGTTTACGCATGCACAATGAAAAATTATTTAGTAAACCTGCTCAAATTTTTATACAGTTTTTATTATTTTTTAATTCTGATGACAATGTATTGTGTACAATGCTGTTCATCATATTTAAAAAAAAAAAACATTATTTTATATTAAGAACTCTGGAAATTATAAGCAAAAAAACTTGAAAATTTTATGATTATTTTTATAAAAACAAGTTCTCCACGATTATATATGCTATCCACATAAAAATGAATACAGTATATTACAATAAGCTACTTAATCATAATTTACAGTTATAGCGCTTTTTCTACATTAGTTTTGACAGGGTTATCCAAAAGTTATTCGTTCTTTTTCAATTTGTGGAAGGTCCCCTGTAGAGTTTCTGCAAAAATATCTTTAAGGACACGTATGACCTGTATTATTATATTTACACGCTTAAAGTTTCAGGATATTTCCTTAAGTATTTTTCTAGATATTTAACAAAATCGCAAGTTGACAGTCATCTTTGGCCATATAGTGTGTACACACACACAGAGTACATGTATATAAATACGTATATATATATATATATATATATATATATATATATATATATATTAGATTTTTTTATTTTACAATAAAACTGTTTAGTTTGTCTTCTAAAAATAGGCGTAACATTTAGATGAGGAAGAGTCTTAATCTTTAAAATCGTTTTAAAGATTAAAGTTTTCAAATTATTCTACCCTCTAACGATTTATATACAATCGTCTAAGTAATTGCACGCCCATCATGCTCATATGCCCCTCCCCTCTTTGTTACTGGATTGCAAATTTCAAATCTTAAAATACTTTTAACTGTCTCGATTGTTTGTTTTTTCGTCACTGCAAGTGACTAATCAAATCATAGCCAGATGCAAAAGCATGACTTTGAACTTCAATAATATTGAATATAGTTTTACATTTTAATTCAATATTATATATATTAGTAATTAAATAATATAACTATGTAGTATTAATTACCATAAATCAAAAGATCACAGGAACACACTTCGGGGATTAAATTTTAACGTGCCGACACCAGCAACATAAACACGTGTCTGTAAAAGCGCGATCACACACACTGTGTAAATGAAACATTAAGCTCAACATGCAGCATTGGCTGCAGCTGCTTCGCGAAAAACGCCGTGCGATTGAGATTTCAAATGCGAAACATTAGCTGAAACTTTTTCCATTCCAAGTGGAAAATGTTGCATGCAGCGAGTAATCTGACCAATAGCGTACAAGCAGATTGTCTGCGTCACTCCTTTGAATGGCCGTCTAAATCAAGATGGCGGCTGCCAGTGTATATGGACGCTCGTTTGTATAGAAAACAAATAAAGTATTTAAGATCTAAACGCAAGAAACGGTTTTTTATGCGTCAAAAAAACTTCACATTAAAAAAATATTTAATTGAATTTATTGCGGGACCATGATATAAGGATCCTTCGGCACTTAAAAATAGCAAAATCCAAATACCGTCGCCATGAATTTTCGATGATTACAAGCTGCGAATGTTCTAAGTAGTAAGTAAATATTTATAAAATTTAGAAGTATTTTTAACTATTATTCTTACATTTTGTTTAACAATAAGTTTAATTGCAATGTTAAGAAGTTTTGAATATATTTTTACTGTTTATGAAATTTGATTGTGTTTTGTCCATACTTGTCGCCAAATTCGCCAATGTTTAGTAAACAAAGTATTTTCTTTCATCTTGAATATATAATTACACAAAAATATTAGTTGAATGCTTCTGTCAGCTTTATAAATCAAACAATACATCCGATTATTCATTTTTTTGGTGTACCCTATTTTTAAAAACATTGTACTAATTATCGTTTTACCTTTTATGCATGTCATATGTCGTGTTAAATTATATTGGTTGACTAATCGTATTACCAAAAAATTAATTAACTGGAAAACATTTATCAGCTATACTGCTTAAATCTCTTGCTAAACAATGTTTTGAAGTTTTATTTGATGAATTACTTGTGTAAACATTGACTTTATTTCTTTATTATGCATATCGATAAAGTTATTTTCATATGGATTATTGTAAAGCATTAAAAATGAAAATTAATGAAAAAGGCGTCTACATAATATGGCGATAATATTTAATTTTTTTTAATTTAATTATAATTATTTGGAGATTTTTTTTTTTTTTTTCATGGGAACAAAGTGAATTGTATTATTTTCATTATCTAATTCTGAGGTATTTACACGGTTTGTGTTAGTAACATGAAGATGCCGTGGGATATCCCTTGTCATTCCTTGTTTCCTGTTTTAAGTCCTTTTTCAAAAATAATGGAATTATATCTGGTGTCTTTTGCTAATTATATAATAATATTTTAAAATGATAAGGATTATGTTTAGAATATTTTTGTCAGTGATGGAATGCAAATAACACATTTATTATTTTTAGAAATATGAAAACCAACAAAACACCATCAAAGCACATAAAAAGTAAAAATACAAAAACCTCTTAACATTGCATTTAATCTTATTGTTAAATAAAATGCAAGATTATAAAACTTTTAAATTTTATAAAAAAAATATTTACTTACACAATTGATTTTAAACATTTATAAACACTAATATAATATAAACTAATGTTTCAAATATATATATTATTTGAAACTATTTCAACATTTATAAATTATTTATTAATTTATATTATTAACAGTGCATAACATTTTATCTGATAACCTTCAAGCTATTACTAGTTTGGTAAAAAACAATTTTCCTTATTTGATGGCAGAAACTTAGTAGTTAAAAGGCGAAAAATATCTTTCCTAAATCATGGAGCAAACTACTTTCTAGAAAAAGGGTTATGCTGTCATAATATGATGTACTTCAACACATGAAAATTAATTAAATTTGTAATTAAAAATCTCAGTAAAAAAGCGAGATGCTTGGCAGAAAGAAGGGAAAAAAATATAAATATATTTTATTAAGATATATGTATTTATATTTTAATAATATATATATATATATATATTATTAAGAATTCCTCCTAAAGGTGGAATTCCACTTTTCCTAAAGAAATTTTGGGCTTTCTCTAGATTGATGCAAAAATGCAAAGAAAAACTTTGGAAGGATAATAAGGAAGGGGGGGGGGGGGAATGCCTGGAAATTTTAGTAATTTGACATTTTGTCTATTTAAATGCTTGGAGTTTGTTCTTGAGTTATTGTGCAAAAGAGATATAACATGAAAGGTGAGCTTATATCATATAAGCATCTGAAAGTCGTGTAAAAAAATCATTCAGGAAAGATGCTTAGAGTAACTACTCTAAATACCTTTCATGGATTTTTTTTTTTTTTTATCATAACAATTTAAAATGAAAGGAAATTTTTCTTGGAATAGAATATTTTGTGCTAATTATAAACACTTCTGGATAATTTCTGTGATACCTTTTTTGAGATGTATTTCTGAAGCAAACATCAATTTAGTGAAGAGAATTTTTTTAAAGAAAGGGGGGAGAGAGACTTAAAAGCTAAGCCATTAAAGACTGTACTTCACATAAGTTGATCAGATTTATTTGGATTTATCTCTTTAGCATTTTAATACTTCATATATATATATATATATATATATAAAACATGCGCAATTATATTTAATTTTATTGCATAGGTAGCTATTAAAATGATACTTAAATTTAAAAAGTCTCACACACTGTATTGATGGAAAAAAATTTCCACCCTTTTTTCTCATTTCCCACTTTCATGCCTGATATATATATAACAAGAGTCTGTCCAGATTTTTTTTCCCGGGGTCCTGTTTTTGTGAAATTGTGAAGTTTTCTTATATTTGTGAAAATTCAGTCATAATTTTGTGAATTTTAAATTATCAAAATCTTCAGGTTCTATCCTTCATGTATGAAAAAGCTAAGTAATATGATCTTTGATGAGTTCAACTGTTTATTTACAGGCCAGTTTTTATTTTTAAATGATTAAATTTGTGAAAAGTTCGGTTTGAAGGTGAAAAAATTCTGTAAAAGCTCTATTTAATAAAGAAATAATTTTGTGAAATGTCCTATTTCAAGATAAAATATTTTGTGAAGGGTCCTGTTTGGTGATTAAAAAAAAATTATGAAGGGTGCAGTTTGAGGATAAATTATTTTGAGTCCTTTAAAGGACCTAAAATTTTCCTAAACTTATTCCTGTATAAATATATAGTGTATTAAAATATATAACAATGTAAAAAGCATGAAATTTCTTTAAATTTAATAAAATCCATCCAAAATTTATTACATTTAAAGAAAAACATTGAAAAATTATATATTGACTTAAAAATCAACATATACACTCGCATTTTTTAAAAGTAAATTTAAGTACATATTTTATCCTTAAAAAACAATTTTAACCATTTATACCATTTACTTTTCTTTTCCTGAACGAATTTTTACGAACTTTTGGAGTTAAAATAAGAATAGAACGCCAAAATATGGGGGAAGGGGGTGCTAAAACTTATTGAGTATTTGCAGTGTTAAAAAAAAAAAAAAAAAAAAAAAAAAAAAAAAAAAAAAAATCTAAGTATAATTAAAGGGCTACTTAATCACACGAAAAGACTCAATTTCTAGTGCTAATTCCATGGGAGAAATTTACAAAAATATCTGTAATTATATCTTTAAAGTATCCATATAATTTATGAAAATAATAAGGTTGCATTTAAATTTTTTTATTGTGTAGCTGAGTTCAATTTGTACAAAAGGCCGCTTTTTCAATTTTGATTGCAGATATATAAATATATATATTATATAATATATATTTTATGAGAATATTTTCATTTTCGAAACCGGTTCCGAAAATGTAAGTGCTCCCATTGAAAATATTTGTAAACAAAATTAAAAAACGATCCTTGTACACATCGTTTTGAGCTATTCAATGCAAAATAATAATAATAAATAAAATAAAAATAGATTTTGAAATGCAACAAGATATCTTTATAAATTTCTTCCATAAGATTAGCATTAGCGAATGAGTCTTTTTGCTTAAATGAAGTAGTCTCTTAATGATTTAATGTAACGATATCTCAATTTCCAGTTTTTTCGAGCAAAATGTTGTGACATCCTAGTTCCCCCCTCGTCCCCCTTTAAAAAAAAAAATTCATTTTTAATTATTGCCACTATGAGAGAAACTCAAACTTTTTATTTTACTCATAACTTTAGATGCCGAGTGGGCGATAAACAATTTTCTGTTGTAAACTTCTTGCTGAGTTTTGTTTACCTAGACGAAACTTTCTACGCATCATCCAGTAACCCTTTCGCGGCTGACCCCACCTCTTTTGCATCAGAAAAAGTTGTGTGTTGTGCTCAAAGCTTCACCTATTTCCCAATGTGATCGCGCCTTAAGGGCACAAAATCACAAACCAGTAGTAAGAATTGAGAGGAGAACTTTCAAAGAAAGCGACAGGTGGTGCTAACTAGTTCATGCAAAGTTTTGTTATTTAATTGTGTTTATATTTTGTTGTGTTGTTACAATATTTTTTTATTTATCGCCAATTTTTCAGCGTTGTTTCAGCTATTTATATTAGTGTCCTACGCATAAAATAATCATTGCTTGCAGTTATACTTCTTTAAATGTAAGATTCCTACCCTCTGTTAATACGCAGTAATTTTAGTTAAAAAATTTTGTGTATTCCTAGAAGTCCGCACATCTTTAAAATTTTGCTTTTGGATTTGCATATACTGAACTGAATTCAAAATATGCAATCAATTTTACTTTCTTTGAAATAGGTTTTTTTTTATTATTGTTTTTAGTCTTTGTAATTCTTTAATAAGTAATCTTGTGGAAAATTATCTAATAATCATAAAAACAGCATGTACTCACAGTCCCCTAATTACCTTTCTGCATTTTAAAAATTGTATGACACTATTTACCTTCCTAAAATGCATTAAAGTTCATACTTACATTAAAATACTGTATATTTCCCTAACCTCTAATTTAAGCAGCATGTAGCGAGAGCGAGGGAGAAGCTAATTCATTCAAATACAGTTATTGTCGGTAAACTGTTTCAACTGAAAGAAAGCATGAAGCAAAACTTTTTGGGCCCTCTTGTTCAAAAGCTAGATGTACAGTGAGATAAGTTTCATAGTTCCCCATTTCAAATAAAAAATTGGGGCGATAGAGAAACTCAATGATTATATTTATAAGAATCACCAAGGTGAACTTAGTGCCGCACAGGCGTTCACCTGTTATATAAATAGAACATCAAATATCAAATAACAAACAGGACATCAAATCTTGTGGAAAAACATCAAATTAACCAACGGGAAAACACATATTATTTTATAATAGATTAATCATTTAATTTTACTGGTGTGAGTGAGTAATTTGCTTTATTTTTTTAGTATTCATTAATGTAATGCAAAATTCACAGATTCAATCCCGTACTATTAATTCTCTCTCTCTCTCTCTCTCTCTCTCTTTCTCTCTTTTTTTCAGAGTACTGATATCTTTTACCATATTTTTCAGAAACTCTATACTTACAATATCCTTCAATCTAATGCAAAAATATCTCCTACGAAATTATTTGCACTGGAAGATCTAAAGGAATTTCAAAGGTCAAATACTTTGTAAATTATTAAAGATACATATATATTAGGACAGGAATGATCACTATTAATGCAATAATCCAACATTGAGTGAATCCAGGCCCCAGCTTAATTAACCGGGGCCAGGATTCGAACTTGTGTCATAGTGTACAGTGCTGCTGTTCTGTTGTATTAATTGTGATTTTGTTCGTCTTAATATATATGTATTTTTAACAATTAATAAATTGAATTAAGGCGTTAATTTATGTGTTCTTTGTAAATGTTTGAAAGAACTGTTGATAAAAAGTAAGATATTTCTATAGGCGCCTGAAAATAGTCTCTCATTTCAAAATTCACCAGCGTTCTCGAAACAAAAATTACAAAAATAAACATAATAAATATACTTCTTCCTAAAAGAGTTCATAATATTTTATTATTTTACTTGTAATACTATCGGTACAGATTATCATTGGCAATTATATTCATTAGCTTTATTCATTCGAAAATTCTATCGCATACTTTGTAATCTTTTATATACTAATTTTATTTAACCTAATAGTAAAAGTCTTAACGTTAAAATTTCTACCAGGCAATAAACAGAATTATTTATTTTCTTAAATCTAGTGATTAGTAATAATAGTAATAACAAAAAATACAATTTTTCACGGTGATATAAATAATTATTAAAAATTTTTGAACTATTAAATATCAAAATTGAAATTCTGCGAGTACATAAACAAGCGGAAAGCTCAATATTGTGAGCAAAAACACAAGGCCAAATTAGAAGATTTATAAATTCACTATAAATCATGCAAGAAATAACCTTTTTTTTTCTTTTTTTGACTGATCGTTAATTTTAAAAATCTAGCAGCAATGCAAAATAAAGATTCTTTTTTTCGTTTTTTTTTGTGTTATTGTCAGATGAAATTTCTGAATTCCATCAACTTTATTTTACGCAAAACTTTTAAAACTTGAATACAGATTCTGTTCGGGAAGGTACTGAAACTATTCCGAAATTTTCGTACATTTAAGGAAGTCTTCTGTAGTTCCTTTTGCTATTTTAATTATATTGACTAGTTTTAATAATAATAACTTATACAAGAGGCATTTCATTTGTCCCATACGTCCAAACAGTTAAAAATTGGGATACAAGCTGCTTCCAAACTATTTGTCACAGTCAAGGACAGTTCAGTATGAATGAATGGGCGTGTGCACTAAAATATCGATTTGAATATGGGTGGAGCTATGATGGATGAAACTGAAATTTACCATACCGAGATGAATGAGTGGTGTTAGAGCGTTACTTTCTCAATATGTTAGAAGGCCTAATAGCTAGGGATTTTAAATCCCTTTGGCGTCACTAAAGAAGATTACACGCTTGATGACCTTGTAACTATCTATCTCCCCGCCTTAATATTAGTTCTCAGCAAACTGTCGTTTAGCGAACCTCGTGGTTCACATTCTGTGGATTATTTTCTCGAAAATCGATTTAGTTTGATTTCAAGAAAAAATTATCAAGTGGTTAATTCACCAAGGGAAAGTTTCTCGTTTAATTTTTATCTTTTCAATCTGTATTTAACACAATGAGTTTCACGATGGTTGACACTGCAACTGAAAAAAATATATATAATGTTTTAAGTAATTATACTTCTATATTAAATAAATGTTAAGTAAATTTTAAATAATTTTTCAGTGATTACTTAAAACAATTTTAGCTTTATATCGTATTTTTAACCGGCTGTCACTGGTGAATGACGCTGCCTAAAAGGAAAGCTCGGCGTCAGTCACCGATGAGTGACGTGGCAGTCAACGTGTTAAGTAAAGTTTTCTGATGTAGTTTCAGGATTTATTGCCTGTAGCAATTTTTTCCTATTTCTGACATTCTCGTCTAAAGTATTACTTGATTTCTGCTTATGACTTCCCTGCCCCCATCAATAACTATTCAAATTATCTATACTTATATAAAAAGACACCTTTAAAAAATTTTTTTATTGTTATTTCGCTTGTGATTTTCAAAGCTAATAAGCATAGAGATAAACATTCAATGTATTAGAAAAGATCGATGGTTGTTGTATTTTATAACTACAAATAAAGTTACCTGAAATAATTTAAATAAATTGTTAGGTGACGTTTGATATTAGAAGAAATAATTTTAAAAAATGTTTAGTTGGGAAATTAGAAATTCGTTACTATATGAACTACTATCTTTTTAACACTTCAAAATAAATAAATAAATAAATAAATAAAAATAAAAATAAAAATAAAAATAAAGTATTTTGGTTGTTACAAATTAGTTATTTCTAACATTTTAATTATACCGCTTGGGCTCTTTCATGTAATTTTTAGAATTTTTTTATGAATTACTTGAATATGCCTGCATTTTGTCAGTATAAAACTTGTGTGTGTTTACATGATTTATTTTAGTCTGTAATTTAATGTTTGCTTTGAAAAATATTAAATATTATAATTGCAATGTATTTTTGTCCGAACATTAATAATTGGATTTTCTTTTCCTTGAGGTATTTTATTTTTTTTAATGACATTTTTATTGATATTGTTATTGTTATTTTTTAATAATAATATATCTAGACGAAACCTTAGTTTTGGGCTTCTAATTAATGAATATCTAAAATTTAAGGAATACTATTGTATAAAAAACTCGAAACTGTTCTACATACATTCCCCATTCAACAGTACAAAATTTTGTAACACATTCCTGGAAATACTAGTTTTAAATGCGAAAATATGAAGTTGTTTCATGCATTTAAAAATGAAAAGGAGTATGTGTACATCAGAAAATCAGTAATTTAGGTTTAAAAACAGCCTCAATTGCCAGCATAAATTTCAAATATAACAAAAATAATTACGAGTACCAATAATGAACTATTTCGTTCTACAGCATTCTACAAGTACCGTTTCAACTACAACCATTATATATTATTCTACAACTACTATTTTTATTACTTTGCTTTTTTTTTTTATTGGTTAAATTTGAATAAAACTGTTTCAAGTATTTAAAATTGAAATTGAATCTCTATGTTTATCAGAAAATCTTTGGTTTAAATTTTCAAACAGCCTTTTTTAAAAATGTAAAAATATAAAATTGTTTCATACATTTAAAATAAAAATGGTTCCGTATGTGTCCGAAGGTGAGTAGTTTGGGTTTAAAAACAGCCTTAAATGCTTACATAAATTTCAAACATAAAATAAATAAGAAATAATTACGAATAACGAATTATTTTATTCTATAAAATTGTTTCTATTATTATTATTATTATTATTATTATTATTATTATTATTATTATTACAGTAGAACCCCGATAATCCGGATCGGGTTTTTCGCTTTTTTTTCAAGTTTGAGAAGCGATTGGCTAATTTCTTTAACATTAACTTGTTGCAGCGTCGTATTCTGAATAATAAAACAAAAACTTTTTCGCCATTCGCTTCTCAAAGTTGAAAAAAAAAATGAAAAAACCGATCCGGATTATCGGGGTTCTACTGTATTATTATTATTATTATTATTTACAATTAAATGTTTTCTTTCTTTTGTAAAATTTGTATCAAATTGTTTCACGTATTTAAAAATAAAAATGAATCTCTATGTTTATCAGAAAATCTGTAGTTTACGTTTTTAAAAAGCCCTTTTTTTTAAGCTGTAAAAATATAAAAATATTTCACACGTATACGAATAAAAACGATTCCGTATGTGTCAGAAAATAGGCGGTATAAGTTTACAGAGAGTCTTAATTTCCAACATAAATTTCAAATACAAGATAAATGAAAATAATTACAAATAGTAATCACGAAGTATTCTATTTTGTATCATTTTTTATATGAGCACAGTTTATTTTTTATTTATTTATTTATTTAATTTTTCTTTACTCCACTTTATAAAATATTTTTTAAAAACAATTAACAGTCTTCTTTGTTAATTTTTTTTTTCGTAATTTGTCTGATATTATTCTATACATATCAGAATAAAAATGATTCTCTATGAATGTGAAAAATAACACTAAATAAGTCTTGATTACGTCCACTAATAACTAAATCGTAATACTAATAATATATATTCTACATAAAAATATAAGAACTTATATTATATTTTTATGTAGAATATATATTATTAGTATTATGATATTCTATGTTTATCAGAAAGAATGTAATTGAAATAGTTTAAATAGACAATGTGAGATTCCCCCCCCCCCCCCGCTTCACTCATTTGATATAAAAAGAACACTTTAAACGGGAATGTCTAAAATTAGGAGGTATTACTGCAGACAAACCACCGGAAATACAGTCGACTCTCGTTAATTCGAACTCGTCGGGACCACAAGAAATGTTCGAATTATCCGAAGTTTGAAAAGGATGGAAAGTAAGAAATGAGAACATGCTTAATATGGTACTATTACAAAGAAATTAATGTTATAGTGTTTTTTTTATTTATTTCGTCTGTTATCATTAGAATATGACTTAATATTAAATTAGAATGTATAAATACATTAACTAATTAAAAGATTAGAAACAAGCACAATGGAAAAAAAAATGAAGCGTCGCTGATGGACATACGGAGCACTAAAAATGTGGATGTCAAATGCATGGGATTATATGTATACTCGTTCGGAACAATTTTCTCAAAAATAAAAAGTTATTCAAGTTATCATTATTCATTTTATTAGATCCGTGAGAAATAAAGGAAGAATGAAAAATCGGAATTGTCATTAGTTCGAATTAAACGATGTCAAGAGAAAATGAGTTCGAATTAATGAAAATTTTTAACGTTATTCTGCCATTGAAAATTTCGGGACTTCATGTTTAGTTCGAATTAAGCGAAGATTCGAATTATCCGATTTCGAATTAATGAGAGTCGACTGTAATTTTGAAATTTTCATCATAATGAAAGATTATAAGAATAGCTTGGGAAACCTACCTTTGACAAATAACAATAATGCTTATCAATAATATAATAACAATGATGATGATGATGATACAGTCGAACCTCGTTATAGCGCACACGGTTTATAACGAATGAAAATTTTGGTCCCTCCATTTTCCTATTGCATTTAATGCTATTTTATCCTTTTATAGCGAACCTCCGGAATCTTAATAATCGGTTACAACGAATTTTTTTTCTAGTTGACGATGATTTTTTTTTTATCTTTTTACTTTTCTGCTGATGTGAAAAAAGATTTTCGACTCTAATTTTATAAGAAAATGCATGCCGGCTAGTAAAACATGGTGCAAATTAACGATAAGTCTTTTTATTAAAGAGTAGTAAAACCTGCATTCTTTCTCTTTTACGGTAGCCATTCTGCAGGTGTGATCGCGTCCACCTGTCAGTTATTTTCCATTTCTTCTGTCATTACAATTCAGTACGCATTTAAGCTAACTTACTTAATTAATTTATTTAAAAATAATTCGAGATATGGCAGCCTTGAAAAGAATGTCTTCTTTGAAGCAAGAAATAATCAAAAGCTTTTTTCCTTAAATTATACGCTCTGGAGTTCAAAAGATTAGGAAAATGGAAAATTTTAAATGATAAAAAAGTAAACAAAGAAAATAAAAATAAAACTATTTTTAACGCGCCAATAATTAGTGTTAGTCATCGTAAGCCTGGATAAAGTGTAATGATTTTAGTATAGTCAGGATCATTCCTTGAATTGTTTCCTCATTTATCCGAACTAGGGTTGGCCCACTGCCCCCTCTACAATGCCTGTTCACTGAGCAGACGACAAGCGTGAAACGTCATGAAGTGGAGGCAAAATCAGTAACCCCACTGGTTCCACAATCGCCACGAAGCTCAGAATGCGATCGTTGTCAGGGAAACCGCCTCCACTACGTCACAAGCGAGAAGGCATTGTAGAGGAGGCAGTGGTTGGTCTCGAATATTTAAATAATCGGCACTTTACTGTATTTCTACTTGTCTTCCTTTTTAGTTAATTTATTTAGTATTGTACCAGTTTAATGTAATCAATTTTAGTCAATTTAATTCATTAATGATTGTGTCTAATAGAATTTACTTTTTTTTTTTTTTTTTTTTTTATAATACGTCATTATTGAACATATAGATATCAAAAATTATATACATATTTTGTAAACTCTAACATTTTTTTAACGGTTCGGATGTAGCGAACAAAAACTTCGATCCCTTGAAATTCGTTATAACGGGGTTCGCATGAATATGGGCCTTGCGTGAATATGGGTTAGGTTTCCTTAAAGAGACCCCCCCCCCCACGGACGGTATACCCCCCCCCCCCCCTTAGGGCCTATATCGCACATTGTAGATAATTGGCCGACATAAATACAAGCAAACAAACTGATTGA
Source organism: Maratus speculifer (assembly GCA_964019185.1). Lineage (NCBI taxonomy): Eukaryota > Metazoa > Arthropoda > Arachnida > Araneae > Salticidae > Maratus > Maratus speculifer. The sequence goes on along the minus strand of CAXHSM010000011.1, from coordinate 335,635 downwards.
TACATGTTTAATACTCAAAATTGGAAAACCTCTGTTGCCACGATGAAAAAAAAGTAATAAAAACTTTAAAACATAATAATAATTTGAAAACAAATTATGATAAAGATTTCAAGCAAATTTCAGTTAAAAGTAACTTAATATGTATTTAAAAATTTCAAAAACATAGCTTAAAAATTCTGAAAATGATCGCCTATATAATCATCTGGAAATCCGCTAATTTCCAAAGTAAGATGAGGCAAAAAGAGGGTTGTATCCATAAGGTTGTATCCATATGTCCATTGATTAATGGCAATATAGAATACACAATGTGGCACGTGCTACTACTAGATTTGGATAAAACCTGTGATTTTTTTGCTTAATTTTGGAAATAAAGGATTTTTAGTTGATTTTATAGAAGATCACTTTTACAATTTTCAAGCTACGTTTTTGAAACTTTTACACAAGTTGCTCTATATATTTATCTAACACAATATGCAAAAAAAAAATTTGATATCGTTGACGCATGCGCGAAGAAAAATTATTTACTAAACGTGTTCATTTTTCATACAATTTTGATTGTTTTTTAATTTCGGTGAAAGGGTATTGTGTACAATGTTATTTGTCATATTTTCAGAAAAGAACATTATTTTATATTAAGAATTCTGCAAAATATAGTAAAAAAAAACTTGGGAAAATTTGGGACTGTTTTTATAAAATCCTTAATTTCTCTAAGAGTATTCATGCTATCCACATAAAACTAAACACTGTACATCACAATAAGCCACTTAATCATAATCGCCCTTTTGCTACATTAGTTTTGACAGGGTTGTCCAAAAGATTTTCGTTTTCTTCAACTTGTTGACGATTCCTTATAGTGTTTCGGGAAAAAATCTTCACAGAAATGTATGAGCTGTATTATAATTACACACTTAGAGTTTCAGGATAATTCCTCGTGATTTTTGTAGATATTTGATAAAATTTCCAAAATCGCAAGTGGCCGGTCATCTTTGTCTATATAGTCCAAAAAGATTGAAGAGTTACATCGAAACAGACAGAAAAAGTTTGAAAAAATTTCTCTACTTTTGACAAAATAATCTGTTCTAATCGAGTATATTGACAGCAGATGGCACCACCACAATTATTTAACTGTTTTGTGGTTGGTTGGTTGGCTGTATGTATGCCGGCCAATTATCTATGCTGCGAGATATAGGCCCTAAGGGGTGGGGTGTCCTCCGTGGGGGTCTTTCTAAGGAAACTAACCCGTATTTATGCAACGTTAGAAGAAAACCACGGAAAACTCCGAACGGTTAGGCCGACAGTCGCAATTGGGTTCGAACCCAGAACCTACCGTCTACCAGTATGAGGTCAGAACCTCTTGGCCACTGGTGGGGGACTGTTTTGCAGAAAGTAATACGTCTACCAGATTATAATATAGAATACTTTCCAATACAATTTTTTCTCTGTTTATTATTTAAAATATCTCTACAATAAGTCATGTTCTAAATTAATTCTTAAATTAAGTCATCAGAAACTTTTTTTTTCTCTCTCTCTGTGTCTTTCGTTAACAAACTGACTTTTTCTGTACTGTATTTTAAAAGTATATTTATCGATAATATTTTCTGAAATTCTCAAAACATTTTTTATGATATTTTTTAGGCAATATTAATTTGAAAAGGGAGATAAAGTGGAAAAAGAAAAATATATATATAATGGTTAATGGACTGGTAATATTTTAATGTTCGTTAAAGTTCCAGTAGATGGCAGCACCAAACACCATTTAGCTGAGTTAAGGTCCAAACAGGCCAGATCACTATTTGCGGTCTTTCGTGACAACACGTTTTTTTTTTTTTTTTTTTTTACGAGTTTTTTTTAAATCTTTAACGAGTTTTGTAGGAAAGGGACGGTTATCTGGTAAATAAGGGAACTTTTCCGTCAAGTGGGGTTGATTTGCTAATCTTCCAATTCATTTGTTCATTCCCCTCCGTTCTATTATATTCAGTTGAAGGTAAGAGTATTTCAATGTGCACGCAGCCTTAATGTAATACAGGAGTTTTATCAACTAGAGTGCACACGGCAAATTCATTTATTCCGAATATCCACCAAAATTTCCCAAAAGTAATACTAACATTACTATACATTTTGTGATTAAAAACAAAAAATGCTGAATTTCGTCTCTCTCTTTTTCCTCTATTTATTACGTTTGAAAGATATAAATCAGATTGTTAAAAACTAACTCTCAATTTGATTCATTAGTATTTTTTTTTATCATGAAGATCCGACTTTGATTATAAACTGACTTTTCAATAACAGCATTTTTCAAATATATTTATGGAACATGCTTTTTAAAAAAGGTTAATATTGATATTTCTCATACAATAACGTTTTTGTAATATTAATTTTGGTGAAGTTGAAAACAAAAAAGAAACGAAGGATACATACATGAATTAACTGATGTATCTATCGATAAATTTTTTATGCTCTTTTAATTCTCCAAAGATCGCGGCACCAAACATTTTAAATCTCATTGCGTCATGAAAATAATCTAATGAATTTCCGAATAATGTAACTATTTAACAGATTTTTTTCATCAGAATACTTAAGAAAACTTCGAAATAGTAACTTCAACTTTATCCAATAACAGGTATTCAGTGATGAAATAAAGCGAAAATTACTGTTTGGGAATTCTGATAGATACCTATAACAAAAGCATTCCAATAAATAGTCAATACGACTTCCGACTACCAAAACTATTTTTGTTACATTGGAGCGAATCGAAATTTTTGTGTATTATTGTCACGGGTAAAAAAAATGTATCTAAAAATTGGAAAATTTCCTTTTATTTTGTACAGATTATGATGCATTATTTTTCTGTACAAGTATTATAAATCAGTATTTTAGGACTCGAAACGTTCCTAAATTTTCACATTTTCCTGATAAAAATTTGAAAAAATAATATCTATTATATAATTCTATTATATATGTTAAAGAAATCTGCCACAATGATTTTTAGGTGCGTTCGTAATTATGTAAATACGTAGCACCTATTGTTGTCGTTCAGTCCTTCCGTCTATCTGTCCACATATAACAACGCAAAAACTACCCAACCGAATCGTTTGAAACTTAAGATACATAATTACTACATAATTTTGTCGAATCATTTCAAATTTTATGAAAATCGGACGCATAGATCAATTACAGAGACAATCAAAAGGATTACGTTACATTACGGTCAATGGGGAAAAAAGTTTCAAATGCATTTTAATCGTTTGAAATTTTAAATACATAATTATTACATAATTTTTTCGAGTTATTTCAAATTTTATCAAAATTGGATGCATAATTCAATTACAGGGACAATCTAAAGTATTCCGTTACATTAAGGTTATTGGGGGAAAATGGTTTGATTTATTTTTGTCGTCCGATTATCTACGTTAGGGATATAGGACCAAGGGGGTTGTCCTTCGTTGGGGTCTTTCTAAGGGAACCTAACCCGTATTTACGCAAGGTTCGAAGAAAACCACGAAAAGTCCGAACGGTTAGGCCGACAGCCGCGATTGGGTTCGAACTCAGCACCAGTTGAGAGGTTCTCAACTGCCAGTTGAGAGGTCCGAAGCTCTCGGCCACTGGTGGAGCTGGGGGAAAATGTTTCAAATGCATTTTAATGGTGTTACACTCATTCAAAAGTAATATAATTGATATGCATCTATAAAGTACATGGGGCATATTGATACACCCCCTCTACTGCTCACAGGGTCATTACAGGAAAATTCACAACAATTCCGAAAGGTGATGCTAGTGCACTCAACTATATACAGGAAGTCTTGATTGATTCAGTGGTTTGATAAAATGGGACGGATGATTTATTGCTTTTGTAGGTCAAAAGCAAATTTGATTTGTACAATTGAAATGGTATTATACACTTGTTCCAGTATTTTCAACCGAAAAATTTACTGTCCCTGGCAAGTAAAGGTACTCTTTATCAGTTCCTCATTCTTTATTGTTAGATAAATTATGAAGTGTTGGATTTAAAACTTATTTTATTCAAAATGGCTGCACGGGGCACAACGATGCAGTCTATCTCGGAGCACATTGATACAACCTAAATCCTTTTCTAGTTCATTTTTTCATTACCTTTTATTATTTTTTCTTCATAGACACCTTAATCCAACCATTTTTCTCCAAAAAATTCTAATATTAGACTTTATTGAAGTAAAAAAGCTCTAATTTTTTTTATATTAGAACATTTTTAATATTTTTGCAAACAGGAGACGCACGAACTTAACCAACACCTAGCGCTAGTAGAACTAACAAAAGAAAAGGACGTCAACCTGGAAAATTTCAAATTTATATCAATTCTCCTGAGAAAAAAGTATTTTTAACATGAAAAATATTGAGTAAGAGAAACAAACTGCAGAACAGCACAGGATAATTGTATTATAAACATAACTTTTAATATAATTATTTTTTTTATTTTCTGTTTATAAACCGATTGATAAACAGAAAACCTGGTAATTTTTTTTTTCTTTCATAAGAAAGAAGATAATGCTGGGGTTGAAGTGCCAGACATGACAAAGTTACCATAGCCAACAATAAGACAAGGAACAGCCAGAACATTAGGTCATTCTACATTTCATTTTGATTGTTTTAATATTGCGTATAAATAAATTGTGGGTGATTTCAATTTCTATAAATAAATAAAAAATGGTTTGCTAATTATTTTACTATGAAAAATATGCATTGGTGTTATTTGGCTCCATTTTCCCCAGATGTATCAAAGTGCTCCATGAGGTGTATCAATCTGCCCCGAGGATGGGTCACATTGATACAAATGCCTTTTTTTTAATTACATGCAAAAATAATATATAAAACAACGATTGTACATTTTTATAACACACTACACAAGTTTTGCTGACACCAAATGGAAAAATAAATTGAAATTTCTGCTTTCTGGACACTTAAAAAATTCTTAGAAAAAAGCTGTATCGATGTGCCCCAGTTCCCCCTATGTCATTGTTTAGCACAAAATAATTGTTTTAGACGAAATCTAGAATTCATAAATTATATTTAAATCTACTCATAACTTTATCAAAAGAAAAAAAATCCCATAACAATTATAAATTATAATATTATATTTATTTAAAACTAATTTTGTTCTCTGATTTCAAATACGTATGCTATAATTTCCAGCATACGCTTATGCTGTGATTTTATACTTACGCTATTATATTGATACAGCTTATTGATACAGCTTTTTTCTAAGAATTTTTTAAGTGCCCAGAAAGCAGAAATTTCAATTTATTTTTCCATTTGGTGTCAGCAAAACTTGTGTAGTGTGTTATAAAAATGTACAATCGTTGTTTTATATATTATTTTTGCATGTAATTAAAAAAAGGCATTTGTATCAATGTGACCCATCCTCGGGGCAGATTGATACACCTCATGGCGCACTTTGATACATCTGGGGAAAATGGAGCCAAATAACACCAATACATATATTTCATAGAAAAATAATTAGCAAACCATTTTTTATTTATTTATTGAATTTGAAATCACCCACAATTTATTTATACGCAACATTAAAGCAATCAAAATGAAATGTATAATGATCTAATGTTCTGGCTGTTCCTTGTCTGATTGTTGGCTTTGGTAACTTTGTCATGTCTGGCACTTCAACCCCAGCATTATCTTCTTTCTTATGAAAGATGAAAAAAATTACCAGGTTTTCTGTTTATAAATCGGTTTATGAACAGAAAATAAAAAAAATAATTATGTTAAAAGTTATGTTTATAATACAATTATAAACAATTATGCTGTTCTGCAGTTTGTTTCTCTTACTCAACATTTTTCATGCTAAAAATACTTTTTTCTCTGGAGAATCGATATAAATTTGAAAATTTCTAAGTTGACGTCCTGTTCTATCACCACCTAGCGTAGATACCATTAGTTTAGGGACACCCTGTATAGAATTTAGCATTTTACTTAAAGTTTGAGCGAACAGGGCTTTGAGGCCTACAGCTACAATGGCTGTTGCCTCGATTGATCCAGAATACACAGAAACAAATACAGAACACTTTATTATTACAGAAAATCCAGTACATACATTTAATAGACATCACAGACATCCATGCTGCTAGCCGGACTCGAACCAGGGACCAGCGGTGTGGGAGCAGCTGCCGCTACCAACCACGCCACTGTGTCGGCATTTTTCTTAAAGTCATTTAGAAACTTTCATATGTTGTTCTCATAAACATAATACAGCACACTCTAACCAAATGATGTTAATTTAACTCTGGGGGCTAAAACAAAATATGTTAACAATTTTCAAATTAAAATAAACGGCAGTAAACAAAATAAACTTATAGTGTTTTATCATGTTTGTAAAATCGAAATAGACACAAATATCTCCATTACGGGAACAAAGTAAAATATTATTGCACACATTTATTTCAAGTATGAAACCAACTTTAAATATTTATTACACTCATACCACTAAATTTATTTTGTTTTATATAAACGTGTTAAAGTGTGTATTTGTAAAAACATTGACATATTCCAAACAATTCCATAGACGAGTGAGCGCCCTTCTGGGCAATAAGTTCTCCTCGTTCATAATATCAATGGGTGGGCGTGGTATAGGGTTGGGCATTTCAAACTAGCACCTTTAGCATCAAAGATTTGGAATACTCCCAAAACCGATCGCATTTTTGCCGATCCCACTGAAGCTAGTATAAAGAAGAAAATATGGGCTTCTGATTGGTTGAATGATTTAAAGAGCATCTAAAAATTTACAGAAAATATTTGCTTTTATCTATTAATAAATATGTAAAATCAGACAAAATCCATCTTAAAAATAGTTTTCAAACATATACGGATAATTAAGTATACATAAACTCAAAAATGTACTAAAACAAAATGCTCTTTAAAGCATTCAACCAATCAGAAGCTTGTATATTCTTCCTTATGCTAGCTTCGGTGGGATCGGCAAAATTGCAAACCGATCTGCGCAACTTCTCGCGTATTGTTGCT
>CAXHSM010000011.1:305476-328530 GCA_964019185.1 Maratus speculifer | reverse complement strand
CTTTTAAAAATAATTTAAATTAAATAATTACAATCAGTTATATAGAAAATTGAAATCATTTAAAATGTAAACATTTTTATTAAAAGCTATGTTTTATGAACCATTAATAAAATTATCCACTTAGTGAAACAATGATACCTTGAAAATCTTAATAAGCAATCTTTTGATTACTAGTACTATAAATAAATATATGGTTTAGTTTCATAAATATAATATGCTTTCAGATGGCTATTCAAAATAATTTGAAAAATTTGCAATCTGAAATATCTAATTTTTCTGTTAGAACAACACTGCACGAACAATTATCTTTTTCTGAAATAAAGTTTTTTACAAAGAATTCCTGGAAAGATTTTAATTTAGCAGTAGAATCTTTACATGTTTCAAGAAGTATTGTGTATTTTCATTTGACACTTCTCCTCTGAAACAGCCAGAATTATATAAAAAAAAAAGGCGACAGTAAAATAAACTGAATAGCGTGGCCGAGAGGTTCTGATCTCTCAATTGGTAGACGGCAGGTGCTGCGTTCGAACCCAATCGCGGTCGTCGGCCTAACCGTTCGGAGTTTCCGTGATTTTCTTCGAACCTTGCGTAAATACAGGTTAGGTTCCCTTAGAAAGACCCCCACGAAGGGTCTCCCCCCCCCAGGGCTCATATCCCTAGAGTAGATAATCGACCGACACAAAATAAACCAAACCATATTTATCAACTTTTTAGACTACTGAAAATATTCTTCTTAAAATGGAAAGCAGATTTAGAAAAGTTGTCATGCACTAAAACATTTAAACAGCCATCAGACTCAATACACAGGCTTTCTTTCTAAGTTATCTTATAATGCATATTACTTTTAAATGTCTAAACTAAAAATTAATGCTATATCTTTTTAGGCATTTTAATGAGACATTTTTCTATTATGTCTCAAATGAGCCTTATCTTGATTCCCCCCCCCCCCATTTTTTGTCAGATCTAAATAGTGGATTCGATTATGCAATAGACGATTTAAATATATCTTATGGTATATTTTAATTTTAGTTAAAAGTAAACAGGTGCTTCGCTAGCACCCAATTTTTCAATGTTCCCATATTCGACTTCATATTTTGAGTTTCTTTTTCATTTTTAAGCCTGTTTTCATATCCGAAAGGGCAACTTTATGTCATAAGTTTTAATTTATTTTTGTTCGGAAATGTATGAAATTAGCAGATGCTATTGTTCAGAAGCTATGTTATGTAATCAAACTGTGTTTTTTTTCCCACATCAATAGATCAAAACAAATCCTACTACATTCATTCCCTTCGTATCGCAACCGCATGCCGCGATCACTCCCTCCTACCTTTCCCCACCTGCTAAAAAATGGAATGATCCTGCCTTATAGAGAGGGTGTTTGTCATTGAAGGGCTAGTATTTATTTCTATAAACTGATCAATGAGTGTCTGGGGAGAAAACGGCTTCTAACAGTAGGGCTGTGCGCAAACAGCACTACTTTCAGTTACACTAAAAGAGCAATAAATCTATCTTTGAAGAAGCAGTGTTTCCGATTATCGGTGGGACGGAACAAAAGGTTGCTATAGTTTTGGAACCCTTTAAATGATTTTTGAGATAACCCTACCGAATTGACAAGGAAAGGAAAGTTTATCTCCCCCATCTTCAGTCGTAAAGCTGCCAAATGTTTTCGAGTTAAATTTCTCTCTTGAAGTTCTAATTCAATGCACTGAAAAAGCAATTTATACATCAAACAGCCGACATGAAAGATAAAAAGTAGCGACGCCTGACCACAAGAAGTTAGTGCTATGTGTCTGGTCCTTAACAGTGGAATTTTTGAAAAAATTCACCTTCCGTTTATTTAGGAGAGAAGGGAGAAAACAGTACTGCCTTCTTCCCTCAATCTTGCCTAGATTTTCCTTTTCGCTTTCCTTTATTATTCGGTAATCGGAACATTGAAATAAACAATGTTGAACTTTTTAATTTGTTTTTCAAAAAACATTGAATTTTTTAAAATGTAAAATAAATGTCTTAGTTTCAAAAGGAAATGAATAACAATAATAATAAAAGGATTGTAATACTGATTGCAATTTACATAAAAATCTTTTGTTATATAAATTTGTAAAAAATTCGCTTTATGCTAGATATATTAATATTATAATATTTTACTGTATATATATTTCTGGGTGTCCAGTAAATGTTTGTCCAGTAACCCATTTTGAATGTAAATAACAAAAAAAAAAAAAAAAAAAAAAAAAAAAAAAAAAGAAAGAAAGAAAGAAAGAAAGAAAAAACTGAGATAAAAATGCGCGGCTTGCTGTATTGTTATAGAATATAAATAAATTTTAAAATATGCACTTTGTTAATGTAATATAATAATATTTAAAATAATATATCAGTCTCAAGACTGAGGAGGGGAAATATAATACAGATGGTTCAATCACAAATATTATTTTAAATCACTTTCCAACCAACGTACCCTATTTCTGAAGCTGATTCGAGAGCCGATTCAACATATAGATTCAGATTCGACAACATATAGATTCAGATTCAGCCGAAAATCTCATATTTATGAAAATTAGAGTCATGTCTGTATTCAAACAGCCTGTTACCGCCAGCGCGATATTTTTTCCGAAATTTGAACTATATTAACAAAGTACATGTTTAAAAATTTATTTATTTTCTAATAACAATACCGCAAACCGCGCATTATTATCTCAAACCGTTTATTTGTTATTTAAGTTCAAAATGGGTCAGTTATTTACTGGACACCCGGTATGTACTCGTATAGCAACATATTTAAAATAAAAAAATAAGTACATTATATTTAAATGTAATATCGTTATTTGATAATGAATATTGCATAAAATAATATACGAAATTTATAATGGTCCTCCGAATACTGATTTTTTTTTCCTTTTACTCCATCAGAAATTTCATTTTTACAGTGTAATTTTTTGATAAAGTTGTTTAAATCAATGAATTACGTTTCTGTGCGTTTATTTATCCTTTGTTAAATTAGACCAGCTGTCCTAAATACTTAATGTTTTGCTAAGAGCACAAACATTAACATACTCTTCATATTAACACTCCCTCCTTTTTTTTCCTTGTAAGCTTATGCCAAAATTTTTAATTAAGGAGATTCGATTTGAATAAGTAATGCATCTTTAATATATTCTTAAGCAGTTTTCTGAAGGAGACATGAGATAACATATTTTTAAATAATTATATTTGGCAGATTCAGTTAAAAAAAGCGCGGTGGGGAGGGGGGGGATTTCAAAATACACTTTTTAATTTAAAAAAAAAGAAACAAAATAATCAAATTTCTGGTTTGATTTACTTCATCGTTTCACATTAAATGAAATTCTCTTTTCAGATTTGTAACCATTAGAGTTTATATGTGTTTTAATATATCAGTATTATTAAATTGGTTTTAAATTAACTCGATTTTTAAATGGACAATCCTCATGATTAATTTCATAAAATTAGGATTGGTTTTCTGTAAATATAAATTGATCATTGATGACATTGATCATTGATTAATTGATCATTGCTTAACCCCTTGGGGGAGAGCGACCGGTATACGTGCTATTTAAGATGATCAGAATCCAGTATTTATTATCGTCAGTTATTTTTACTATAAAGTTTATCCTATTTATTACAGCATTTTCGTGATTCAATTAGATGAATTTTTTAGGTAGATTTCGTATGAAATACTACCTATTTCATTGTCTCCCATGTTGGAATTTCTGAAAAATTTTTGCGGATCTACACGAATCATGACTCCTAGACCCCAAAACTACCATCAGTAAAAAAGTTTATCTATCTATCTATCTATCTATCTATCTATCGGTGTATATCACTTTCTTCTAGACACGATAACTTCCATAATTATGCTCAGATCTTCATCAAACTTTTACATAAAATCAAGGGGCATAAAATCTCGGTTAAGTTCGTTAATGGGCAAAATCGGACCAAGGGGGTGGAAGTTAGGAGGGTTTTTGTGAAAACAGAAAAAACGCGATAACTTTTTAATTAAAATAGATATCGAATCGGTTTAAAATTTATATTACTTCTAAAAAATGAGGAAAAAGTTTATGCGTGACAGATTTTTGATAAAGTTAAAAATGGGCTCAAAGGGCGAAAAAAACATGGTTTTTGGGAGAAAAAAATTAATAACTTCGTCAATTCTCAAGATATCAAATCCAACTAAATTTTATATAAATGTACTCAATATTATCTAAAACTTTTGTATTTACAAGTTTTTGATAGGACCAATTTTTACCGATGAAAAAAATTAAAAACGAAAAGAAAAAGGGGGGAGGAAAAAGAAAAAAACCCATAACTTACTCAATTCTTAAGCAATTAAATCTAATTAAATTTATTTTACATCTTCACAATAATATCTACAACTTTTATATTGACAAGTTTTTCATAGAACCAATTCTTATAGCAAAAATAAATTAAACAAAAATAGGAGTTGGAGAAAAAACCTCAAATCCAAACTGCTTATATTCTGACTCATTTAAAAATTCATTTTTGATTTTAAACGCATCTAAATGACAGATCCTCTTATTTAGGAACTATACAATGTGACGTATTGGCCAATTTTTTGATAAAGGCAAAATATATTTTTAAAAGGCTGCCAAAAAAGGTATTTTGAACAGATTTCCGGAAATTATCGTCATTAAAATATTGATTAAGTATAACAAATTGCTTTTTTTTTCTGAGTCATTTTTAAATTCATTTTTGTTCTCAAACCCATCCAATTTACAGGTCCTATTATTTAGGAACTATGTAACTTGACGTATTGGCCAGTTTTTTGATAAAGGCAGAATATATTTTTAAAAAGGCTGCCAAAAAGGGTATTTTGAACAGAATTTCACGAAGTTATAGTGATTGAAATTTGAGGAAATTTAAGAAATTGCGTTTTTACCGAGTCATTTTTAAATCTTTTTTTGTTCTCAAACGCATCCAATTTACAAGTTCTCTTATTTAGGAACTATATAATGTGACGGAGTGGCCAGTTTTTTGATAAAGGCAGAATATATTTCAAAAAAGGCTGCCAAAATGGGCACTTCGCACAAAATTTCCCAAAGCGATCATGATTAATGAACTGTGGGTATTCAAATAACCAATTGGTTATTTTATGACTCATTTTTAAATCCAATTTTGCTCTGAAACGCATTCAATTGACAGTTTTTTGTTACTTAGGAACTATATAATGTGCGTATTCGTCGATTTTTTGATAAAGGGTGAATATATATTTTTTAAAAGCTGTCAAAGTAAGCACTTCGCAAAAAAAAATTCCCAAAGCGATCATGATAAAAGAATTGAAGTTGTATTCAAATAACAATTTGTTTATTTTATGACTCATTTTTAAATTCAATTTTGCTCTCAAACGCATTCAATTGGCAGTTATTTGTTATTTAGGAACTGTGTAATGTGCCGTATAGGTCAGATTTTTGATAAAGGCTAAATATATATTTTAAAAAAATCTGTCAAAGTGGGCACTTCGCATAAAATTTCTCAAAGCGATCTTGATTAAAGAATTGTGGATGTATTAAAATAATAAATTGGTTATTTTAAGACTTATGACTCATTTTTAAATTCAATTTTGCTGTCAAACGAATTTAATTAACAGTTTTTTGTTATTTAGGAACTATATAATGAGCATATTGGTCAATTTTTTAAATAAAGTAAGAATATAATTCAAAATATGTTTCAAAGTGGGCATTTGAGTAGAATTTCGTTTAAGACGATTTTGATAAAACCAGTTCTTACAGAAAAATGAAATTAAAAATTTTTTAAAAGCGGCTGAATAAAGTAGTTAAACTGGGTTTATCTCTAATCATTTTTTTTTTCTTTTTTGTTGAGATGAAAACTTTTCGAAATCTACCTCCGCCCATAGGCCATGCCGAAAGGGATTTTTCAGATTCAGAGCGATCCAACTAGCCATACACAAAAATACATATATACACAAAAAATTTTGTTCAATTCGATGCCTAACTTCATACAATTTTTGATGGTACAATGGTGACACATGCACAGACAGACAGACATTTTGTAAAAACATGTTTTTTTCATCTCTGACCCCTGAAACGTGCCAATCAGTCGAAAACCGGAAGTCGAAAAAAAATTGATTACAATACTTTCTTCTATTGAAGATAGAAGAAAGTAATAAGAGTTTGGGGAGAGAGATTCATCATCAGAAATCAGCAAGGGCGGATCCAGCCCTCAATTTAGAATGGGGGTCATGCCTCTTTTTCTTTGGGAGGAGGAGGATGGGATTCACATCACTTCTTAGTCAATTATTATAATAAAGATTATTCTTAAATTAAAAGTGGCGATTTTTTTGTGACGACTTTCGCTAATTCATTTTCATTCGTATATAGTATAAAATTTGCATTAGTATTTCTAAAATTACATAATTTACAGATTTCATTCAGATATGAATAATTGAAAAGTTTCTCGTTTTCTTATTAATACAAAAAATGATTCAGAAATGTTGTTAAGTTAGTATTTTACGATAATTTTTAGGACTTGTCAGACACGAAAATGTCGTCATGAAGGAATAATTAGCAATCGCGTCCAAAAAATTAGTTTAAAATGCGAAACTTCATGGAATTTTTTAAAAAGCTTTTATTTAAAAATTGTTTTTATTTAAAAATGGAAAACACGTTTTAATCACATAGTTTAAAAAAATTACAATTACAAATTTCTTGAGATTAAAAATACCATCACAAATGAGTCAGAAATTATACAATTTTGATATGAGTAGAGGTTTAAAGAATCAGAAAGATTAGCATTATTGATCGGAGTGGGGATTGGAAATAAATTATAGAATAAAACTCTAAGGTATATTAAATTTTGAAAGTAATTTTTAAAATATTTCAACAGTTCAGGGAAGGAAGGTCATGATTCCCGCGACCTACTCATTGGAACCGCCATTGGAAAACACTCTGATTATTTTGTTTCATATGGCATTAAAGTGAAAAATTACGTTTGATGATGTCATCTATAATCATAATGTATGAATACAAATTTCCGATTCTTCTATTCTGTAATTCTTTCAACTTCTGTCTGAAAATCATTCCCATCTACAAATGGAGAAAAAATTCTTCCATTATTCTATCTGAATAGGCAAACCTGAATTACTAAAATAACGATATCTTGATCGACCATTTTTTAACTTGCAAAATGATTTTGCACACTGTTAACCCTCTATATACTGACGGTACTTATAAGTACCGTTAAAATTACTTCTTATAAAATTCTTTTAATACGTCAATTGGTTGTTACATTGTTCAGAGTGAGTTACAGATACATTACTTTATCTTGTTCCAAAAACATTATTGGTTACAGAAAATAAAAATATTTTTAAAAGGATGATTTCTTTTGCCTTTGTATCTTTTCAGCTTTCTTAGCGCTGAGGGGGATTTTTCAATTCGGAAATATATTTACATTTATATTCTAAGAGCATCCTATTTGTACCTTATTTAATTCTACAAAATACTAAGAAAGCAATTAAAATAAAAGATTTGAGTGGGGTTTTAACTATTGCACAAAAAACCTGTCAATTCAAACTTAACTAATCCTTTTAAATCCTTCAGTCTTTCTCAAATTCTTCAAAAACTTATTGAATAATTATGAAAATCTTTTGATTTAGTTAAGCCGATTTGCGTAAAATGCTTTAGTATGTAAAATTTTCATGAAATCCTAATGTGGTAGACAAAGGGTTAAATCAATCAAGATTACAAAGCACAAGGTCTAAAAAAATAAAATAAAATAAGAAATGTGAATTTTGAGTTTGAATAATAAAAAATTCAAAAGAAACCAAACAAATTATTTTAATAATGTAAAATTCAAAACTGCCGTTGAATATTAATTATGTTATTTGTTGTCAAAAGTTGCTTTTCCTTAGCGAAAATGAAACTAAAAGATACATCCTATGAAGCGAATAGTTCTGAACAGAGCCCTGGTAGAAATAACACTTTTTGAGCTCTACATTTTTTTAAACAGTCAGGGGACAGTCAGTCTAATCAAGGACCATTCATAAAAGAAACATTTGATTTTTCCATTATACTGAGAATTAGAAAATACCATTTCTTCTTCTTTCTATACTATATATATATATTTTTATTAAAGAAAAAAAAACAATGAACAAAACTTTATTTGAGAAAATATTTAATACATCTTTTGTACTACGACAGATTTCATTTCGAATTTTGCACTGGTAAAATATTCTATTCGATTGGCCAGGAGAATTAATTAGCATTACAAAAAAATCTGCATTTTAATTTTTTATTGTTAAAATCCTGTATTTGAATATTTTCTTTCTCATTTTCTAATCAAAAGTGTACTGTTAGAAAAACATCAATTCATCTGTTAAAGAAACACTCCATGCACTGGGATTTCTCAAGCTGATGCCGCGGTCCACCAAGCTACCACCATGTTCGTGTAGAGAAAAAAGATTTTTTTAATTATGGAAAGTTTATGGTGATATAATATGAAAATTATCTTCCGGAATTTCTAGTTCCAAATGATTTTAGTCTAAAAAAGATTGAAAAACTGTACCATAGAAATAAGAGTCATTTTAGAATATTGATAATAGATGGCAGCACCAAACTAATGTAAGTACCTTATGAAAAATAACAGACTCAGAAGATTAGGAAATAGAATAATTTCTAATGTTGATTTTTTTTTCTACCTGCTTTGTTTATTAATTAAAAATATTCTTGGAATATGTCACATTCTAAATGTAGTTCTTAATTTAAATAAATAAACGCCTTTTTTTCTGAATGCCGACCATTAAAATATTGATTTTTCTAAATAGCTTTTTGTAAAAGTGTAATCGATGTTATTTTTAAAAGATACATTGATTTTTTATACAATTTCATTAATAAAATGTTAGTTTTGAAAGAGGTTAAAGGCAAAAAAGAAACAAACAATTCAAAGATTAAATGACTGATTTGTGTTACTATATATATGCGTTGTTCATGCAATTTGCAATAGATGGCAGCACCAAAACTTTTTTTACAAGCATGAAAATAACAGAAGAGCCTTTTCATTAACATTGTTTTTAGTGGATTCTTTAATTTCATTGTTATATTTTAACAAAGTTCGCATTTTTTATTTGATTGTTCAAACGGCACTCTTAAAGAATTTATATTAGTTTCAATCGTTTCATTTAAAGTTGTTTCTATTTTAGATATCATTTTTGAGCAGTGTTGAATTCAGACACTTTTCTCCGGGAAAGACTTCAGTGGCTCCGGGGAACATTATAGAGTTCTGGGGAGAAAATCGTACTTTTGGACCATTGAAAACCCAAATTTTCAAATTTTCCGGAGGGGGGAGGGACATTTCAGCACTTCGGGGGAGGAATTGCCCCCCCCCCCCGGGCCACCCCTTGAATTCAACACTGTTTTTGTGGTTAAATTGCGTGACATCTTACGTAATTTTCTTGTTTTATCACTATGATTCATTGTTATAAAATATATACCTTCAATTAACAATATCAGTTACATTTAAATGAAAAATTTCTATAACTTGTTCAATGCATTCAATTTCTTTAAAGCTACCTTTACTTTAAGAATATAAAAACAGTTAAAATACTTATTTAATACTCTGTCTTTTTCAATTTCTTTTCAAATAAACTAGCAAAAGCCATGCTTTGTTTGGATTCGCGAAGCATTATTTTATAAAACAGATATTTGAAATGAACACTATTTTTTATTATTTTTGCATCTTTATTAAACAAAAACGTTATTTTATGTTTTGGCGCATTTTAATTTTTTACTTATGATGTAAGACTGGCATAATAAAATATTTTCGAAGTAAACTTTTACAAAATATTTTTAAATTTTCAACTAAAAGCTCTTTTAATGATGTTTTTACAATTTCCAGTAGCCACTGGTGTTTTTTAAAGTTGTTTGAAATATGCATGTTTCCAATCTTTATAATTAAGATCAAATAATCTTTGATAGCTATTTTAGAATAATATATTTGAAGAGAGCTAGAAGAAAGTTACTTCTTCAAAATCATATTTTCTGGAAAAATATTTGAAATCTGCTCTCGTTGATACTGTGAATTTTTAACTGTAAAACTTTTTATTCTAATTTCTTCGTTTTTATACATGTTAGCGTATGAGAATTTTTGACAGTGTAGAATTTTTCGTAAGGAAAATTTCTATTGAATGCTTAATTTTGAAGGATTTTCACTCTCGAAACGTTACGTACGTTTTTAAGCCAACTGGTGTCTATATAATCCTCAATATCTACAACTGCTTCATATAATGTTAAACCTTGAGATTTATGAATTGTAACAGCAAAAGCTAACTGCAGAAGAAATTCTTTCCTTGAGCAATTTATGCTTCCAATTTTCCAGAATTTAATTATTGGGGGAATTAGTATGCACCAGTTCTTATAAGTTAAATTACTGTAGTATTCAAATATTCGCGATATTTGGTCTGGTGGCTTGTGATTTTCTTTAATACGTGCAACAAAGTCTAAAGTACCGTTCACTAAACCTTTTCTGTCCACAAATAAGAACGTAACATTACTTTAGATCCAAATGTTAAAGTAAGAAATGGTTAAAGTCCATTTGTCGTTTCTGAATCAGAGAACTTTGTTTTAGTACATTTATAAAGAGCTTGAATCGAGGCAACAACTTTATGCAGTTCTTTTATTTTTTCATTTATATAACAAATAGACGATTTCCTCGTGACATCACAAGATTTAAAGAGCAACTGGTGGTAGGCAAAACAAACGGACTCTACGAATCACTATACATTGTACAGCATTGAATTTTTCGTTGTCATCGTTTTTCCTTTTAATTTTATACATATATATATATATATTATTTCCTGTAATTTTAGCCATGGTAACAAGTTGTTGTGCGATCGGTTGTACATTCAGATATAAAAAAGGGAGCCCGATAGGCATATTTCGGATTCCGAATGATACTTTTAAACTGAACTTTTTAACTAATTTTCGAACTGGACTTTAAATAGCACTTTCAGATTTTAAAATTTCAATTTTAAGCCTTATTTTTAGCAGTAACATCAAAAGCAGACAATTTATCAAACCCAGCATCTATTACTAAATGATTTATTTAAATAGGTACCAGTAATTGGTGGGAAAAAAATGTAAAACCTTTACTCACCAGAAACAACAAAATCATAAGCAGCCACCGATTTTGTATTCAAACCGGGGCAATTTGTTAAATAAGTTGTTATTTTGGCCGCAGTAATATTTGGCCATGCGGACATGTCATTAGAATAGATACAGAAAAAAACTAACTATTCTGTTGCCGAATTATTTTTTATCTTCCCGACCCACATTTAATTAAAAAAAAATAGATTGACGAAATGACATGCCCGCATGGCCAAATATTACTGCGGCCAAAATAACAACTTATTTAACAAATTGCCCCGGTTTGAATACAAAATCGGTGGCTGCTTATGATTTTGTTGTTTCTGGTGAGTAAAGGTTTTACATTTTTTCCCCACCAATTACTGGTACCTATTTAAATAAATCATTTAGTAATAGATGCTGGGTTTGATAAATTGTCTGCTTTTGATGTTACTGCTAAAAATAAGGCTTAAAATTGAAATTTTAAAATCTGAAAGTGCTATTTAAAGTCCAGTTCGAAAATTAGTTAAAAAGTTCAGTTTAAAAGTATCATTCGGAATCCGAAATATGCCTATCGGGCTCCCTTTTTTATATCTGAATGTACAACCGATCGCACAACAACTTGTTACCATAGCTAAAATTACAGGAAATAATATATATATATGTATAAAATTAAAAGGAAAAACGATGACAACGAAAAATTCAATGCTGTACAATGTATAGTGATTCGTAGAGTCCGTTTGTTTTGTCTACCGCCAGTTGCTCTTTAAATCTTGTGACGTCACGAGGAAATCGTCTATTTAACAATTAATTTTATTTGTTTACAATTCTTTTGTTGCCACTATACAAAAAAATAAATAAATAAAAAAATCCATAATACAATTCTTTTAAAATGTTTAAGTGTCATCTGTGCAAACGATTTTGCAGAATAATGAAAACATATTTTATTTTTTAAATTAATCATGATTCTACCTATAATTACTTGCTCCATGATTTATATTTTTTTTTCGGGAAATATACGCGTTTCATTTTTTATTTATTTGCTAAAATGCGTCCGTATTGGAAATGAAATGCATGTAAAATAAATTAATTAAAATAATATTTTTTTTGACGTTTTACTGTAAAAAAAATTATATTGTGCAAATCTACAGATCATAATTTATTTTTGTGTTTAATTTGAAGTTAAAATATTGAATAGTTTTTTTATAAAGTGTACGACAAAATGTAATTTGAGTGGCCTAGTAGAGGATTCGCCTCGCTCATCCTAACAAAGGATTTATTAACTTTAATTGCATCAATATTTAGGTAAACGTGCCTTTGTTCCACATTCTATGAATTTCCATTTAAAAAATCGGTGTATTCATCTAGTCCAGAATCACCAGATGATTTGATCCATCTTTATTTAAGTACGAAGTCATAAGCTATCATTCCTTCGTTCTCTTTAAGCGGTATCGACAGTTTAATCCCTTTAAATACATTTCTTCCCATTTCAACTTAAATTTATGTATTACGAGTAATTGTTTAATAATAAATGAAATTCAAACATTAAACATTTAATTTACAATAAATTTAATTTGCGATTCAAAAGTTCAAAACGCCATCTGATGGAGAAACTATGTGACTTCTGGCTTCAGCATAGTACCGTGTAGAGATGGGCGTTATTTAACGTATTAGGATAAATAACAATGTTATTGTTATACAGTTCATTATTTAATAACAGGTTAACGGAAAGTCCCTGTTAAATTTAGAACACGATCTCAACAACGTATTAAAAATAAAGATTTGAAAAACCGTTTTTTAGTAGTATACATTAAAATTATAATAAAAATAAATTTTCCGAAATTTGTTTTCTGCATTTGTAAAAAAAAGAGCTTAAAATTGTGCTTGAAAAGAATCATATTTCAAACGCTTATAGTGAATCGGCGGATGCTTTGAACCAGCCAACGATTGAATCTTCCCCTTTGAGCGTGTTATCCAGCAGAGCTGTTTGCCCTGTTTCAGTAGTTACGGTTTCCAAAGCCTTCGGTTCTTTCCTTTTAAGTTCTTTGGCCATTCACTGGCGAGGAAAAACGGTTATTTTATTATTCTTTTTTGGCTGTCTTGTTGTTTTTTCTGTTATCGCTTCTGTTATTTTATTCCAAGTAATCGGTATGTAATTCTGATGTAACTATTTTCTGCTGAGACTGCAACATTTGGTACAAAAGTGTTTTAAGTTGAAAAAATATGTTGATGATAAATATAACAGGAATAACAATTTTATCTGAGTGAATGACATTTTATTAAAAGTGTTTGTTTATTCTTTATGGTTTTCGGAAGTAATGAAAGAGGAAGTTTTAAATGATTTTCAATAGGGAAAGATTCTATGTTGATATTGGAGATGAAAGATACGGAGGGTTTACTCGTTTTCGAATATTTAAAAGGGTTATTACTAGATGTTCATGGAATTTTTTAGAGGGAGGGGATGATTTTGGCAATATAAACTTTGTTTTCCGGCCAAATAATTTTATTATTTTTGTTTTGCATTTGCGTTAAAATATTTTATTTCTGTGATTTTATTTCGCAAAAAAAAAAAAAAAAAAAAAAAAAAAAAAAAAAAAAGAAAGAAAGAAAGGAAATAGTTTTCCATAATTTGTGAAATAACTTAATTTTAGTACAGTTGTAATTAATTTGAAAAGTATATTTGTATGAATGAAATTTGTTTGTATGAATTGCATTCGATTAAAAGAATATAAATAATATTTTTGTGTTCTTGTGAAATTAACTTTGAATATGTGTTGATTGATGTGCGGCCGCTATTAAGTCGCGGATCAATTTTTCTTTTATAATATTTTACAATGTAGTTGAAAAGTGTTTATGAATTCGGTTTGTCTGTCCTTGCTCTAACTCGTGTAAATATAGTCTGATTGCCATGAAATTGATACAGGTATTATTAGAATTTATTATGGCATTTTCGGTTTTGAGAAGGAAGTTTGCAGGACCGCTCAGAAGAATTCCATTACTTTACGGTGAACGAAATTTGTTTGTATGAATTACATTCGATTAAAAGAATATAAATAATATTTTTGTGTTCTTGTGAAATTAACTTTGAATATGTGTTGATTGTTGTGCGGCCGCTATTAAATCGCGGATCAATTTTTCTTTAATAATATTTTACAGTTGAAAAATGTTTATGAATTCGGTTTGTCTGTCCTTACTCTAACTCGTGTAAATATAGTCTGATTGCCATGAAATTGATATATGTATTATTAGAATTTATTATGGCATTATCGGTTTTGAGAAGGAAGTTTGCAGGACCACTCAGAAGAATTCCATTACTTTACGGTGTATGTTGAAAAATCACTCGCTCTGTATTTTAATGATATTACAGTATTTAAAACATACTAAAGTTTATATACATCACTGTCGTGTACTACAAGGATCTTACTAAAGAATATGGTGTGCATAGAATCTATCGCTTATTTATAAGAACATACAAAGTATTTTGGTATAGAAGAAAATTAAAATTGATTGCAGTTATTGAAACCTATGAACAAAAATTGCTGGAAGTGCATTTTCAATAATGGTATGCGTTTTAAAGTTTAACTACTTCTTAAATGTTACTTTGGTTTGTACAAATTTTAGATCATATGCAAGGTCGAACAAATGTTTTCAATAATATTAGTCTATTGGCTGAAATTGCTGAATAGAAATTTTCAAATGTGCTATGCTTTTAACAGAGCTAACTTTTAGCGTATTATATATAGTAAGCACACATGTCTGTAGATCATATACAGTACTGAAAAAAAATCGTATATTTTAACGACTACTGATGGTAATAGCAGAAATCGTGTTTTCAAATGCATTATGTTTTTTTTTTTTTTTTTTTTTTTTTTTTTTTTTTTTTTTCTCCAAAGTGCTCAATAAGACGCCATCCCACCTTTAGTAAATTGTCAAGTTTTGTTATAGCATTCTAAATGTGTTGGAAGGCGTTTCATAATCTATACTATATAAGTTTATTTATTTATTTATTTATTTTTTGTTAGAAAGCGTGTTTAAACTCTGTTTATTACTATGCTACATCTCTTATCATTTACCAATAACTAATTTCTAAACCGTTAGTTTTAGCGATGTAGTTCCAACTGTAAAAATGTTTCAAATTTTCTTTTTCTGTGCATCATATAAAAACCAATTTACATTATTTTTAAATAGATAAAAAATTACAAACTTTATCCAATGTGTGAGTCCTATAAGCTTTATTTTGTCATGTTCTAACAAGTAAAACACTAAAGATTTATTCTTGTATGCTCAAAACTTACTGAATTATGATACTTAGAATTTTATGAATTTCTAATGTTTTAGTCACAATAACTGGAAAAACCTGTTTAAGTGTCAGAAAATGCCAAAAATGCATGAAATTCAAAGTATCATAAATAATTAAGTTTAGTCTTATCTCGCAAAAATTAAATGTTTAATCACAAACTGATTTTGAATAATACAGCATTTATAATTATGTCAAAAAGTTATTTAAAATGTTTTGTTTGAAAGACCTTCTAATTAAAATATCCGTCAGTTACATGTTATAAAAATAACAGGTTGTTGGAACCTGTTACCTGTAAAAGAATGGAACGATGTAACCTGTTAACGAAAAATAACTATATTTCCCATCTCTAGTACCGTGCAAGTGTGTTACGTTACATGCATTGTAAATTTGTTCATAATGATTATTCTTTTCCAGACTTTCTGATTTTGTGAGATATTTGTGTCCTATGTCATATGACAAATCAATATTTACCCTAAATTGATTACTTAATACTTGCAAACGTATTTACAATAAAGAAGTATTTCAGTGGCGCTTTATCATTAGTTAAAATGAAATTAAAAACACAATTTTCCTGTACCGAAGGTTGCGACGAGTGCTCTATACGAAGTTTTAATTCCCAATTCCATGCAATATTTTACTTCAAAACATTTCGCGGCAAATACCACATGCGCAACTAGTTTCGCCATTTCAACTTAGAGGAACAAAATTGAATTAGTGACACATTATATATTCACAGGGGAAAGGGGAAGGTGTAACAAGTTACATCATCTATAGTCATAATTTTCGTAGAGAATCAAACACAAAATCTTTTTTTTTTTTTTTTTGCACAAAAATATTTTGCTTTTAATGTATACAGTTAAAATTTCAATAACTACAATTTAAAAGTCCACAGGTGATATTTATTTTACTTTTACAACCAAAAAATATCGAAAAAAATTAAGTAAATTTCAGCCTACAGAAGTAAAATCTCTTCTTAAATAACATATTTTTGTTAAATGGAAAGCATGAGGGTAAAATGGAGCTTCTTTTTAAATCATGTGTTATTATTTCTCTGCTTCAATCACCATCGGCAGGGATGTAGAGGAGGGTATACGGGGGGTATACGTTGTATACCTTCTGGATTTTTTAAAGGAACACCGCATACCCTATGTTTCTCAAGAATGCTACAGTATACACCTCTGTCTTAGCGTATACCGTCTGTTTATAGCGTAAATCCTCTGCTATTTTTACGACTACAACCTTGATCCTCGCATTTTTATAAAAAGACCTGTGATTATGAAAAAGTTATGTTCTAAATATACATGAAAATCTTGTGTTAATATTTATAACACATAAAAGTCTACATCCTTTTCTTGCGGAAATCTAGTTTATGAGTAGTACACAATTCGAAAATAAAATAATGATAGTTTAAATTATAAACTCACACCATAAAATTTATAAAATAATATTTTATTAAAAATAGACAGTGTTTTAGCTGATAGATTTGTATTTTTCGGAGCAAAATTATGCAAGTCGGCCGTTTTTCTAGCAGCCGATTTATTATTATAAACTGGTCGTTCAAAATATCATTCCTCCTACCTTCCTCATCTCTATTACACATTACATACATTATGAAAGCTTCTAATGCTAATTTGGAAATGAGTTTATTCGGTCATTCAGGGTTGGTTTGATCCACATTTTCTCTATTTCCATATGCCACATTCTTATTTGAAGAATATTTTTGCAACTTGGGGCATAAAAGAGAGGAAATGACCATAAATTATTTATTGTATTCGACGACGAAAAATTAAGGAATAATAACTATAAGAGCAATAAAAAATGAATTTTTATCCGGGTTCAAGGTTACCCAGCCATTTAGAATAACTTTGCACCATATGATAAATGTAATCCAAGATCATTCATTGTGTATTTTTAAAAAAAAGTATTATAGTTATTACAACTTTCAACCCCAAAAAATGTTTTCAGATATGTAAAGGCTCCTAATTTACATTTCCTAGCATCACAAGATTTGCACAATTTATGATATTACAACAAATATTACGCATAAGAAAAGTGGAAGAAGAGAACCACTAGTATTTAGAAATAAAAAAGAACGATCTATTGTTCATATAAAATCATAAAAATGCAATGAAAAACAATTTTCAATGTTTTAAATCAATAATGCATCCGTAGTTACAATAATACATACTGATGCTAGTATTATTCATACAAGAATAAAAAATGCCGAATATATGAAATGTCAAATTTGAGTAGCTCCGCCCCAAATAACGCCTTTAAATGAGTTTTATGTATTTTACGGATATTTGGGGGAAATTTTTATTTACGACATAGTTTCGGCATTTATATAAAATATAAGTGCAAGTATGCGGAATTTTTCACAATTTTTGACTGCATAATTTTGAGCCGGCTCAAAGTTCCACTGCAAACGGTAGTGCCTTCTTATTTTGCATTTTATTAACCATTAATAAATAATTAATCACAGAACCTTAACATATTTATAGCATATAGATAATAATATATGCGATGAACGGGTAGATTGTTACTACTATAAAAAATTATGTTGGATTACAACAACTTCAAAACAGCATTCAAAATTAACTTGAAACAATACTTCACAAAAATAACTGGATAATGCAATTAATTGCTCAGATGTTGCTAGTTTGTTTTCAAAAACAAAGAGTAGAAATTCCACTTTGGAACATTGCCAGCAGAGCACAGTTCTGGAATTTATTTGGTCTTGTTGAGTGAAAATTATTGGAAAATCGGAGGTGGTGCCATGTTACACACTGTTAAAAATAAATCTGTGAATTCACGGTGAAACTACCGGCAGCAAAGTAGCCGAACTTTTACCGTTCCGTTAATAGATTTTCAGGTTGTGAAAAATAAAAGAAAGTAAAACTCCGTTTGAAGAAGTGGTAACTTTCAGTTACGAAGTTTAATTTTTAATGATAATAATTTAATATAATTTTTAAAATTAATGAATCGACTAATCGTCAAAGAAAACGAAATTTCCAGGTGACTTTAAGCTGCTGTATTGTTTTACTTTATTTATTTATTTTGTATAATTCACCTCAAGCAACCCTGAGGATCGAACTGGAGACCTATTGATAGCGAAATAAACCCTTACTGACTGAACCAAAGCTACTGATGCAGGAAGGTACAAAGTATGTCTTTTGTGCTTTAGTGGGAAAATCTTTTGTGCTTTTTAAAGATTTATTTTCAAATATATTCGTTAGAATATTTGTAAACGATTTATTTTATTTTATTTTAGACTGATGCATAATACTTATTATTTTTAAAAAACAATTTTAAATTTAGTCTATTATATTTAGTTTAAATGAAAAAGAAATCACTGATAAAAATCGATGTTTTTTTTTCGCTTTTATTTTTCAAATGTAAGAAAAAAAAATTATTCATTTTTTACAAAAATAATATTATAAACAATTTTTTGAAATCGTCATACACTATTTATCATTTTTTTTTTTTTTTTTTTTTTTTTTTTTTTTTTTTTTTTTTTTGCTAATTAGTTAAGGGATTTTTTATAAATCAGAATTAAGAAAAAAATAAACGGGAAAAATGTAATTTAAAAGGGATTTTTTTCATGTTTTCATACCGCCAGTGGGACAATCTGGGTGCACTTTGCAGGCAATTGGCGGCGTGACGCCTTGACCTCTCGGCCAAAAAACGGAGTGTCTCCGCTTTCTGTTTCTATTTCCATCCGTTTCGTTATCTTCAGGGAATAACGTGGTTTATTTTTGTCGCCTGATTATCTACACTAGGGATATAGGACCAGAGGAGAGTGCCCTTCGTGTGGGGGGGTCTTCCTAAGGGAACCTAACCCGTATGTACGCAATGTTCGAAGAAAACTACGAAAACTCCAAACGGTTAGGCCGACAGCCGCGATTGGGTTCGAACCCAGCACTTACCGTCTACCAGTTGAAAGGTCAGAACCTCTCGGCCACTGGTGGACCGGTAATAACTCGGAGTTTTCTGATTTTTAACGGAAAATGTCCTTTTGTTATGAAAAGGGACTTTTTTGTGAAATCTAGGGAAAAAATATTCGTGAATTTCAGAATTTTTTTAACAGTGCACCCCATGATTCAAAGTTACCTTGACTGTATACACCGTTCAAAATTGGAAAAAAAAATTTCAGCCGTCTTGTGAAGAATGATATGGTAGACATGTTTTTCTCACCAATCAGAGCCCACATCGCATTCATTAGCCGTAAAAAGGAATTTACAACGTCACAAAGAGTAATTTTAATTTATTTCAAACTGTGCGTTTTAGCGACATTGAATTTTAAAAGTTACACTAGAAAATTTAGCTTATATATCCTAAGAAACTATATAAACTAATTTTAATGATTTAGAATTATTATATAATATATCATAACTATTATTTTGGCAAAAAAGTAATAAACTTATTTATTATTATTATTTAAGCAATTTATCAATAATTGTTAGCATTTACATTTTTATGTATATATTGATATTTCAAATGGAATAAATTGTTGCTGATTTATAACTAAGCAGTTTATTATTTGCGCTGATTTTATTTAAAGTTCACCATTACCTTCCCCATTTCACGCTCCAAAAAATCTAACGTATGTATATTTGAAAATATAACATAAACCGATTAAATAAAACTACTCATAAAAATTCTATATAGAGATAAATCATTAGTAAAAAATCAGTAGTTTTATAGTCCAGCATTTATTACTATGTTCTAAATTGTCGAAGAGTAGAGGAGGGGGTATAAAAAGTGCAATAATAATCTGCGATAAAAGTAATGTAGGAATAATAATATTTATAATATTGATATTGTTATAGTACAAAATAACAAATGAAGCAAAAAATGAATAAATAAATAAATAAAATTATTTTCTTAATTACTTTCGGTTTTTTTATATCTTAAATGGTAATTTTTTTCCCTCGCAGTTAATTACAATAATAGTAATAGAGAAATAATATATTTATAATACTGATGTTATTAAGTAATATAACAAATAGAGCAAAAAAAAATTTGTGCTGATTTTTTATTTATTATTATTTATTTTTAACTATAGGCTTCTTATTAAAAGGAAGGCAATGTATCTGAAAAACTATAAACTCCTTGACACCCCTCCCCCTTATTCAACTCAAACACATCATCACCACTATGTTTTAAAAATGCGGATTTTAATTTGTTATTTGTTTAACATAAGGGAGTATCTTACTTTAATGATATAGAGGCCCCACCAGTGGCCGAGAGGTTCAGACCTCTCAACTGGTAGATGGCAGGTGCTGGGTTCGAACCCAATCGCGGCTGTCGGCCTAACCGTTCGGAGTTTTCGTGGTTTTCTTCGAACCCAATCGCGGCTGTCGGCCTAACCGTTCGGAGTTTTCGTGGTTTTCTTCGAACCTTGCGTAAATACGGGTTAGGTTCCCTTAGAAAGACCCCCACGAAGGGCACTCCCCCTGGTCCTATATCCCTAGCGTAGATAATCGGACGACAAAAGTAAACCTAAACCTAAACATTAATGATATAGAGTGTGAGATAACATCACACAGTTTCTAAATTTCACTTATTTTTGTTTCTTTAAACGCTTGTCTTTACATCGGTATTCATTTGCTTCTGTCCTAAATTTTGACAGCGCGATGTGTATTTTTTTATCGTCTGCTTTCCAGGAGCACTTCGCGTTTTCACCGGGGCGTTTCGCTTTGTCTTTCTGAAAGAGCAGCCAGCGTTAGTTATGCCTAATCTGCTTGCACATTTTTGGAGCTCTTATTGCCTCTTACCATCTCACCCCCCCCCCCCCCCCCGTATAATCGGCCGGAGCACTCAAAGAAAAAATGATAAATGTCCGGTGCGGATATCTTTTGCATGTATACGATCAATTGAATTTTGACTCCAATAACAATGGGGGGGGGGGAAAGGAAAAGAAAAATCCGCTTTTATTTTCAGAGATAGTTATTTTACTTTTCTATTAATTCTTTTATAGACTTCTGACTTTAATGCAGGTCTGGAACATCTCACTTAAAATAAGCTAAAATGTTTTTTTTTTTTTTTTTTTTTTTGTTTTTTTTTTTTATAAAATTTTAGAATGCAAAGTCTGCCGTCGGCCAACTTTTCCGTGTTTCATTTCAACATAGGAAAGCATACAGCATTTAAAAATGATGGAATGATTTCAATGCAAAGAGCAACAAGTGTCAAAACGTTAGTGAAATTTCGAAGAAAATTTCAACTTTTGAAGCTTTTTAGTTCACTGCATTACACATAACTCATTAATTGTATTCATGAATAGCAAAGGGCGAACCTTATATATAATACAACCACGTTATTTGTTTTGTGGGATAACTGCAATGCATACTGCGAGAAATACTATGCAAAACATAAAATTTCAATCTTTTAAGCGAGGATATTTGTCCCCCCTCCCCCCACTAAATTAAAACCAATGGTTCTACAGCATTAATATTTTGGATTTCTTTCTTTCTAATAGTCACCTCACTGAGGAAAAAAAAAATCCCCAAAATCTATTTGCATAGCTGCGAACTTCTGCGCATTTTTGCTACCACTAAAATTGTACAGAGATATTCCATTTGTTTAATCATAAGATTTCGACGATTAAGACAATCTTACTATAAAATTTTTGTGTTAGGAAATATGCGTAAAAGTTGGTAGCTATGTATTTGCCATTTAATCGCCTGTTCCTTGATTCTGGGCGATTCTTACATAGAATGATCCTTAACCCTTTGGGGACTAGGAACACGTATATGTGCCGCAAAAAAACTTAAGAATCCTTGTTTATCCCCACCAGTGAAAATTTACTGTAAAATTTGCCAGGAGCATTCGGAGCATTTTCTCAATTTAAAAAGACGCAACTTTCTGGTTTTAAAATCCGCTGACAAAACATTAAAAATTTTGTAAAAGACTTCCGTCGCGAAGGGGTTAAACAGCTATTTTTTTAATACGCATAATATGGAAGTGCTTGTCATGTCTTAATACATTAAATATTATCTGCTGCCTAATCCTTAACCCCTTGGGGACGAGCGACATGTATACGTGCCGCAAAAAGACTTAGGAATCCTTGTTTATCCCCACCAGTAAAAATTTACTGTAAAATTTGCTTTATTTAATCAAAGCACTTTCTGGATTTAAAAAGCTGCAAATTTCTGTTTTTAAAATCCGGTAAGAAAACGTTTGAAATTTCGTAAAAGTATATCGTCGCGAAGGGGTTAAAACTGATGCAAGTTTTCAACTAATTACATGTTTTAAGACATTTCGTCGCTTTAATATGGACTTGGTGACTAAAAAGAAAGATTTTTTTTTAAATAACCTTCTGTTACTACGCTATTTTGGGCGGATGACCTGGAAGGTGTTCCTCTCATAAGCGAGATCTGAATTTTCAAGGTGGATATTTTTCCACACTGCATTTAAAGCTTCTTATAAGTCAAGAACGGAACCGATTAAGTTTAACTGGAATTTCTTAAACTTCTTAACAACGCACATTTTTGTGTTTTACGCTGTCGATTAGCGATTAAAATCTACTTTTAAATGCAATTTGTTTGAAAACTGTGTCAGAGTTCACCCACTTTTTACGGTTTTTAAAATGATTTTCAAGCATATGAATTTTTTTTAAATCGACCTCAGTCGAGTGCAGATAATCA